>JAQPCC010000158.1:0-327465 GCA_028392965.1 Lindernia subracemosa | reverse complement strand
TGGTTTGCAAAGCAGTGTATGATGCGTGTTAACTATTCTCCGAGAGGAAAAGAAGGAACCAGTATATATTACATTATAAGAGCTGTATTACATTACCTCTGTTAACTTTGACCTTGACCTGCCAACGTGATTGGATCGATAACTCGTGCTGCATAAATGACTGCTGGGCAAAGTTTCGGTAAATTGGGGAACAATATTAGTCTCCTCTTGATTAGCTGTAGCTGCAGTGCGTTCATATGCTATTGTCTGAACCTGATCAAACACAGAAAAGACACATTTAAAAAAAAAAAAAAGAAACCCGATCATGTAAAAGGACAAAAATGCTCCGCGATCATCATATTACATGTTCGCTAAACAAAACAAGGGGACGGGGTCAATCTCTCATAGCCCATTCCGCATATGGACAAAGCGTAATAACAAACAAATGTTCTGTGTTCTAATAGCTTCAATCTTTTCTTTTCCAGTCTTTCCTTCATACCATATCCTTCATCAGAACAGAACATATGGAGCATAAGCAAAGGGACGATCGATATTTCGCAAAAGCCCCCATTTTAAAACTGAACTACTAAGAACTAATCATTTCAGACAGAATCGCAAAAACTCTGATACAGTGTTGGCGCATAAAACTGGCCACTCACAATTCCAAAAAAAAAAAAAAGGAGCAAGAGATTAAATCAAGACTACGGTTTCCTCAATCGAAATCATTAACTATCTCGGATGCTTTGTTCAGCCTGATTTCTACTGCTACTGCTACTGCTGCTGCTGGATGAAGCTGCTATTAGTATCATAACGTTCTACTATTACAAGTATTATATCGTTCATCACAGAAACCCTAATCGCACCGACAAGTACACATCACGCGCGCGTTTTTTTTTATATGTCAGCATAGCAGAAAACAAATCACCTGAGGACTCAGTGAGGTTGCAGCCATCACCTGCGCGTTTGGATCGGAGGAACGCGACAGCCCCGCGAGCACCTCCGCAGCCTCTAGCTCCTGCGTCGCCGTCTCTTCCATTTCCGCAAGCGCCTGAACTGTCCACTAACTTGTGAAGCCAGCAATTATTACAAGCGAGGAGAGAAAAAAAAGGGGGGGGGGGGGGGGGGGGGGAGGGAAGAAACACAGAAATAAAGAGAGATTAAGATTCTAGATTCTTGCCAATGTTGATTTTAAAGCAAAAGCAAGCAACAAAACGAAAAAGCATCGACGAGAGAGAGAGAGAGAGAGGCAAACAAAGACAGTTAACTCAAATACTACTGAGGCCTTTGAACAGAAGGGAAGGGAAGTGTGGTGAGATTCCGCCAAGTGTCAGCTAAGCGCCACGTCAGCACATGACCACAAATCCACAATATGGGGTAAAAGCAGTGTTTTTCTCTTCTCTTCTTGTTCGGACCGGATTGCTGTTTTCGGGTCGGATTCCATCCGACTTAAAGCGGATTTGGCAGAGTCCGTGATCCGGACCGATTATTATTAAATTTTTGTTTTTTTATTTTTAAATAAAATAACAAATATATATAAAGATAGTAACAAATCATTGGTATAGTGGTTAAGGATGAGGCCTTAAGGATTTGTGTGTTAGGTCGTGGGATTGAATCTCCTCTCCCACAATTCCTTGAGTAGTCCCATGAAATTTATTTCTCATGACTATTGTTGTCAGGTGAATTTTGGGACGTATTCATCTGACCTCGGGATTAGTCCCACCACTGAAGTGTATGACACAATTAAGCACCGCCAGGTCTGTGTGGCGCAAGCCCACGTCGGTATTTAGAGGCTATTCCATAGCAAGATCGAGTGTGGATACATCGAATAGACCAAAGAACTAACAATAATAAAACTTTTATCTTAATAGATGTATTATTTTTTTTTTAAGAATTTATATTTATAAATGTAGAAAATATAAAAAGTGATTGAAATATTACAATTTATTAATTCATAATACAACCAATGAGGGTAAAGAAAGATCATCAAAACCCCAAACTCACCAATCAATATAAGCTTTAACCAATAATATCATTATTATTATTATTATATTATATTAGTTGCTCACTCGTGGAGGTTATCTCATTGGAAAGCGAGCGTTTAAGACAGTACGATGCGTGTTCACAGTTCTGAACTTAACCCATTTGTGCACACGTGTCACAATATCCTACACTTAAAGGGTTGTAGGGGAGAAAAAAAAAATAATAGAAAAAAGGACTAACTAACAGTGGTTTGTACACCATTTCTTTTTTTATTCTTTTTTCTTTGTTTGAATTAAATAAAGGACGACTTGTATATCTCCTCCAAGAGAAGAATGAATAAATACTTTTATCCTCAAGTTGCTGAGAAAATGGATGCTTTTTATCTTGGGATTAGAACTGTCAATTGGGCCCGCGGCCCGCGGACCGGCCCGCCTCGCCCCGCCAAAGGGGTAGGTTGGGCCTCAGTTTTTCAGGCCAGCCCGCGCGGGCCGAGGACTTTGGCGGGGCGGGGCGGGCTAGCCCGTGGGCGGCCCGCCAGATATTAAAAAACTATAATATTATTTATATTAATTATATTATATTAATTAAATATTATTTTTGGTTTAAGTTTTATTTTTGAATGGGTTAATGGGCCAATGATTAATTATTGTATTGTTCTTTATTTTTTTAAATTGACTAAAATTTTAATTTAACTTTAATTTTATTATTTTTTAATTTTTTAACAATGGGCGGGGCGGGGCGGGCCTTCATTTTCCAGGCCCGTGCCCGCCCCGCCAAATGGTGGGCTTTGGCGGGCTACGGGCCAGCCCGTTTGACCGCTCTACTTGGGATGGTGAAAACGGTGGGCATCACCTCAATCAACAGTGCAGTGATGTATTGGCTGCTACAGTTTACCACTAAGGAACAATTCCCAAATTTTATCTAATTCGAAAAAAACAAAAAGAAAAAGAAAAACGTATAATGATTATTACCAAGAACGAAAGTCTTATAATAGACTAGGCAAGTTATTATTACAGTCTACTCATAATACATCAATGCCGTCCATTTATTCATTAATCTCAAACACCTATTATACTATCTACATCAAATATAAGACAAAAGCCAGTTTATTTTTATTTTTTTATATTTTGGTCGCAAAGGCGATACTTTCAGTTGCCAACTGTGATAACAACATTAACGAAATCGGGACTGCTACCAGCGACTTCTACAAAGACTTAAGCGCTCGTCACTTAAGAGTTGCCTACGTTTTCTATTCTCATTATATCTGATGTCAATTTCTTTTTCCAGCTCATCGGGTATGGTGGGTATGTGCATGTAACGAACTATTTCGTCTCCTTCTCTGCGTTCTCTCATCTCTCTCTGTAACGAACTCACAATTCGATTTTCAGAGCTGATTCTCTTATTCCAGTTCTCAATTTCGATTTGAATTCCTTTTCCCGATTCGAGTTGGTATCAAACTGATCGTTCGCCGCCGGAGGCTGAACCCTGGCGACCTTAGCGATGGCCTTGTTCTCCTCCGGTGTGCCGCTCTCCAAGAATGCGCCGACCACCTTACCGTCTTTGATCCAATACGAACCGAACTTGTGGGCCGGAGACGTCGGGCTGCTGTCGCCGAAGAGTACTGCTTCGCCGGCGTTGTCGCCGTAGAACTGCCACGAGAGGTCGAAGGCGCGGGAGTAGAAGTAGGGGAGGTAGTCGTATTCTTCTACTGTCTTCCCTTGTTCGCTTGCAAAGATTGCCTGCACAGCACAATGATGAAAGCGCATCTCAAAGATTTTGAATAAGTTAAAAGATGGCTAAAGATAACTCTGTATGCAATGCACGCAAACCTTAACGGCTTGTTCGGCAGATTTGCGAGAGTGGTCGACGTGTTCGACCCTCCTGAGCTCGCCGTACAGTTTCATGGGGAATGTGGCGACGTCGCCGACGGCATAGACGTCAGGTACAATTGTCTTGAAGAAGCCATCAGTCTGCATATAAGGTCAGATGATAGCATGTAATAGCGCTTAAATCTCACCGCAGTTAACCAAGAAACGTATACCTTAATTCCACCCTTTTCTTCTGCCACTTGGCCCTTGAATAAATTTGTGAGTGGCTTTGCGCCGACCCCAACGACGACGATGTCGGCTTCTAGCACCCGGCCATCCTTGAGGTTTACGTGTGTGACCTGAGAATTAAGAAGTGGATTATCTAAGGTTTGGTAGGTGGAGATCATTGAGACTTGGGAAGAGATTTAATATTTATTTATTACATGTTTTAGAACTCACCTCCCCACTTGCATTAGTGGTAAATCCCGCAGCTACAGTTCCCTTGATTATGGTAACTCCTTTGTTTGTGTAATAACCTTCATAAAAGGCTGCTATGCCAGGAGTGAACAGCCGAGGCACTGGGAAATCATGCATAGTTAGACCATGTTTAAGGCATTTATCAATGGCTTTGGCTCATCCAAAATGAGGGAATGCAGCCAGCTAACTTACTGCACCAAGGCTCTGGATAGAGCATGCTGACATGGAAGTTGTTGAGTCTCAGAGCCGCGCTCAGCTCCAGGCCAATGTATCCCCTGCCAACAACCACGGCTTTTCCATTTTTCTTTGCTTTTATTGCCGCAACAAGCTTATCAGCATCGTCGATTTCTCTCAGGTAAAAGATGTTCTTGGCATCGGCGCCTTTGACGCCTACGTCTGCCAGATTCATAATCTGTCGAGAACAGGGCGTACAATTAGGAACTCTGGCAGAATGCACCGTCGACGGAGAGTTTCGGATAGATGAATGAATACAAGGTAGTAAGATGATACTTACGGTAGAGCCAGTAGCTATAATCAATGTCTTGTATGTGAAAGTTTCACCAGAAGCGCTGGTTAATGTCTTTGAAGCCAGGTCTGCCTTGACAATTTCCGTGCTTAGAAGCAGAGATATTCCTGAAATTTTGTCGAACGCAAGCGTAGAAGGAGGTTTCATTAAGCACAAGAAGCATCAAGTAGTTGTATCTGCTTGCAGAGAACTATGAAGCTGAGATGAGGATTCACCTTTCTCAGTGTACCACTCTGGAAGGAGTCTCTCTCCACCACTCCCAACACACACATGGAAACCTGGAAGTCTAGCAGTTCCTGGAGCAGTGTAGTGCAAATAAAATGTCAACTGTGATCTACGCAAACATGAGAGACTCGAGGGCAACCTACTAGCACGGAATATTTGATGAAAATGATAATGTCATAACATTACGAAATATGTGAGCGAAACAGCTTATATGAGACAGCATAATCTTGGAGAGAACTACATTCTGTATAGTATTACTGCAGATAGAACAAACTCACCCTCGGGAAAGAGGTATGCTTTGCTAAGAGTAGGACGTTCATATGGAGCCACCTGAAATATAACCGTTACCACAAAAGTTCAACTTTAAGGGTGAAATTGGAGACGATAAAGACTTCAAGGAAATCCAGTAAATCGCCAACTAAATGCAGCACTACAGAGATGTAAATAACATGAAGAACTGCCGGCGTGTTCCAGAGAACAATTCGCTTATCGTCGCTCCCATGGTGAGATTAAGGGCATAGTTTAAGTTGAAAAAAGTGAGAGTAAATAACTCCGATACATACCGCCTCCTTGGAAATGATGGCCAATTCACCACGTTTCACTCCCTGCTTGGCAAATTCTCTAGCAGCATATCCCTGCAGAATTCAAAGAATGTTGCTATTAGTGAACTACAAGTGCCATTCAACTCAACCTCTCTTAAATCTCAGGCTATTCGATCGATGTCTCCAGATTGAACATAAAAAGGGTTCCATTCTCAACTCGCCGCCGAAGTTCAAATCACAGCTAAGTTATATCAAGGAAAAACGTGGAAACACAGATTTATCTCAGGAAAATACAAATCTAACGAACAAAAAAACACACAACGAAACATCACATGCAGAAGAGACGATCGATGAAGAGAAATTCTCACAGCAGAAACGCCGCCACCAACGATCACGTACTTGAACGCTTTTCCCGCCATCGAATCTCTGATTCACTAAGCCGAGGAAGATGAAATGAGATCGACTCAAAGTGGAGCAGCTAATCGGAGTGAGAAATGTGAAATGATGGTAATTGGTTGTCTATTTATAGCACACGGGTCAATGGGATCGGTACATGTGTCTTAATCTGGACCGTTGCTTTATTTGACCGTACAATCGCTACGATGGGAAGATTAAGTTCATGGATTGCATTAATGCCAAATTACATTTTGTAATTGGTATTTTTGGTGTGTTGTAGTTCTTGGGCGTTCTAGAATATATATATATCTAATAATTTAATGTTATCAATTGTAGAAAGGAAAATAATGTAACAAAGATATTTAATATTCTACGTTATGATTCAGAGACGCCGTGGCCGTGGAACCAATAGTGTAGATATAAAATTAATATTGACTACGGAAGTTTATTGATGATACGCACAAAAAGTTTGATCTTCGATAAAATGAATTAGGTTGTTGCTGAATAGTAATACAAATTGAGATTTACGTAAGAAAATTATGTTTTATTCTATCTTACACAAGCGAGTAACTTTTGAAATTGTGACATATACGCACAAAAAATTTGATCTTTATTACGTATTTGATTGTGTACCAATATGATAGTAGTGATAAAAAATTTTTTAATAAAATTTAGTCTAATCAGCTTTCCTTCTATAAGCAGGTCGTACAACAGGCTATTTGTGAAAAAAATTTAAAAAAATAACCCGCAATTTTCACGGTTCGGTTACGATTTTCCTAATAGTTAATATGTAAACCGCAGTTTAACCGACAGGTTTTTAAGGTTAATTTCTTTATATAAAGTTTTCGAAGTCGGTTTAAACCGTGAACCGACGGTTAGAGACCAAAGTTAAAGGAAAATCGCAAAAGTAACCAAAGTTAACAAAACCTTTTATATCCATTCCCAACATCAAAGGAAAAGAAAAACTATAACTTCAGCAGTATATCTAATTCAACATTCCAAAAAGATGACCACCACAACAGTTAGGGAGAGAGAAAGAGAGGGTTCGTTAATCATCACCTTCGGAAGCATCCGAGCTCGAACCACTATCAGATCCCGCACGTTCCGAACCGCCGTTAACAGCAGCTTCGTCGCCGCCCTTCTTCCCCTTTATAGCACCATCCTCACCATCATCGTCATCTTCGCTGTACTCACTCTCATAGTCATCATCGTAATCCTCCTCACCTTCCTCATCGTCCTCTTCACCGCCTTCCTCGAGCAGAGGCATCTCATCAGCTGCTTGGCCCGCCACTCCCCTCATCCCAGCCCTACTCCGTTTGAGAACCTTCAACTTCACGCCCGTCTTTGCATCACAGCCTATCCACGAATCGCACAAGCAGAACGACGTCAAGCTGTAATTACCCTCCGAAGGTGCCTGGAACTTGCCCATGACCAACCTCGAACCCGACTTGACCCGATCCACCGTTTCCTTCACGGCTAGTTTGATCTCCTTCGCGCTCGCACCTGACCCTTCTTTCAGCTCCTGTATTGGCAAAAATAAAAAATAATAAATCATTAATAATTGATATATCGGTAGATATGTTGATGTTTGGTGGATATTTTCATCCTTGCCTGTATGGTTTTGGAGGCAGCGATGATGGCCGTGGACTCGTCCATGAAGTTGATCTTTTGGGACATCCAGATATCGTTCGAGGCCGAGTCTGCGAGGAGTAGCCAGAAGTTCTCTTCTTTGTCGTAGGGGAAGTAGGGGGCGTGGGGGAGGACGCCGATTAGGTTGTTGGGGCGTCGTAGGGTGATCCAAGCCTGCATCGTGACAATGTCGCCTTCTTGGATTCCCTCTTCGCCCTCGGTGTCGCACGTTATATCAATCGAGATTAAGGGCATCATCTCGAGGACCATCTCCACATCCCGGGATTCGTCCGGGGAGAAGTTGGCTGTGTCGGTTAGTAGGTCGATGCGGTCTTGCGGTTTCATGTCGCGGAATTCTTGCAAGGATCGGATTTTCTGCACATAGATCAAAGGACACTTACCCAACATATTTATTTACACACACACAATATATATATGTATAGAGAGAGAGAGAGAGAGACCTTTCTGGAAATCTTTTTGACAGTGGACTCACTGAAATGTGGCAGCTGGAGAAATGGGCCATAACCTTCACTTAATCCACCGGTAGCTTTTCTAGCACTGAGAGGGACAGCCTGCATCAAAAACGAATGCTTAAGAGTCTACTTGAGATGAGACGAAAGTAAATCCATATCTTGAAGCAAAAAAGAAGTCTGCTATTAAACTAGCATAAAGAAAAGGGATCATGAGTCAATGTGCTTGAGTAACTTATTCGGGTTTCTGTTTCTTCTATTAGTTAATACACACCTATTTATTCTATGCTTCAGGGATTCCCACAAATAACAAGCTAGATATCAAAGAAGTGTATTCTGCACTAGAAATTTGGGAGAAGGCCATTTTATCGACTATCTATTTAGATATCCTAAACTCATTTTTCTTAACCAGCCTGCCTGAGAACAGATCAGAAGGGAAAAAGTTCCAAGTGCTGTCACTAAAAAACGAAGAGTGCAACTTCGGGGAAGATTAATGTCATGAATGATTAACCTTACTCATGGACATACAACTAAGATGTACTCATGGACATACAACTATAGAGATTCACATGTACTATGATGGGTGAGGTTGGTCACTAGAATAGGCAGGGCAGATAACGCAATTGACGTGATGGTTGTGGGATTGGCATGAAAATGTGTGAAGAATAGGTTACTTAATATAATATATTTAATTAATATGCTTTAATTACGTCATTATTGAAAAGATTGTATACAGAAGGATTTTTCGGATCGATGATCAAGGCACCTTGAAGAGGAAAATGCCGAATATGATCACATATATAACTGTTTAAAGCTTATTCCATTGTCCCAATTGTGGGATTACATCATCTATCCGATGGATCGTTTGTTCATGGAATTACTGGTTGTAATTTAGAAATTTTACCTGAATTATGCTCTGGGATAGCTCCACCACGCCAATCGCCGGTCTCAGCCAACCATGCCCCTGTTGGGTGCGTGGTATAATAGCCATCTGTTCAAAGAAAAATTTATTGCTGATCATCTAATCTAAACCAATAAAACAAGCTCAAATGATAATTATAAAACAGAACAACTAGAAATAACGATCATGCACTCATACTGTCACAATACACAAGAGATGGAGAGAAAGAGGAGTCCATCACTACCTTCATTAGTTCTTCAAGAAGCCGAGGTGCAAGGGCCAGCATTTTCTTAAAATCACGTTGTAGATATGGAGACAACGATGCAGTTTCACGAGTCAGATGGGCTTGCATCAGCAATTCTGACTGCATTACAAAGATATTAGAAGGAAAAGAAAGTCTAGGGAGGAACTTTTAACCTTAGAAGATTGTAAATCACCTTAACCAAAGCAGGATGCTGCTTCCAAAACTTAGCTTGTTCTTGTTTGATATTTCTAAGGTCCAGATTCAACTCACTCCTGACCAACAAAAACAGTTTTTGAAGAGATTCTTCATCCGTTCTACGGACAGGAATTTCCATGTACTCAGCAGCCTTGATGAATACTTCCATGACCTTACTGTAGCATAAAGAAACATCAGGGATTTGTCCGACAAAATCAAACATCATGATATCAACTTTTGCAAAAACAAAAAACATTAAAGCATCAACCACAAAACAGGCAACAGCTATCAAATTTCGACTTATCCAGTAGATGTTGCATGTTGAATCAAAGCATGAAGTTCAAGTACAAATGTTGAATTAGACAAATATTTATAAATTAAAAAGCAAAAAATAAATCGTACAGAAGATTTCTTACCTTGGAGCCAATGAAGGCTTCATAAAGTGGTAGTAAGCATACATGGTATGGTGCATAACATAATTCCCAGTGTATTTGGATGACCTTGACAAGTATATGACAGCTATAGTCAATGGCAAAATAATACAAACTCCGACAATCCCAATTAGCAGAATCCCTCCGGATGTTCCATCAATGTTCAAAAGAAACTGTGGCAAAGCAATCCCCATTTGCATACCCTACAAGCAAAAAACTATTTATACGCCGACTTTCTTAGAGGATTATAATCCAAAAAACATAACAACATTAGAAGAATCTACAAGTTTTCTAAGATGAAAACTAAACTACCTGACGGCCATCAGGATGGCCATATTTTTGATAGTTCTCGCGAGATACAGGATCCGTTAATGCTTGAAAGGCTTTGGATATGTAGTCTACGAAATACGCGTGAGCCTCTGCAGGGAATGGTTTATGAAGTTAAGCTCCTGAAAATAATTTATTCTTCAGGTAAAGTGAATTTTAATGCAGATATTGAACACCTACAACCTGGATCTGGATTTTTATCAGGATGGTATAAAATGGAAAGCTTCCTGTACGCTTTTTTTATTTCAACCTCCGAAGCATCGGGTTCTAATCCTAATATGCTGAATGGCTCAAAAATCTTGACCTGCGAATTTATTGTGTCCAATAAGATATTAGAACCAAAGCTTGAAAAACAACAAAACGGCGCAGCCTTTTAACTGGCTTTTACATTTCAATTTTAACAAATCATCAAAAGCCATAAATGAACTCTTCATCGAAACTCATTATTTAAATGACGTGTTAAATTGCTCTAAAACTGACAAGTGTCACAACGAATTCTATCGCAGATATAGATAACAAACCAAAACGTACCTCAGTGTTGAGATGCTTGATGTATAAAGACAAGAGTATGACTACTACCCAGAGCGATACCACCGTGAGGTTGCTATAAGTTGAAAAGTTTGATATCTGAAATTCCCAAAATAGTTATCTAAGCTAACAATTAAAAATAAAAATAAAAAAAACAGTCTAACAAAACAGGAAAACATGAACAAAGACAAAAAGATAATATTAGATCCTTACACGTCTGAATATAGATTTGTTATACTTTCCCGAGCGAAAGCAAGCCGAACATCGGCAATTAGCCTTCGCAGTCTTCTTCCGAAAGGTGATATACAGGTTGACAAAAGTGTATGGCACCAGAGGCAGTGCAATCATCGTCAGAACGAATATAGGAAACAAGGCATTGTTCGCTTCGGATGCAGCAGCCATTGCAAGACTCTGAGCTCCTCAAATATCACTATTCCCAAAATAGCTTCAAGTCAGCGCTCACAACGATTGAAAATAAGCAACCAAATACAGAAACATCCCCAACGAAAAAAAAAAAAAACAACACAGATCTCAATCTCATACATCAACAAATCAGCCGACCTAAGGAGATCGCCGCATCACATATCCAAACAACGCGCGAAAGACGATAGAGACACAACATCGATCAACGGAAACTTAAAATTAACACAACTCACAAAAAAACAAACAGAACTGATACCTCGTCAGCTGATTGACACTGAAATTCGCAAGAATCAAGCCGGAGGGAAGAAAACTATAGTCCTCCTCCGCGTTAACGGACCTTAGATTTCGTATCTGCTGCGTTCTCTTTTGCTAAAGCTAAAAATTCCTCAAAACTGATCGATTCCAAGAGCGTAGAATGTCTGAATGCCCAACAGCTGACCTTCGAAATGAGCTTCCGAGGAGTACTGTACTCAAAGTGAGCGCCTGACCCATTTTGGGGCGCATGTTGAGGCCCAATTACATCATTACAATAGGCCCGCTTATCTTTATTGGGCTTCTTATTTAAAAATGAAAAGGCCCATTTCTATCAATATTCAAAGCAAGCTGCTAAAATATTTTTAATTACCGTAAAGTGCTTTCAGATTAAGGTTTTTCCTATTTATTGCCTATCTTATATAATATAAGTAATATATATATATATATACACGTTCATTTATATAAATGAATAAAGAAAATTGCGTGTGAGCCAGATGCCCCTTTAATTTATGGGATATCTGTAATAAAAAAAAAAGCAAATTTCGGTGTTTAAAACTTTTAGAGTTGGTGTCTAGAGTTATTTTTAATTCCGATTGATACCCCCGTATTTAAGCCTTTTTCAGTATGTGCCTAAAGTATTTTTCAATTCCGGTTGGTATCCCTGTGTTTAAGGCTTTTTCAGTTGGTGCCCAAAGTATTTTTCAATTCCGATAGGTAACCCTAAGGTATGAAGAAACATGATCCGCGTGATTTTAAATGACAAAAAATGAGATCTTTAGGTGTATGAATCGTTTTTTATCTTTTCTAAAATCTCGTTAGTAAATAATGCCTACAGGTAAAGATCTCATTTTTTATCATTTAAAATCGCGGGGTTCTGTTTTATCATACCTTAGGGGTACCTACCGGAATTGAAAAATATTTTGGGCACCAACTGGAAAAGTCTTAAACACGGGGATATCAATTGGAATTGAAAAATACTTTGGGCACCAACTGAAAAAGGCTTAAATAGAGGGGTACCAATCGGAATTGAAAATAATTTTGAACATCAACTGAAAAAGCCTTAAATCCAGGGTTACCAACCGAAATTTTTCAAAAAAAAATATCATAATGGAACACCAAAAGATTGTATTATAATTGAATTAAATTTCACATACCCAATATACTAAAGTAACGCATGATATGTTCATGCGGTGATGACATCATCAATTTAGTGTGAAATTGTATGGTAGTTGGGCTCATTCCATTCTTATGTCTTCCATCTAATATAAATTGATATAATGTAATGTAATGAATAATCAATCAAATATATAAGTTATAACCAACACATATTTATCATTTCATTTTGGACTATTGTAGAGGTACAACGACTATAATATATATATATATATATTCTACTATTGGAGCCGTTCGTTTATTTAATTAAGAGTGTGTTTGATTGGGGGTATTAGGGGGGATTAGGGAGTTTATCAGTAGTTAGTATGATAATATTCAGTGTACTAATTTTAACTTAATTTGGTAGTTTGAGAACGTCAAACAAGTAATTAAGGCAATAAATTAAATATGATCCTTGAAATAATATCCATTCTAATCATCGAAAAACAAAAAACAAAAAATTATATTAACTGAAAAAATAATATTTAAGTGGGAATGCTTATTGGATGCTTTATAAACAGCCCAAGCCACCTTCTCATTACAGTCTTGTCATCACAATCATTCCAAAAGCTCAACAAAAGGGAGAAAAAAGCTCTCAATTCGCTTACAAAAGGGAGAAAAAGGAAGGATAAAGTAAAGTAAAGCAAGGGCTTGTGCATCTACAGTGTGGCAAAGAACCCATATCGAAATTATACAGCTCAACAACTGAAGATTGAGGGTTTGTGAAGTAAAGTAAAGTAAGCTCTCAATTTTTTGTGAAGTAAACCAAGATGAAGTAAAGTAAAGCAAGGGCTTGTGCATCCTTGGTGTGGCCTGTCGACGAAGAAGATGCAGCAGAGTGGGGGGAGGCTTGAGAGTCAAATGTTTATGTCTCAGTCTTCTGGGCAAATGTCGGGAAGTTTGAGCTTCAATGGGTCTAAAGACGAGGAAGAAATGTCCAAGTCTGCTCTGTCCAATTTCAGGGCTATGGAAGAAGAGATTGAGAAGAAGAAGCTGGCGGTGAAGGAGAAGGTTCAGGCTCAGCTGGGCCGTATTGAGGAAGAAGCCAGGCGTTTGTCCACAATTCGCGAGGTAATAATAATAATAATAGCTTGTGTCTCCTTTTGGGTCTTTTGGGCTGCTTTTATTGTTTCATTTTTCCGTTGTTTTCCTTTGGGTTCTTCAGTTGTTTGAAGGGGTTAAAAAACCTTTTTTGGCCTTTGCATGGATTTTTTTTGTTTCTATTATGAATCTGTGTAGCTCATGGAGATCAGAAGATTCTATGGTTTTCTCGAGAACTGACCTTCTTCATTGGCGAATGTTTCAGTCATTGTTATTCTTGGAAAAGGCACTGATTTGAGATTTTCCAGGGCATTTGCTTGGTAGATTTAGTAAAAAAAAAAGAAAAAAAGAAATGCTTTTGACTCAAATCTGTGCCATGTTTCATCATTACAGCTTCCTTAAACTGTTTCAGCAGTTCATATTGTTGTACAAAAAGGGTGTCTGAATTATCCATAAATCATGTAAAAAAGATGGCCATGTCAGTTTATTGAACACAGCCAAAATCTAACCGTTACAACAGGAACTAGAAGCTTTAGCAGATCCCATGAAGAAAGACGTGTCCTTTGTCCGCAAGAAGATCGATGCAGCTAACAAAGAGTTGAAACCATTGGGGCTAACTTGTCAGAAGAAGGTTCATAAGTTAGTTAATGAGATCTTTTCCATGGAGTTAGGCTTCAACTTCTCTTCTTACCCTTCTTCCCATTCTTGATCTCTTTGTATGGTAGGAGCGAGAATACAAAGAAGCCCTCGAAGCTTTCAATGAAAAGAACAAAGAAAAAGTACAACTCATCGCCAAGCTCATGGTGGTGAGCTTCCTATACCCCTTTAAACCAGCATTTTTGTGACTGTATAATGAATACTGTTTCTTTGAATATATATATATATATATATATATATGTGTGTGTGTGTGTGTGTGTCTGTGTACAGTTGGTAAGCGAAAGTGAGAGGCTGAGGTTGAAGAAGCTTGAGGAGCTGAGCAAGAACATCGAAACTGTAGGCATAAACTAAAAGCTTGCTTGTTGAATTCTGAGATTAGTGAGTGAGAATTAGAAAAATGTGTGTTTTTCTATGTATGTATCTATGGTTTGAAGTTTTATGGGTTCGTTTCTTGAATTAGCAATCTGATAAAAGGTTTTTTTGGTTGTTCTTTTGCTCCTCAAAAGGATTTATTACAAAAAAAAAAAAACACAACCAAAGCATAGATAAAATTGTTAAAGAACATAACTCATATGTCATCCCATATATGTCATCCCATATCGATTAAAAATAGAGAGAGTGATCAGTATATAAGTTGATGGATCACTCCACTTATCCTTAATTAGTTTTAGGATGGAAGCACATAACTCATGCGGTCAACTCTTCTCCTATGCGGGCCCGTTTGTGTAGGTCCAGTAACGAAATTTTACATGATATCAGAGCGGAAGATCCTAGTGGATCGTGAGGTTTGAAAAGAAGGGCATTCCTCATCCGACTCTAGTTGAATAAGTATATATGACGAGTTCGAAAAGAGTGACGTTCTCGTCCGATTAAAAGAAAAATAAAATGGATTCACATGTGAGGGGATTGTTAAAGAACATAACTCACATATCATCCCACATCGATTAACATGGGTCACTCTACCTAATATCAATTGATTTTAGAATAAAAGTCCACAACTTATGTGGTCAACACTCCTCCTATGCGGACCGTGGGTAGGTCCAATAACGAAATTTCACAGAAATCCATACAATAAGCAACAAACCTTATTACTTGTAATTCTTAACCTTTTAGTAAGCCTAATTTATTTATCAATATTTGCTTCACCTAATTAAATTAAATTGAAAGAGGCCCAAAGAACATGTTTTAATTAAAAGCCCTAAGCTCGATATACGTGTAAGAAAAAAAACCTCCCAAGGCCTAATAACGTATTAAAGAAATAACATATTAAAGAAAAAAATAAAAAAATAAATTTAATATTATCGAGAATGGGATTCGAACCCATGCCCTTTCGGACCAGAACCTTAATCTGGCGCCTTAGACCAATTTAATTTATAACTTTATCTGGCGGACCAGAACCTTAATCTGGCGACTTCTTGCAAACTAATTTAATTTATAACTTTATAAAAGATGCTTGTTTTAAAATTGTATTCGGGCCCTATAAGAAAAAATATTAGATTTAAGGACTTAATTTATATTAAACTTAGACATAAGGACCTAAACTTAAAAAAATATTATAAAGTGTTATATAAAGAGGTATCATGCGTCCTTTTTGTGTTACAAACTTACTATATATTGTTATTGCAGAACAATAAAGTATTACTATAAAAATTGAATCCTTAAAACTAATTTTTTTTCTGATAAGGCCTGAAAACTAAATTAAATTTCTGACAGGGGCCTGAAACGAAAATTGCCCTATAAATATTTGTATGGGTCACATATGATATTACATGGAAATAGAAAGCCCTATCTGTTATTATAAGAAATAAAGGGGTATTGGAAAATTAGGGTCTCTGTTCTATAAACCCTAATTCTGCTGAATACCTCCTTCGTCTCCTCCTCTGAAAAGTAAAACCTAACCAGTCATGATGCGAATAAAAACTCCAAGTAAAGGGAGAATCAAGAGAGAGCTTGAGAAACGTGCGCCGAAGCTCGTAAGTGCTAGTTGAACATTACGTTTTCGTTTCGATTTCCGGCGAGGTTTTATCGTTTGCATTTGGATGTTCATTGTATCAGGTTGAGACGGGCAAGAAGACGCTGATACTTCACGGGACTAAGACAAGCGGCGTTTTGAACTCGGTTCTGACGGAAATTCATCGCCTGAAGAAAGACAACTCGGTAAAGTACACGCGGAAGAACGATAACATTCGACCGTTTGAGAGTGGCGGCGAAACGTCCCTTGAGTTCTTCTCGCTTAAAACCGATTGTAGTTTGTTTGTGGTAATCTTTATCTTGCTACCTTTCACTGTATTGTAATATGTTTGCTTGTCTGCCATTTAAGCTTAGGCTGAATCTGGTATTTTGTTAGATATAGGTAGTATACATGTCTTTCATAGTTCCTTACCTTTTATATTGATCTGTAGGAATCATATACATGTTTCTAAAACTAAAGCTTATGGTGTATATGCAGTTTGAATGGGTAGACGATTTCCAATTAGATTCATTCAAACCTTTTATATTTTCATGATTATTTGTTTCTCAAGTAATATATGAGTGAGGTGGAAAGCAATTTTCCCAACACCTATTTCTACTGTCATGTATTTTGTCTGCAGAGAATCTTACATTTTTTTACCCCATCCCGAACGGCTATTCAAATGTTTAACTAATGCTTCCTGTTTAATTCATATATGCAGTATGGGTCTCACTCAAAGAAGAGACCTGACAATCTTGTAATAGGTCGGACCTATGATCACCACATCTATGATCTTGTGGAGGTCGGTGTTGAAAATTTTAAGAGCATGGAATCTTTGTCACATGGAAAGATCTTGGCTCCTCGAGTTGGGTCGAAGCCCTTCTTTGCCTTCATTGGAGAAGGTTTTGAGAGTTCCGAAGAGCTTAAGCATCTTAAAGAAGTCTTACTAGATCTTTTCCACGGGGAGGTTTGCATTAATTAATGATCTTTTTCACGGGGAGGTTGCATTATTTGATCTCCACTTGTAATGATGAAACAATTTTTTTTTTCAGGTTATCACAAACTTGAACCTGACCGGGCTTGACCGAGTTTATGTGTGCACAGCTTTGTCTTCAAACAAAGTGTTTTTCACTCACTGTGCGCTGAGGCTCAAGAAGTCTGGCTCCGTAGTGCCTAAGATGGAGCTAGCTGAGGTTGGTCCATCCATGGACATGGTAGTTCGAAGGCATCGTCTGCCAGATGACAGCCTACGGAAGGAAGCAATGAAAACGGCTCCTGAATTAAAGAAGAAAAAGGTTTGTGAATAGTTTCATTCTGGCAATTAGTCGCCAAATGTGATATGCATGTCTAATCTTTCGTACCCTTAATTGTGTCATGCAGGAGAAAAATGTAAAGAAGGATGCCATTGAAGGAAAAATTGGGAAGATTTATATTCCAGAGCAAAAGGTAAAGAAAACATTCTCTCTTTGTATAACTAATTCAACTTTTCAAATCCAAAAATCAAAATTTTCACAACCATATTGGATTGTAGCAATAAATTTGAAATTTTTTTGGGCGATAATGTCTTGTGTTTGCGATTTCTTACCACCCGTAAAAACTCGTATGTCGTGAAGGTCGGGGATGTGCCACTTCCAAACAAGGCTAAGGGAGTTAAAAGAGAAAGGCGAGAGGCGAAACTGATGAAGGGCGAGGGCGTTCGAAAGAAGCCGAAGCAAGATGATGATACTGAGTGATTTATCTGCAACAATTGTAGCTTTGAGGCATTCTTGATCGATTTTAAATTTAGTTCACAATGAGTTTTGCTTAAGATATTTTTGTGTCGTTTCTTGGGTGTTTTTACATGGAAAGTACGAATCCTATGTTGTTTGTTAAAAGTTAATTTGGTAATTAACTAATTTAATGCAAGAAAATTAAAAAAAAAATAAAAACAATTAAGAGAAAATTGAAAAACATAACTGAGCTGAGCCCACCAACCAATCATTGGCCTTCAATCTCCTCTCTTCAGAGATTACCCAATTTCGAATCACTCTGACCATTTCCCCCTCCAATAGCCCTAATTAGTGCTGCCATACCATCCATGTCCGCCTCAGCCAACGACGGTGGGAACGCCGTCATGCAGCCGCCGCCCTCCATAAACAGCGACACGGCATTAGTCGTCAAGAAGCCCCCGGTGAAGGACCGACACAGCAAGGTGGACGGACGCGGACGGCGGATCCGCATGCCGATCATCTGCGCTGCCAGGGTCTTCCAGCTCACCCGCGAGCTGGGACACAAGTCCGACGGCCAGACCATCGAGTGGCTCCTGCGTCAGGCCGAACCTTCTATCATCGCCGCGACCGGGACCGGGACTACTCCGGCGTCTTTCACCACGACCTCGCCGTCGTCGACCTCAGCTAGAAGCCGCGTCGACATCCATGCTAGAGCTCTTTCCCTCTCGCATCCTCTCGCTCCGGCGCCGTTCGTTCTAGGCAAGAGGCCACGCCACGAAGAAGAAGAAGACGACGATGGCGGTCAGCACGTTTCCAAGGACGGTGATGTCTTGGATCCTCCGAGTGGTGCTGCGGGATTCTGGGCTCTGCCGGCGAGGCCCGACCTGGCACAGGTTTGGAGTTTTGCGGCGCCGAGTCACGATATCCAACAGCAAATGGCTTCCTTTAGGGCTTTGCAGCAGCAAAGCATTTCCTCGTTGGGCATCGGAGAAGCTTCAGCCGCCAGGGTTGGGAACTACCTGCCGATGGGTCACCATCTCAATCTGCTTGCATCTTTATCAACTGCTCCCCCTCAATCTTCTCAAGAGCAGCCAAATGATGGAGATGATGCCACCTGACTCAGCTTCCCAAAGTGCCTGATAAGTTGTTCTTGGCCTCTTCGCTCATGTTGACATTTGCGTGTGAATTTGTTCGTTTTTGTTCGTCTTTGTGGTGTGCTTGTTCGTTGGTTTGTTGCTTGTTTTCTGTGGAAGAAGCAAGCTAAAGGGTTCTCAAAGGAGGGCTTAAGATATTTCTAGCGTAGAATACCTTTTTCTTGATTAGCTTCACTTCAGCCGTGTGCTTCTTTGGCATTGGTACTTCATCAGTATCCACAAATCCCAGTGTTTTGTGTGTTTAGACTCGAGAGTGTATCTATTCGTAGTCTCTTGTTTGCTTAATCGGTTGATTGAACTAGTTGAGTTCTTGTAAGATAATAATCAGACCAGTGCTTGAAACCTCGTTGGTATATGTCCATGTGCTGAATGTAGTAATCAAGTTTCATAATCATCATCTAGTGTGAGATTTTAACCTTGCTAGAGCAGTTCTTATAATGCTTTCTTCATTCTTCAGCTGCTTCTTTTCATGTCCTCTCATCATTACATGCCATTAGCCGAATCTTTTGAGACTTGCGTTGTTATTACTACTGTTTAGCTAACTATGATATAATGACCGTTGATGCTCAAAAATATGCCTAGGGTAGTAAAGCTGAAGCCATCTGTTTTGGGCTGAGGTGTTCCCTATTACTGTCTGAATGCTCTCCCTGACCATAACACTGTCAAGTAAGTCATTATATGTAGCAAAACTGAGTGGGGCTTAACTTCTTAAGATTCCTTATTACAAACTGGGCAATTGTAAGAAGTGAAAGTGTAAATAAAAACTGAATCTTTGATTGCGAAGAACATAACATTGAAACAGAAACACATTCTGAACAGCGGTCATCTGATGTTAAACTAGGGTGGTCTATGGCTTCTTCGCTTCTCTTCTCCACATGGAGTCAACCTACGACACAGACTATCTCTTGCTCTCACTTCACTTTACGTACCTCGGCCGATCATGTCTAGAAACCTTTGGTCAGATTCTTGCCTTTGCAGCCTCATGACATCGTTGAACCTCTTAATAAAACCCTCCACTTGTTTATTGAACTCCTCGAGACTAACCGAAGGGTCCCTCCTCATGAATCCCCGCCGACGTGTTAAAGACACGGAATCATTGAAAGTCTCCGATTTCTTCAGTTCTTTCGATTGAATCGTAGGCAATGATATCTCCTCAGCTTCAAGGCATTTATCATCAGCAGTTATAGAACAAGAATCATTGATCCCACGATCTTTGTTTTTGCTTCCCGGGATTTCTTCTTCGCCTCCCATTATTGCGTCCCATGTTTCTTCCATCGTGCTGTAATTATCCTCCTGCTCAGACTCGTCAGAATTAGATCCCTCGTTTTTCGTCGAATAACTGGCATGAACGTCTTCTTCTTCTTCAACATTGACCACGGCGATTCCATCATCTTCGTCTTCGCCATCTTCTGTTTCTTGGTGATGCAGTTGAAACCTTGATATCACTGCTATGAGAAGGACGACGAAGTTGATGAATATGCAGGCGTAAAAAGAAGACGACAAGAAGCACTTGACGGAACTCCGAAAACCGATCGCCGTCGTGAGGATGCCTCCCGCCGATAAAAACAGCAGCCCCAACAAGGATTTGGGGACATATTGTGGTAAGAAGTTGGAAAACAAAGAGGCCATTTTTTCTAGTGGAGAAGATAAAAATAGGAAACTAAGACAACAGTCGACATATAGCTTCAAGAATGTTGGGGATTTCGATCAATCCAGATTAAAACAGAAATCCCCAACAAATGGTGCGGTGAGCGTGGATCGAGCGCGTGGCCAAGAAATCGATCGTGGATCGAGAATCAAGTAACCAAAGGAAAGCCCGAACACGATGTGGATGACGTATCCCCGGCCCTTGTAATAACGATTGGATGATTATCGTTGAAAGGGAGGCTCGTTCAGTAGTCTTGAGTTTGAGGGGAGGATTGTTGGGGTATCAAACCCAATCCCACATCGATTAAAAAATGAATTTGAGAGTTGTTTATAAGCTTGTGGGCGACTCCCTCTATTGCCAATTGGTTTTAGAGTGGAACCCCACAAGGCTTATAGGGTTGGGACGGTTCGGGTTGATTCAATCCTTCACAAAGAATTTGTAGTTAGAAGAGAGTTATTGTCCGTAAGTGGATAAACAACTTGAAATGGCAAGAAACAATGAATCATGACGACCAAGCAATCCCCACACAAAAAAGTAAAGACATTTATTTAATTTAATGGAAATGGGGTTTATCTTTAGGATCTTAGGCTAAAGATCGCATCTACTAGTAGGGATAGTGCGTCATTTACTTTTGGTTCGTGGGTTTATAGTTAGGAGGATTTAAATTAGTAAGGTTTATATAAAACTAATTAGTGGGTATAAAATAAAATGTATGTTTGGTTAACGTGTTTACATAAACCCATTTGAGAGGTGGATTTATTTAAACCCTTATACATGGGTTTAAACTTAGTATATGTAAACACATACTTTATATAAACCTATGAACCAAACTCCTCAATATCCTTTTAACTAACCTTTAAAATATCCAAATCCATGAACCAAACAATGCCTTAGGGTCTTACACAGAGCTATTTATTATTGCATGTAATAACCTATTCTTTATAATATAGTGCAATTTTGTGTTTGGACAGAGAACATTGAACAGCCAACTTGTAATGGGCCATGGTAGTGGGTCTTGTTTGGACCAAAATGGAGTGTATCAATCTCAAAATTAAGAAAAGCTTAAACTGAGAAAGAATTGGGTTGTCTTTTTCAATCAGAATTCCTATACCTCGGCCCCATCCGATGCCTTCAACAGCTCCTTCAGCGGTCCAAGTTCCACTCGCCGATTACGTCTATCACCCACGCTTCTTCACCAGCACGTGACGCACACGCTCCACCTTGCTCGAGCACGTTTGTCTCTCTGTGTGTGTCTGAGAGAGAGAGAGAGAGAGAGGTACTTGGAGTGGCGAATGGGTTTGGAACTGTGAAGAGTTCTTTTTTTTTTCTTTCTTAAAGTTGGGAAAACGGTAAGTGATGATGGCAGTGGAAGTTCTTGTATTGGGCATTGAAGGGATTTATTTATTTTCTTTTTGTAGCTTCATTTTGACAGACATTATGATCCATGCTCGTTGAAGAATGCTGAAGACATCTTTTTTTGTTCTTTTTTGGGATATTCCTTAGCCTAAATCCATACCCAATTGCAAAATGACCGTTCTTATTGCCATCACTGATCGTCTTGTCTGTTTTCAGTTTTGATTGAGGAGCATAAACTTCATTGCTTTTTATTACCACTAGCTGGGAGTTGAGCTAATTCATGTTTGTCTGGATATTTTTTCCTATTCATAGGTTTCATTGGAGCTTTCAATCACTTAAAGAGGACCAAAAATGGAGCTTTCAATCGCACGTCCCGATGATTGGCATCTTCATCTTCGCGACGGTGAACTACTGAAATCAGTTGTATCTCACAGGTCATAATAACTCATAATATCCCGGCACAAACCTTTCAGTAAACTGCATCAGATATTTTGCTCTCCTATTCAAGAATGTTCGAATTTTCTTAAATTTTGAGGCCAAGAAAACGTTGTGAAATGCAGTTCTCAGCACTTTGCAAGGGCTATAGTAATGCCGAACTTGAAACCGCCCGTCACCACCACAGCTGCAGCTGTGGCCTACCGCGGGTCGATTTTGAAGGCCTTGCCTGAAAACAGTGACTTTAATCCTTTGATGACTCTTTATTTGACAGATACGACGAGTCCTAATGAGATTAAACTAGCAAGTGAGTATGAGACGTACTTAACAGCTATGATCCCTATTTCATTGATGATAAACGTCTGAAACCATCTTTCAACTTATCGGTTTCTTCTGCAGGGGAGAGTGGAGTTGTTTATGCTGTGAAGTTGTACCCTGCTGGTGCAACTACGAATTCTCAGGACGGTGTGACCGATCTATTCGGCAAGTGTCTGCCCGTTCTTGAGGAAATGGTTCGGCAGAACATGCCCTTGTTGGTAAGAATTTCTTTGTAACTAAGCTATCTAAATAGAAGTTCCATTTTCTCTGTCTTTCAAAGTGCCTGAAGTAAAAGAAGTTTCTCATTTGATTATTTGGCCTTTATCGTATGGTAGCTATGTTCTTGATGCAGTTTAATAGGCAGATACATGATATGATATTCTTTGCAGGTCCACGGAGAGGTGACTAACCCTCACGTCGATGTGTTCGATCGTGAGAAAGTATTCATCGACACAGTTCTTAGCCCGTTAATAAAAAAGTTACCACAACTGAAGATTGTGATGGAGCACATTACCACTATGGATGCTGTAAACTTTGTTCAGTCTTGTGATGAAAGTAAGCAATATTTACAAAGTAAACTTTGTACATTTCATCATTCATGTTTTCTTGAAGTTTGAAAAAGGAAAAATAAAAGGCTCGTTTTTGGGATTTATATCACATAACTATGATCATTCTCTTCGTCGTCTTCTTCTTCTTCAGGATTTGTAGCTGCGACAGTCACACCGCAGCATCTTGTCCTGAATAGAAACTCTCTTTTCCAAGGGGGACTTCAACCACATAACTATTGCCTGCCAGTACTCAAGAGAGAGACACATAGTATGTCTCTTTTCTTGAACGAAAAGCTGGTCTGAACATGGAAGAAAATGGATTATTTTATAGTTTTGTCTTCTTTTAGGACAGGCGATTGCTGCCGCAGTGACGAGCGGAAGTAGAAGATTCTTTCTGGGAACTGACAGTGCTCCTCACGAACGAAGAACAAAGGAGCAGTCTTGCGGATGTGCTGGGATTTACAACGCACCCGTTGCTTTATCAGTGTATGCAAAAGTCTTCGAAGAGGTAATGACTTCCCGACTATCCTTACATATTAAACTCTCCGGGAAAAAGGAAAATAGAGTTGCTTTCCAATTAGTTCATAATCATTATTCATCAAACGAATGACGAATAAGAAATATTGTGTGTGGGGCATCAGGCTGGTGCACTTGACAAGTTAGAAGCATTCACTAGCTTCAACGGGCCAGACTTTTACGGTCTACCGAGGAACACGACGAAGATTAAACTGACTAAGATGCCATGGACGGTTCCCAAGTCTTTCTCTTTCGAATGGGGCGATCTTGTCCCGATGTTTGCTGGCGAAACGCTCGAGTGGCTACCATCTCTTGTCTGAAAAAGATTCTTTAAAAAGCTAAGGTTCCATGGTTGCTGCTACTTCTCTAAGTTGGTTATATTCAAGTTTTGTGTCTGAATAATCATGAAGATTTCGTCCTTTTCTTCTTAGGACAAGAACTGATTTCAGTGTTGACACAACAGTTATTGCTATATTCTACATCAGATTTATTACGAAATGTTTGTATGTTCTCCATAATATATATATATATATATTATATATATATCCCTCATAATCATATTATATATATATATATATATATCCCTCATAATCATTGATCTTTTCTGATCATTTTAAATTTTAGGGTTAAATATTTTTTTAGTCCTGTAATTTATGAGGTATGATATTGTATGGACAATGAATTTAGGAGATTGCATTATACGGACAATAACTTTTAAAATTATGCAATTTTGAGACATTATACGCCAAAATTCTAGATTTCAAATTTTAGGGTTACGACGTATAATCTAGGTTTCCGTCGAATTTAGAAGTGACATTTTACGGACAATAATTTTTAAAATTAAGCAATTTTTAAACAAAATATAGGGTTTCAGCGTATAATGTCTCAAAATTACTTAATTTTGAAAGTTATTGTCCATATAATGTCACCCCTAAATTTTATGTCCCTGTAATACTATCTCCTAAATTAGGGAAGGAAAAAATCCTAAATTAGGGAAGGAAAAAAGTAATTAACCCTAAATTTTATATTATCATCCAACTTCATTCTTTTCAGACACTCGTAGATAGAGGACAGGCGCGTGGCGCGTGAGTAATCAATTCCTTACATTTGAACTAACTCTGCCAAAGTATTATGATTTAATCTTAACTAATGGACTTTTTAATGTAAGATAATATGTAACAACGAACACCTAATTAACAAGGTTGATGTCTAATTCCGAACGTACTTAGCTTAGGTTGGGCAGTTGTGCTTTTCATCTTACTTAATATAATTAATTAATTAATTAATCCGTGAAACAATTATTATTAAAATCATTAATTGGCAATTATTATCATTAACAAAGAATATGGAGAATCGTTTATATATATAAGCATGTCTAATATTTAGAACTTGTCACGGTAATTAAAATGTTTAAACATATATGTGACGAATTTGAATTAAGATTAAAAAAGACAGCTAAATAAAATAATGAAAGTTAATAAAATCTTAGGGCATTAAAAGTTAGGCCAACAGTCAAAACAGTCTTTTTACATCCCAATAAAAAAACTGCTAAGGGTAGCTTTGGACGTTGAGAAAAATAAAAAGGTTGGCTACATCGATCAATAACCGTTTTCTAGGTATGTGAAAATATGAAAATACAGAAATTTATATTTTATTATTATTATTATTATTGTAGATTTATATCAAGTTGATTTATTTTCAAATCAATTATTATTCATAAAATTAAATAATAATAATTTCATACGTTTTTATTTCCCTGCGTGCTGTGAAGGGCACGTTGAAATAGAGCAAACATAAAATGGGACGTTTTGATATTGTATTAAAGGGTCAATTACAAATATAGGTTAGTCTAGATTTATATTCACTCTATAATTATGTCTTATTATGAAATAACAAGACTATCTTATTGTGAAATCTTGTTTAATTTATTTAAATAAATGATAAATATTGCCTTCATTAAGACCATAACTTGGTAAACAAACTGAAAGTAGTCGTTTAACAAAAATTAGCAATCGTGTCCGAGCACACAATATTTAAGATTGTAGGCCAATTCATAGTTAGGTTTTTGAAAATATCATCAAGACCAAACTGTCCTAAAAGCTTTATGTTTAACATATAACTAATATTTCAAATTAACCATATTTTATTTTATTTATAATACAATTAACAAACATATATAAACACACTTGAATATTAGAACTAAATCCTTGAGTTGGGCTGCATTTCTTGAAGTGGGACATTGTTAAGTAGGTCTCTCGTAGGTTGGAATATTAACTAGACAATAATGAACAAAAAAGAAGTAGACCACATATATATAGGAGTTTAAGATAATTACCATAAATTGTAAGCAGCTTAGCAAGCATGGCGCTCACACGTTTCTTTATTATACCCTTAATTATCCATATTATTATTGTTATATTTAGTTAGATGAGTGATTTAGCTTAGGGAGTCTACCTAGGTGGGTGTTTTTTGGTTAGAATTTTCAAAGGACGTTGAAAGGAGAACGACCTTTACCCTACCAAGCAACCTTTCCTCTCTCTCTCTCTCATTGATCAACCAAAGATATTTGGAGAAAGAATTAGGTCTATCTTAATGATATTACAAAATATATTATATTGCAAACACATTGGTGGTCGCATGTACGTTCTTCTATATATATATATAACTAACAGTTTTGTTTGTTAGGATATATATGTTCATCAACTTGGTCTTGTCCTAATACCCATCTTAAAGCTATGTTGTTCAATCTTCTTGCTTGATCTTCTTCTTCATCGGGTTTTCGAGTTCTTGAATTAGGGTTTTCTTTTATTCGGTCTCAACGTATAACATCTATATATGTAGTACTATTATTCGATCTATTCTCCAATATACATATAGTGGCGATCGATATAGTCGATCTACCGATAATATTATATATCGCGGGGATACGCTCAATATGTGTAGCAGAGGGCATTGGAGGCCATCGGAGGATGAGAAGCTTCGAGAATTAGTCGAAAATTACGGACCTCATAATTGGAATTCGATTGCCGAAAAGCTACAAGGTAGATCGGGTAATAAACTCATCACCCATCTAATTATTATACACCTTTATTACACACACACACACAAAAGACATAAACTTTTCATTACAAATTAGATAATAAACTCAAGGATATATGGATTCTGTAGTATTGTTACTGTACTATGATTTTCTACTGATTTCTTGGTATCTTCTATTCTGCATATGATATCCAATACTGTTATTTTGATGACGTTGCTATGCTACCATCATATATATATATATATTAAGATATGGGACACTTGCAAAGTCAACAAAACTCGAATGAGATAATATTATTATCAGCCAGTTTATGGTCATGATGGTTTAAAAATAGTCAGGACAGCCGCCATGTAATAATGATATTAAAACCCATATATGTTGACTGCAGGGAAGAGCTGTAGGTTGAGATGGTTTAACCAATTAGATCCAAGAATCAACAGAAGCCCCTTCACAAAAGAAGAGGAACAACTCCTCCTAGCATGCCATAGATTCCACGGAAATCGCTGGGCCGTCATAGCCCGTCACTTCCCTGGTCGTACTGATAACGCCGTCAAGAACCACTGGCACGTCGTCATGGCCCGAAAGTGCAGAGAGAGATCGAAGTCATCGTGCCCTAAGCGTGACCATCAGCATGTCGATGATGATGTTCTTGATAGTATTAGAGCTAATAGGGCATCGTCGGCGACTTATTACAATGGAAAGCATTCGGGCAGTAGTTTTGTACCTAATATTGTACAAAACTCCTCCGTCAATGATGATGATCGAAGGGCTCGATGTGCGGAAAGGGTGAGGAGTTGTAGACGGGGAATAGAGTTCTACGACTTTCTGCAAGTGAACGCGGATTCTAACAGAAGTGAAGTAATTGATAATGCGATGAAGAAAGACGACAACTGCGAAGAAGAAGTTGAGCAGAGAGAATCTTTTGTTATTACCGACCTTGAAGATCAAACTAGGCATGCCTCGGCTTCTGCTAGTTCATCGTCCTCCCGGCCATTTCTTGACCTTTTTTAGCTGATCTTAATCCACTAATAGCTTCACCTAACGAGTGTTTAGCTTCCATTTAACAACACACAGTTGTGTGTGTGTGTGTGTTTTGTTGTGTTGTTGAAGTCTGTATGTATGTAAGAATGAATGCATGCATGCCATGAAACGCTTCTGCCCTTGACGACTTATATAGAGTGTTTTATATTTATTTTATTTTATTTTTTTTGTGTGGAAAATATAATATATAGCATATAAGTAAAGTGGCTTGTTTGGCTCTAAAATAAATACCAAAAAAATCGCATTCATATAATTTCAACATAAATCCGTTCGATTTATATCGAAATCAAACAGAACACTTAGGACTTCGTTTGCTATCCCATATAAGATTAGATAATATAACTAATAAGTGCTTATATTGTGTTTTGTTCCTTTTTTTCATGCCCGTTATTAATAAAAAGCACAGTAAAATATAACAGGTCTTATATAAATAAACTTCTTTAACTCGGTAAGATAACTTACCTTGAACTTTAATTACAAATTCTTTATAGGGCATTTATCTGTTGGCCTATAACCAAACAAAGCCTTATAACTATATTTTATTTTCAGTCTCATGCCAAACACAGCCTTATTAGGCTCTCAACGATCACCATCATTGAAGAACCTAAGGAGAGAATGACTATCACCTTCGGCAATAGCTAACCTATGTTTCAAGCTTCGATTCTCGCCTTCCATTACAGCCACGCTGTCTTCGACTTCTCGGAGCTCTTTCCTTAACATGGCCTCTATCTTCGAACACTCATCGATCGACCCTTTAAGCTCGGCGTTGATCCTCTTCAGCCCCTTTAATGGCTCCGTCGCACGCTCGTGGGCCCTCGTCCTATTGTACCAGCTGCTTATCTGCTCCATATCCAGGCCTGTGGCTCGCACCAGGCGATCCTTGGCCTCTTTGTCCAAGCGTTTCGATTGTCCGTAGGCTGACTTCAGAGCTTCGACTTGATACTTTTCGAATCGTTTGGCCATTTTATTGTTTGATTATGGAAGTGTTTATTTGTACTTGGCTTTAGGGTTTTGTAATAATGTTGCCATGTTTAAGGTTGTTATTATAGTGGTACTATAATAACATCGTATGGCTTTCATCGAATTGCGCTTGATTGTTTTGTTAGGGTTTTGTTTGTTGTGCCTTGGAACCAATCGTTTAAACTTCTAAATTTTCGCCAAAATGAATTAGAAAATAATATTAAATTAATTGTTAACTTTAAGGGTCTCTCTCAATCATTTATCATTGGTAAGTCCGATGATTTATTATTGGAAGATCCAATGATACAAGATTGGCCTTACTTGTGTGACTAGCAACTTTAGTTGTTTTTCGTTGTTATTATTATTATGTTCTTGAAGAATACCTTAAATAATTGTAATTAAATTGATTTGGTATGATAGTTACAATTATCATTTTACCCTTAAATTTTTTATTAATTACAATTATATTCTCCAAATTATTTTTTAATATATTTGAAAATAATATATAATTATAAATAATATTATGATTTCATCAATTAAAAACAACTCAAAATATTAAGTAATATTATACATTTATATATTATAGGATGGCTTAATGTTTTTTTTGGTCCCGTAATTTAGGAAGGTGGCGTTATAGGGACATCTAATTTAGAGTTTGGCAAAATACGGACAATAACTTTCGAAAAAATGACAATTTATGGACATTATACGCTGCGACCCTGTATTTTGACCAAAACCCGCTGATGTAATGTCCGACCCGCTGACATGTGCGCTTTAATGGCTCGACACATCATTAAAAGTATTCGATGTGGCGCCACGTCATCGTCTGAAATTAAAAAAAAAATAAAAAAAAAATCGATTTTTTGTTTTCGCGTCTCAAACCCAACACCGTCGATCACCTGAAGCACCCCGACAAATATTTTTTTATTTCGAAAGTCGATTTTTTTTAATTTCAGACAATGATGTGGTGCCACGTCGGATACTTTTAATGATGTGTGAGCCATTAAAGCGCACATGTCAGCGGATCGGGCATTACATCAGCGAATTTGGATCAAAATACAGGGTCGCAGCGTATAATGTCCATAAATTGCCATTTTTTCGAAAGTTATTGTTCGTATTTTGCCAAACTCTAAATTAGCAGTCCCTATAACGCCACCCCCCCTAAATTACGGGACCAAAAAAAATATTAAGCCATTATAGGACGCGTGTCAAGTGCGCATAAAATACTAGTTATCTATTCTAGTATATTAAGGCTCAATGCCTTTTAAAAACTGTTAAATCTAATTTAATTTGGTCTGTCAAACAAAATTACTATTTTACCCTCAATTTATTTTAGATTGAATAATTATCATTGTACCATTTAAATTTTGATTTCTTATAATCATATCCTGATAAATACTTTTTTTTTCTTTTTAAATACTTAAAAGTATACACAACTAATTTTAAAATAATATTATATATTTATATATTAGAGCACATGCATCGAGTATGCATAAAATACTAATTATTATTGAACAAAAGTCCGTGAGTGTACCAACTATATTAAATTGCAATGTGAACACTACAAGAGGGCATTTGTCTTTTAATAAAAATTAATTGGAGAATATATTTATTTTTACAATGTTTCTAGAGAATGCACACCACATTTGATAATTAGATTACTAACCTTATTATAATATTTGGAAAACAATACGAATAAAAATAAACCACAAGATTCTTCATTATTTATATGATCATTGTACCGGATTTATGATTAAAATTTGATTGAAAAGTTAATTCTAATTTGTAATCACAAATTTTCTTTTATTTTATAATTTATGGAAAGGCTAAAACGACTAGGATGTGGACTGGTGCGGTGACGTATCGAGCCGAGCGTGTGGGTCGGGTCGGGTCGGGTCGGACCATGTACTTGAAATCGGGCGTGGGCTTTTACCCTGATATTTTTCATAATTTACAATTAATTGTTAGAAAAATGATAATATAGGCACAGCTCAGCTCAAATCCACCGAAAATATCGAATTCCCTCCTCTGCCGCTAACTCCATAGCGTCGCCTCTTGTTCTCATGGATGAGCATACTTTTGATCTGGTGAGAGACTTGTTTTTGTTTCCATGTGATTGCGTTTCGATCAACGTCAATATTTTTTTTTTTTTTTTGTTTTTTGGTTAATGTCGTTTTGTCTTACATTGTTCCTTGAACATTGCGCGCAGGAATTGATTCGTGAAATTTTCAGGCTCGTTTGGCAGCAGCGCGCCATAGGTAACACAGATTTTTAATCATTTTCGTTAATATCTTTATGGATTAATTCGGTGAAGATTGAAGTTGTTTGAATATTGGATCCTTCTCTTTCTTTTTCTTTTTTGGACCAGAGCGGGAGAAGAATCAACTCTCAGAAACCGAAGCTGATGTATGCATAGCTGGATTCTTTATATTTCATGTTTTGATTATCTTATTCGGTGTTTAGATGTTAATAGTGATTTGATAGTGGAATACTTGATGTTGATTGAAATCATTACACCTCTGTGTCTTCGAACTATGGAGTCATGTGCATATGAGTGGACTGTGGAGTCTGATCGGAGTCTTGTTTTGTTAACTGATACTTCAGATTTGAATTATTGTTTCAGGCAGGACCAAGCACGTCGAAGAGAAGCCGGCTTACGACTGGTAAGAAATCAATTGGAAACTTTCATTTATTCCTATTGCATTTCACGTGCACAAGGTAGTCAAATTTACTAGAGGGGACGTGTTTAGTAATAGTGTGATGAAGTATCTCAATCGAATCTTACATTGGTTGTGAATAGTAGTAGCACCCATCCCAGTTTATTAAGCATTGAGGTTATTCATTCTGACCATTTGCTCAAACACTAAACTTTTAACATATCTGACGTATTTTCAAAACCAGTCTTTGATTTGTCATATTATCATGGGTTTCTTGTTAACTCCCTGTTCAATATTTTTTGCTCGGTATTTGTTTTTACATCACGCCACACCGGTGGATGTTAAGGTAAGAATCCCTCATTGGCTGGCTATAAAAAATAACACCTAGGTCAGTATATAAATTGATGGGGCTACTTCTGCTAGTCGATTAGTTTTAGCATAGAATGTTTTAACTAGTACCTAACATTGTATCTTGCAAGTGGTGATGTGTGTTTGTGTACTTTTGCATTCTCTATCTCCAATTTCTCAATTGATTTGGCATAACATCACTGTATATTTCAATGTTCTGCAGCCAACGCAAATGCATTGAAGGTGAGTTGTGAACTTCTCCGCCTTTTCATAACAGGTGAACATATTCAGCTCAATATCAATTGTCATTTCTCACAATGCCATCTTTCTTGTCCATATCCAGATTTCTGTAGAGTTAATTCAAGTCATCATTGTAACTTATGTTTCTGTTTGAATGTGGCAGAAGCTATTCAACGTGCTGCCACCATTGCTGAAGCGGAGGGTTCCCTTAAAATAGAAGCAACGCATCTTGAAAGGATACTTCCCCAATTACTTTTGGATTTTTAAGGTATGTACGTGCAAGCTTAAGCCTGCAAGTTGAAATAAAACTAGTTCTATTAATCTTTTTTTGGATTGTCTGTGGAAGGACATAGTGTTGTTATTGACTCTGGATAAAGCTTGACCAATTGGGGTTAGTTCCCTTTTTGTAGCGTCAACTTCGTCAGATCTACTTGTGCTGCATGAATCATCGAGATGTCTAGGTTCAATGTGAATGTAGTAAGAGCTAGTACTGTTTTGTTATTTTAGTCTACCGTGCAAGTAGAATGCTACACTATTTAGTTTTCTTCGTTTATAATCAGGAAACCTTGTAGTAAAGTTATACTACTGAAGAACCTTGTATTCAGTTCTGAAAACCATAGAAAGAAGATATCTCTGTAGGGTGAAACAAACAGTGACCTGTGAAGTACATAGGCATTAAGTTGACTACATATGAAAATCACCAAAACATAATAGAACTTACCTTTAGAATGAGTCCGCGGAAGGCCGACCATCGACAGGACAGATAAAGCACAAACATACATACACTGGACTAGACCGAACAATCAGTCTTTATTGACACAATCTCACAACACTATTAAACCTTAAGACACAGACACAGCAACTCAGTCATCGCAACATCGGTACATAAAGTACTTCTCCATCGGCTTATGACACTGAGCGCAAACGACCATCTCGGGAATATCGTTGATCCAAGGAAGTATAAGCTTGCTGCAATGTTCAGCGGTGTGATGACCTGCCAAGTAGTCATTCATCGCGGGGACAAAACCCTTCGTTCTGGCTTCATCGGCCCATGCCCCGAAATCCACCAGACACTTCATCATCTCATCGCCGTTTGCTCGGGCCATCTCACCAGGTTCTGAACCCGACCCTTTACTAAACAGAACCCACCCCTGTTCACTACCGGCAAATGTGAGCATTGTGAGCACTTCGGCGAGAATGTGATCGCCGCCCTTTGTCTCTGTTTCAAGTGTTGCACCTTGGTGGAGCCTTGAGTACATCATGCTCTCTAATCTTGTCCAGAAGTACCTATTAGAAGATGATGAATAGCAAAATTATATGTTTCTTCGATGATTCAACTTTACGGTAGAAAGGTATTTCAAATTTCTTGACTTTACCATATAAATGTGGTGTTGTTCAAGCAGTGGCTGAGCCCATCTGCTGTTACGAGATCGTAATAGCGCTTTAAGCGTTCGCTGCTATTGGTTTTCCCTATGTAGACCATTTCTAGTTGTTCATTTGCAGATCTTGCAACACTTCTAGTTGTTGTTATCAAGTTGCGGAGCCATCCAGCGTCTTCACCTCCATACAGACAGATGACTTGCTTTCCTTCCTTGATCTGTTGAGTGAAATCCAAGGTGCGGTTTTTACTTGATTCTCCTGAGATAAAATGTGTTGGAATAGGAAATATGTGTTTACCCAGGTCAGTATAGCCATGTCGATGCCATTCACTAAGAGCTCGAGCCTCCACGTTTCTTGCTCCCACTTGGATGACTCCTTTGCTTCGGTGAAAGGATAGACTGTGTTGCCCCAAATCCACACCATGTGGAATGCGTTGTGGCTGACCACCTTGCCTTGTGGGTCCAGAGCCACGAGGATCGGCTTCTTGACGTAGTGCCAGTACTCCTTGATGTACCTCGCAACGGCGGGTTCTAACAACCTAGGATGGTGCAGTGTGTACCAAGGCATCTCTGACTGTAATAGCTGGAACCTTCGTTCGTGCTCGTCGTTCCACGTGACTGACTTTTCTATGACAGGTAGCCACACGATCTCATACTGAAACTCTAGCCTATTTCTTGATTCTTTGTATATGTGACTGAGTATGCGAAGTTCGTCCTGTGATATGTCTAGATCTGATATGAGTAACAAGACTGTCTTTCCTCTGAGATGTTCGATGCCGACCTGTTTGCATGCCAAACATTTAACGTCGAATGTTCAGGAGATTAACCTTATTACATGTTAGAAATAAGAGATTATACCTTTATTGTCTTGTCGGTTCCCACTTGCAGTGGGAGCAGATCATCTTTCAGGTATATGACGTGCTTTAAGATTTTCTGGTTGTCCATATGGGGCGTCGTCTCGAATAGGCGCACGAGTGTCTGGAAATACTCCGTATGTTTCTTCTCATCTGCATGAATCAAAATTTCTCGGTAATAAACTTCTAGCTTAGCATATATTACTGCTGCTTCGATAATATTCTTACCAATGTACTGATAGCAGTGAACTAGCTGACTCTTGAGATGGTCTAGGATGCTAGACAACTTGTGTCCTAAGCTCGAGAGCTCCCATGTTTCGGCAGTTAAAGATGAATGGACTCTGCATATTTCGGTTTAAGACAAAAAGGATTAGCTTCGAGAAAACCACTATTGATTATAGAACCAAGGAGTGAAAATCATGTCATACCTTTGGCCCAGTCCTAGGATGTCTGTAACCTGAGAAGCACACGCCACCAAGCTGCGTACAATCCAGTACACGGCGATAGGAATATGGTTCACCGCACTAATCATCGGTTCCTTATCGTGGGATATGTATTTCGGTGGAAGCAGCCCAAACTGGGATATGCACTTAGTCACTTCCAAAGCAGATTTCAACAGGCTGTTTATAGTTTCGAACCGAGACTTCATAATGTCTGATAGTTCGACGATGTCTGAAACCCGTCTCAGCAGGGCTATGGATTTGGCCAGCGGATCATTGGCAAACGAGGTAGCCACTAGCCAGAACTGACCGTAGTTAACTGCAAACGAGGCCAGTGCTATAACAGCTTTTGCATCCCATGTGTAGTATGACAGCATGTTAAGTATCTCGAAGGACGAGGCATTATCATCTCCACCTGAACACTTGCATGCCAACTACAAGGAAAGTAATGCATCAGCGATTAGGGCATATAATAGCAGCTATAACCAAGGTATTAAATCGAGGATGTCGATCTTACTTCACATGAAACCTTGTTGATCACGAAGGCTAACGCATCCGGGATATTATCAATGCTCGCCACGTTCGTAGTGTCAGCCAAAGCCTGCTTTTGGGTTCCCTAAGAAAGAACAAAAAGGATCGATATGAGCCCATTTGAGTTCGTTTTCGTAATCAAGAAAGTTACTACGCAGTTGTCTGTTTGTCTTTTTTTTTATTATTTTCCTTACGTTTATAATGCCATCGATTCCTGGGGAAACATGATGCAGGATGTCCTTCACGATGAGAAGAAGATGCTCCACGTCGAGCGCAAGGCTGTCCTGAGAATGCGTAGCTTCGATCTGCTTCTTAAGCGCGTTGTCCTCCGAGAGCATTCCTCCACGGCGATCATAGTGGACGAGCTTCTTGCTCATTGCTGGTTGAGTAAGCAGCTTATACATTTTTTCTTTCTTTCCCTTTTCTTACTACTATATTGGATTACAATCTCGAGTATTTCGTTTGATTTTCTGCTGTGTGAGTGAGTGTGTGTTATTACATGCAGGCAGTATATATAGTGGCTAGAAAGTCATAAAGCGCCAGCCAGCCAGCCAACGTTGGATCAAGTTCCTTGCTTGTAAGATGGTGCTAATCATTAAAGCAGCTTCTATCTAAATGGATAAGGGTAGGGTAGGGTAGGGTAGGGAATCTTCATTTTTGGTCTGTCCCCTTTCAGATATGATATCACTCACTCACTCACTCACTCACTCACTCAAAGTGAGCTTACTACAGTTAAACGAGGCTTCGCTGCTAAGTACTCTGATGATCTGATATGTTATTACATATGAAGAAAAGGTAGTAAAGCATTGCTTAATCTTGCCCTGACAAACTTTAGGTTTTACAAAGAGGAAATAAAGAAGAGAAAAAGCAAGGAAAGGAAAGCAAGCGTGTCATACTTCCCACATTTATTCTGTAATGAAGCTGGCAAGGTATGAGCCATACTATTAGTATTCTTACTACCATGCAAAGTCTATGTTTCTCTTCTTCACAAAACAAAGACACAAATGAGCCTTAAGCTGTGTGTGTGTGTGTACATGCGGATCGAGCGGACGGGCGCGCGAGCGCATGTCCGCGATGTCCTAATCGAGTATTGTCTCCTTCGGAATGAGTCGATTAATGAAATACTAAATGTGATAAAGGGTGTATTCCACATTGCAATGTTCTTCCGATAGTTACCGCGATCGCCTTTCGTTCTTCGGAACCCTACAATGTCCCGATAGTTACCTCGATCATTTCGTTCTTTTGGAACTCTATGTCGTGAGTTTAGGGATGGATATATACAACATGCTCCTCGTACACTTCAAGTTCCTACAAAGATCTACCCACTTTGGGGTTTAACGGTCCGAATAGGCCGGTTTCGGTCTGTTCTTTAAAACCCTGGTGCTATCGTGAACTTTCCTTTTTCCCTAACTCGAAGTATTTCTGCTCAATCGGCTATGGACTTGCGCTGCACACTCTGAGGATGAGACTAATGAAATGTCTCACTTCCCGCCCAATATCGATAGTCAATATTCATAGTGGAATTAAACCCAAGTGCTAACCCAATCAAACCACTAGATCATGTATTGGACCTAATAGCCAATAGGTCATACTCGAGAACCCATACATTCAATCTAACATCTATACTATTTATTATGAGATATAAACTGTCAATTTGGTGTGTAAAGTTTATTGCTATTTGAATTTTTTTTATATATTTTATTCTAATATGAGAAATTATCATGCGTAGAGATAAATACCCAATGGACTTCTAATGTTATGATTCAGACCCTATATATTTGATTTTGTATATAAGTACTGACACGAGGCTCAAAATTAGTTTTAACTCCCCCACTGATTTATTACTATAATGCCATTTCTTTTCATGTTTTCTTTTCATATTTTAATTCATTTCTAACTTTGTGTTACATATCCACTAAATCATAAAATCATTATTATTTCATGTGATTTATATGATAAAAATAAATAAACATATCTAATTTATTCTTTGTTTCATGGCGATCAAAATGATATCCATATCTTATATTTTTCGATATTCATAAGAATAATTATTTTTTTTGTAAATTCTGCAATATGTGACACGAAATACTTAAAATAGGGGGATAAATACTTAAATCGAGATGAAAATACTTAAATTTCAGCACATAATACCGATATTTATACTAAAAATACAAATCAATTGGAGCGGGTATTCTAAGGTAAAAATGGATGCTTTCATCGTAAATCTTATATGGTAATGACATTTAACATCAACAACATGAAAAATTATTTTTGCTCCCAACTTCACATTCAACGTATGTTAAATATTTAAATTGAGATTTAAGTACTTCAATTTTCAGCAAATAACACATTTTTTGTATTTTTGTGAAGATAAATGTCATTACAATGTAAGATATTTGATGAAAACTACTATTTTGGTCTTTAATGACTACGTACAATTATGATGTATTTTCTGCATAAATATAAGTATTATTGACCAAAATTAAGTATTTTAGTCTCGATTAAGGTATTTTAACATCGAATTCAAGTACTTGAAGTAGTTTAAGGTAAAGATGCGAGCAACTCATTTTTTGTGTTTTTGTGAAGATAAATGTCATTACAATGTAAGATATTTGATGAAAAACTATTATTTTGGTCTTTAATGACTAGGTATAATTAGGATGTATTTTCTGCATAAATATAAGTATTATTGACCTAAAATTAAGTATTTTAGTCTCGATTAAGGTATTTTAACATCGAATTCAAGTACTTGAATTAGTCTAAGGTAAAGTTGCGAGAAACTCATTTTTTGTGCTTGTGTGAAGATAAATATCATTACAATGTAGGATATTTGATGAAAAACTATTATTTTGGTGTTTAATAACTATGTATAATTAGGATGTATTTTCTGCATAAATATAAGTATTATTGACCTAAAATTAAGTATTTTAGTCTCGATTAATGTATTTTAACATCGAATTCAAGTATTTGAGTTAGTCTAAGGTAAAGTTGGAAGGAAACTCATTTTTTGTGTTTATGATGACAAATATTATTACAATGTAAGATACTTGCAGAAATTTAATTATTTAAATCTGGATTTAAGTATTTAACATACATTGAATGTGAAGTTGAGAGCAAAAATATTTTTTTTCATGTTGTTGATGTTAAATGTCATTACCATATAAGATTTATGATGAAAGAATGCATTTTTTTGTTAAAATACTCGATCCAATTGATTTGTATTTTTTGTATAAATATTGGTATTATTTGCTGAACTTTAAGTATTTTTGTCTCGATTTAAGTATTTATTCCTTTATTTCAAGTATTTCGTGTCACATGTTGCAGAATTTATAAAAGAAAAAAATTATTCTTATGAATATCGAAAAATATGACATGTGGATATCATTTTGATTGTCATGAAATATGGAATAAACTAGATATGTTTATTTGTTACTATTATATAAACATGAAATAACAATGATTTAATGATTTGGTGGATATGTAATCAAAAAGTTAGAAATAAATTAAAATATAAAAAGAAAATATGAGAAGAAAGGACATTATAGTAATTAATCAATGGGGGAGTTAAAACTCATTTTCAGCCTCGGGTCAGTAGTTGTTTACAAAATCAAATATGGAGGGTCTAATCATAACTCTATAACTTCATCAGGTATTTATCTCTAAAACTCTCAATTATCATTGTACTTCTCAATTTTTTATTTATTATAATTACATCTTTATAAATATTTTGTTTAAATGACATTTCATCTATTAAATATTAAAAATTATAAATAACTCAAAATATTATGTATTTATATTTTAAACACATACATAAAATACTAGTGAATTGGATGCATGCGATGGCAATCACAATTGGGCCAGCTGCGTACTTAGCGAGACTAGTAATTAGCCCAATAGATCAACTTTAGTTATAACTAATTAAATTATACTACTAAATAAGAATTTAGAATATTTAAATAAATCTTTCAAAATCTTCAAAAATGATAATCATGACTAATACTGAATTTTCAAAAAATAATAAAAAAAAAACCTTTTTTCAATCCGAGAGCTAATTTTTATTCCATAGATGGATATTTTTCTCGACATTTTCTTTTTCTTTTCTGTTTGAATAGAATACCAAAGGTATAATTCTTTTGTTATGCGAATCATTGGGAATATTAGGCTGGATTTTAAATGAAAAATGAAAATAGTAATTATCAACCCAAAAAAAAAGGGTGTAGTATTGTGATGTGCCACGTGGACGGTTGGATTTCGACGTGACCGAACTTTCGATTGGGTCACAATATATCTTACCCCTTGGGAATCGTCGCACGCCACAGAAGACAGCTGCTGCGCATTTTCTCTCTTGAAACCCTAGAATTTCTCTACCGAAAATTTTCGGTCTTTCTGATATGGAGATGGAACACGTCACTGAATTGACGATGGATCGACGACCTAGGAAGAGGCCTCGGTTGGGATGGGATGTTTTACCCCAAGCTCACAGGGTAATTGTTCGTGTCTGACGTCGAGATCTTTAGATTTGTTTGTTTTTGTTTGATTTCATATAGATCTTTGGAGATCGTATATGATTATTAAAGATTGAAGCTTTTTTCCGATGGTTTATTGGATGTTATATGTTAGATCTGTTTGAATTGTTGATTAACTCTGTTTCAGCTGTTCTTTTTTTCCTTCCTGGTCTTTTCTTCGTAAATCTTAGGGTTTATCATTCGATCTGTATTAGCTATTATCCACACTAAAATAGATTAAATTCAAATTTTTTAAGTTGTTGGAAAATTGAGATGTTTGTCCTTTTCATCTGGACATAAAGTTTTATTTGCTGTGTAATGCCTAAGATTAAATTTCTTTATAATTATATTGTTCTGGTTTTTTCTGTTATGGATCACATAGTTCTGGCGACAGAGATTGTTGATAAGGTAATGGTTGCGATTATTGTCATTGAGAAAAACGAATGAATTGCTTTGTAGGCTCAGCTAGGGTTATATTCTGGACAAGATGTTGGGAATGTTACAAGCTATGTAGCATCAAGGACATTTCCAGACCACCCTAATTATCTGTTTGTTACGGACTTGGATCGAAAAGGTTCTCCCCCATGGAGAGAAGATGACAAAGACGGCCATTATACGTTTGAGATCGGGGATAATTTAACTCCTCGCTGTAACTACTTCTGTCACTATGAGATTTATAATCTTTTACATATGTGCTTATGAACTCTTGAGATAATTTAGCCTCTCGCTTAAATGGGCTTTTGATATTGTTTTGCTTATTAAATATCCTTCATGTTCTGTGCAATTCCATTGCAGTTATCCAGATTACTTATGATGTTCTTTGGTCATTCATTTGCAGATAAAATTCACAGCAAGATGGGTGAAGGTATATTTACAGGGATGCTCATCGCAAGATGAGGAAATGCTTTAGTGCAATTGTTAAATGGATATCTTCGCTGCAGGCACCTTTGGCCAGGTTTTGGAGTGCTGGGATCGGGAAAAAAGAGAAATGGTTGCCATCAAGATTGTTCGAGGCATTAAAAAGTACCGTGAAGCAGCAATGATTGAGGTAGAAGTGCTCCAACAACTAGGTAGACATGACCAAGGTGGAGAGCGGTGAGTATTAGTTGATTTCCCATGCATTTCTACTGTTTTCTGACATTGCAAATAATTGCATGGGTTGAACAAATTTATTCCTTGCAGTTGTGTACAATTACGGAACTGGTTTGACTATCGTAACCATATCTGTATTGTAAGTACTAAGTATATGATTAATTTGATGGATTAATTCTCCCCAACCCGACGATGTTTTGGGGATTAAACCTAAGGATGGGCTGAATAATGTCAACAGGTCTTTGAGAAGCTTGGACCAAGCTTATACGATTTCCTACGCAAAAACAATTATCGCTCATTTCCCATTGATCTTGTCCGTGAGATTGGCAGACAACTATTGGAATGTGTAGCATGTGTGTAAATAGTTTCCTTCCATTTGTTATGATTTATTATATGTCCAATTTATTGGCAGCTTCTTATGGTGGTCATTTCACCTTTTGCTAATATAGATTTAAGAAAACAATGAACTTAGAGCTTGGTCCCTTGGATTTCTTTTGCCCTTCATGTTCTTAGTGTTTGTTGGTTTCTTCTTTTTGTGTTACCTCAGTTATGCATGATTTACACCTCATTCATACGGACTTGAAGCCCGAAAATATACTCCTTGTCTCGTCGGAGTACTTAAAAGTTCCCGACTTCAAGGTAGTTAATATGATGCTTTATCTGGAGAACGACTTCCATAACCGGCTTTGCTCAGTGTTGCATGCCTGCAATTGTTTGTACAGGGCTCTTCAAGGTCTAAGGACAGTTCATATTACAAGAGAGTCCCAAAGTCTAGTGCTATCAAAGTAATTGATTTTGGAAGTACGACTTACGACAAGAAGAACCAGACATACATTGTCTCAACACGCCACTATAGAGCTCCTGAAGTCATTTTAGGTAAAAATCTGTGGATCAAATTACTACAGTGCATGTGAAAAATGCTGGAGTACTTATCTATTCCCGGTATGTTATACTAATTTCCTATTTTTTTCACGTTAAATTTTAGGACTAGGGTGGAGTTACCCGTGCGACATATGGAGTGTTGGCTGTATCTTGGTGGAACTCTGCACAGTATGGCTATTAAACTGCTACTCCTTTAGTTTCCATGATTTAAAAACTGACCATACTTGCAAACGTCATAAACTTATTACAACACAGGGTGAAGCTTTGTTCCAGACACACGAGAACTTGGAACACCTTGCAATGATGGAGAGAGTCCTCGGACCTCTACCCCAACACATGTTGAAAAATGCAGAGTATGATACTATCCATATTTATTCTTCATTACGGCCCTCGATTCGACAAATTGCTAAGATTTTCTTTGCCTGATCTGTTTTTTTTTTCCCTCAGCCGTCAGTCCCAAAAGTACGTAAGAAGAGGTCGACTAGACTGGCCCGAGGGAGCAACATCTAGAGACAGTATCAAAGCTGTCTTGAAGTTGCCGAGACTACCTAACCTGATCATGCAACACGTCGATCACTCGGCCGGAGATCTCATCCATTTAGTACAGGGCCTTTTGAGATATGACCCTGGTGAAAGATTATCTGCTCGCGAAGCTCTCAGACAGCCATTCTTCAACATGAGGGATGCCTTGAGAAGATAACTAGTACTAACATTTTTAATACACAAAAGGTGAGATGTTTAATTTGGTCGTTAAGTATATATGATGTTGGCAGAATTGGAAGCTGCCATTTCTCGTATGCAAAGATTTCAGTTTCAGTGTGTACATATTTAGCAAAAATGTTGTAGGGGTTGTGCTTTTTCTTATATTCAAATGCTATTATGGCCAATGTCTGCTTGTTTTCCCTGCGACAATTCTTGGATGGTTCTTATTTACAGAACGTTTTATTAATATAACAGCAGAAGCAGCATCAATGTTCGTTCATCAAAGTACTAGATAATGAGGTACATATAGTTCTGGCATTATTTTACGACACGAATAACTGACGCATACGTCGGTCTACGTATGATTTCTTGCAATAAGGTCCATTGGTTCGTCTTTGCATCACTCTTCGCAAACAGAAGGATCTTTCTTGATATCATGGAAACCCTGCATCATCAATATGTACGTATTCAGCTGGGAAATGAAATATAGACGAAAGTCTTCAACCGTAAAGGCTACCATACCAGAGAGAATATCGACAGCTTGCATCAGATCGTACCCAATCAACCCCAGAACCTCCTTGTTCAAGCCAACATTGTCGAATCCCATCTCCTTGAGCTTTGTAAGAAGATCATCCTCTACTTCTTCATTCACTTGAGTTGGAACGGGCGGCGGTGGTGGGGGCGGCGGCACGTAGTATTGGTTGCCTTGAGAAGCAGCGTAGTGAGATGGCGGCGGTGGTACGTAGTATTGGTCGCCTTGGGCAGCAGCATAGTGTGGCGGTGGTGGCATGAAGTATTGGTTGCCTTGGGAGGCAGCGCCACGCGGCGGTGGCAGTGTAAGATGGGAAAGATCAATAATGGGATATGAAACAGATGAAGTCGAAGAAGATGGATTCAAGTTCGACGCCCCACTCCCAACTATCAAGCTATCGTTGATCGGGAATTTCAACTCATGGTCATAACTTTCCTTCGAGTCACCTTCAGGTCCAACAGTTTCCAGAGGCTTCTTCTTCGGACTGTTGGGTTCGAGTTCTTTCATGTCCTCTATCATCGTCATCTCCCCGTCGATGTTCGTAATCTCAGGGCTAAGTAAGATAGGAGGTAGATTCAAATTAAAGCCTCTGTCGCCTCCCTGCTGAGTCATTCTCAGAGAAGCATCTACCTGGAACAAGGAAAGGAGGAGGGAGATCTCTTAGTAATCTAATGTAATGAAAAGCATTCGAAGGAATCTAACAGCAAACAACCACAAATGATGTAATGTAATGTAATAGAGGTGGCACCTGTATGAGAACCCAAAAGCGCTGCCCGAACTTTTGGCCTGATGGGAAGGCCAATCGCCAGTAAGATATGTATCGACCGGGAAGCTCGGGGGAGATTAAATCAACTGCTACGTCAAGCACGTGGTCTGCCAGTAAGCCAGTTGCAGGCACCTGAGAAAAATGAGAATTCTCCCGAGTTTTATATTACGTTTTTTTTTTTTTTTTTAAGTTGAAGCTAATTCAAGTGTCGATAGACAAAAGAACAAAATAATCAGCGAATATTACGTCATACTTCAATGATGTACACTCTAATTAAAAGTTCTTACGTTAACTTCAACCGAGAGGGCATTGCTTAACTTGTCTCCTCCAACCCAAACAAGTTGGGTTTTCGGGGGCCATGCGACCGTGCCAGTGTTCCTCAATTGCCATATCTTGGTGAATGGGACCGAAGGTGCCAGAACGGTTCCATCGACTATACTCACATCTTGCACAAATCGACTGTCTAACTTGGATTCAGCTGGCTTGACCTTAGCACCTACGTACACCACCTTTGGTAAAGATGGATCTCTGCCCTTGGCAAGCTAAAATTCGGAAGGAGCCGATAGAGTAAGTGCAGCTTAGCGCTTTGAAAACAGTCAATAGAAAAAGCAGACACAAAAAGAAGCTAACCTCCTTCAAATCCTTAAAAGGCATCTGATAGGGATATACAACGGGGCCGTCCATTCTGATATAGTCTTTGGTGTTATTCCCAATTTCCTCAAAGCAGTCATGGCAGAGATCATAGTCCACCTTTCTGCAATAATAAGTTTAATAAAATAAGTTAGCTTCTAACAGCGAACTTCAACTGCCAAACTAAACTCCTTCGAAGGATATAATAGATTCTATTACTGATACGCACACTTTTGACTTGAACCTAGGGCCAGTTATCGGATAGACTCGACAGCCATCGCAACGAACTCCGAGATGTATGGCAGCTCCAGTGCCATCTTGAAGACTTGGGCTCCTCACAAGGGGGAACGGCTCAAGAGCAGTACGTGGTGGGACAGCTGAGACATTCTGAGTAGACGTACCTGAAAATGAGCCGCTGTTCTTGGCTATAGGATCAGAAGGAAACTCTGGCATCTTTGGACCACCATCAGTAGGGTCCTGAAATGGGTTCGTAGTAGAAACAGATCCGCTAGCAGAGTTGGGTGCGAATATACCGCCATTGGTTTTGTCGATCTGCTTCTCAATATCGATATTGTGTGAGCCAGCCGGCGAATTATCGGATGGGAGAGAATATTCATGAGACTGATCAACGCCCCAATGCTTCTTTCCATAGGGCGGTGGGTTGGGTGCTAGATGATGCTTCCTGCTCAAATGTTTCTCAATGATCTTCCTCATCATTTCTCTCTTAGCCTTTCCTTTCTTACCAACACCCAATATCAGATTTGATTTGAAATGATGGAGAAGTGTTGAACCCTGCGAGAAAGCTTCGACATCCAGGGACTCCATAGCTTTTGAAGATGAACCTTCCGATTTAAAACCAGCCACGCTATCAAGCTTCACACCATTTGTATCCACATTCTCCTCACGTTCGAGTTTTTCCAAGCTCTGCATGTTAACTGGATGTTGCTCCTTCGACTTTAGTTTCAACGATGCGTTCATTGCATCAGTAAGATCGGGGTCAACCAAGTCATTATCTTGGGTTGCAGTTTGGGCCGCCGACGGCCGATCCATGTAAGATGAGAACACTTTAGCGAATACGTCAACAATCCCAGCAATAACAGGGGAGGTTGACGATGCTTTTGATGTCAGATCGGCGGAGAGACCCGCAAGAATATCACGTACTGGCTCTGGTACGTTTCTCATTACTTCATGAACAAGAGAGTCTGGATTTTGCGGAGGCTGTTGATTCATAGATGATGCACGAGGCGTAGAACTTCCACTAGAATTGTTCTTTTGTTTGCCATCTTTCTTTTCATCTATCAGTTTCACGGTAATCCTCAGCGGATTTAGTGCCTGTTTCACTACGTCATGGAGATCATCATCATCAGAGAGGGTGACGTCATCACCATCTTCATCAATGTAAGTCAGCGTCAGCTCACTGGCAGGCAAAAAGCCGAAGAGAGAAATGATCTTCTCTCTTAGGCCATCTATGGATATATCGAACTCATCATCAACAACTTGGACGTTGAAACGCCTAAGCATATCACCATACTTGACCTGCAAGCAAAACGTTTATCAGAAGAATTTGGGGCGATTGTGATGTATAAGCAAAGTCGATTTACAAGGATAACCAATGGGCATTCAGACAAAACATACAGACATATAATACATATGCAGCTCAAACTTAAAACTATTCATTGATAAAGGGAAAAAGGTTGGATAACCAAAGCTTGAGCTCAATTACAACATCGAAAAAACAAAGCAAACAACAGACGATCGTTACTGAAAAAGAAAAGGATGAAATTTTCTCACTTCAGACAAGCTAAAGCCACAATTTCAACCTCATCGACAAACAGATACATAATCAAAATCAGACCTTTTTTACCCACAAACAAAAAAAAAGGTTAAATCACCACAACAGTTGCAAACCCATCTCAAACTAAACCCACCAAACGTCGACAAGGCAGCAATAAAACTAATAATAATAAAAAAAAAGGTAACCCTTATGTTTCAAATTCTTACCTTGATCACAACGTAAGAACCCTCCATAATTTCCCGCAATTCTCCTGCAGACAAAAGCCCTTTCACTGTTCTTCACATACAAAACGAACCCTTAAAGCCTTCAAAGAAGAAGCGATCATAAAAATCCCACAATTACTTACCTGACTGTGTGCTTTGTGCGTATTGAGGAAGTACACTTTTTATCGCCGATATATGAATCACGCGACTTGAGTCTACTTTCTATCAGTTCTTTAAAATCAATGTATATCTGCTTTTTTTTCTTTTTTTTTTCTTTTTTTCTCAATTTAATCAATTTAAAATCTCAAGTCTTTGCTTAGTTGATAAGGCAGAGTTTTTTCAATTATTGGGACCCATTTAATAGAAAATTGCTCATCCCTCGTATTTAATATGTTCATATAGTTGGATAGTATCGACACTAATAAATTAAATATATTGGAACATAAAAGTATTACAACCCTAATTCCTAACAATATAATACAATCTTTTATTTTTTAAATTAAAATGAGTAACTTCAAATTAGGGTGGAAATGACTCAAATTATTGTTTAGGTTTGAACTCAAAAATTATATGTTTGAGTTCGATCCATCCATATTCAAGATCGAGCTCGATGATATATAATTAACATCGTCAGCTCCACAACCCATTATTCAAATAAGCTCTAAAATTTTCTATTTAGAACAATTTTTTTTTTAAAAACAAATATTAAAAATTTATAAAAAAAACTCAGACTTTCGAACCGTCACAACGAAAACTCAACAGCCACGAACTCGAGGCGAGCTTCAGTCGGACCGACTTTTTTAATTAGGTTTCATGCCCTTTTATAATTTCAAAATAGTGTTAATGCTCTTTTGAAAAAAATTTATTTCAAATGACTCAATTTCTGTAAAACTTAGGAATAAGAACCTAAACTTACAAAGTGTTATAAAGTGTTATAGAAGAATCATCAGACGTACTTCTTGTGTTACAAACTTATAATATAATGTTATTGCAGTACAATAAAGTGTTATTATAAAAATCAGATTCTTAAAACTAATTTTTGTTCAGATCTGAATACTAAATTTATATTCTGAGAGTCTGAAATAAAATTTACCCTAAAATAAAATGCACATGACAAAACAAGGAACCACTGAGACATTAATCCTTTAAGAAAAAAAAAAAGAATATGTCCCAACCCAATAAAAAATATAAAAACAAAACATATATATACATCCATCACTTCAACTTCTGAAAATTAGAAATCAAACCCCAAAAAGACAAAAAGAAAAAAAAAAAGAAGATAAAAGAGGACCATACGTATATATATATATATATATATATTCACTCAGATCTCCTCAGACAAGCCATAGTTACCATGCTTACAAAGCCTGCAAAGACGAAAGCCACCAGCCCTCTCTCCCTAACGACAACCTTAGCCAAATACATGGCAACGTCCGACGTAATGTACCTTCCCTCCTTAACCAAGACCTTCCGCCGCTTCCCGGCGAAGGCCAGGAGCACCACCACCGTGATCCACGTCACGATCGTCGTACGGACCAGAAACACGACCAAAAGCAGTGCCGCCATTGCTAGGAAGACTGAGAGCAACAAGGACGACGACGGCGACGTCGTCTTCGTGTAATAATATCCCACGATATGATCGTGGTTCGAAGTTTCTAGAAGCGACGGCGACGAATAGAAGAGGAAAACGTAGGAAGAGATGAAGAGCAGTAGCAGCTTAGTTGAGATTTGTTTCATGGTGGGATGGGAATAATGTAATGTGTCTTCTTTACATACATATATATATATATATATGTATATATGTATATAAATAAGGTTGTTTTGTCGAGGTTGTAAAGGAATTGCAGGTGGGCATGTGTGCACATGGCTAGGTTGGCGACGATGATCGAGTTTATTACCAACCAAACCCTCCCTCCCTTTAATAATTTCAAGACTTTTTGTCCAATAATGGCTGAATCTCCAATAATAATAATAATATTAATAGTAATAATGGACATGAATAATATAAGCAAAGATGGAATTTTTATTACTTGGGTCATCATTATTTGAACTTCTTTAACGGTGGAATACATTGAATACGTTCGACTTTTATTTAATTCCTCGAGGCTTAAGTGCGGCAATATAATCTTAAAGTTCCAAGAAAAAGACAAAGGGGAGTTTTTTGAGGAGATATTTAATTTAAGAATTTATGGACACGAAGTTGTTTTGATTTATTATATATATATATATATATTAAATATAAAGTTGGGTCGACACCTCTCTTGAACTGAAGTAACGAGGAAGTAACTCAAAAGATTCATTGTATGTATTGTATTGTAAGCATGTAAAAGAGTTGAGTTCGATGTTAGAAATTATATATTTATAATCAACTTTGTGAATTATTTATTACCTTTATTTAGGTCGAGATTGACGCTTCACATTTTCAAATTTAGTTCAACTAATGATATGGCCTATGAACACCGATAGTTTTATATCGGCTTAATTATATTTTTAAACCTATAATTTCGGTGGGAGAACTAATTTAGTGATGGTATTATACGGAGAATAATAGTAATAAAAAAAAGCAATATATGAATATTATACGCTGGAACCCTGTATTTTGGAGGCATATCGCGTTGCATTTATCACCTCTCCTCCAAAATGGACGTCATATGTGGAGCTCAAGCTGTGAGGTTGAGTTTTTGTTGAGCCGACTCGACTCGTATTCTGTAGAAAAAAAGTAAAAAAAAAAAAAAAAAAATGGAATGAAAGTTAAGTTTCTATTTATCTTTCAAACAATGGCCACGAAGTTTGAACTCGAGCAGTCAAGTTCAACTTCTGTTGAGCCGACTATCGAGTTAGTGAGCAGACTCGACATCTTTCACCACTTAGGAGTGTTTAAATTATAAAGATTTATATAAAAATGATTAATAAATATAAAATAAAATGTGTGTTTGATTAGTGGGTTTACAATAACCCATCTGACAACTGTGTTTATCCAAACCTGTATACATGATTTTAGAGTTGTTATATATATAATCCGCGTACCAAACACATCAACATGTCATAAACCAACACTTAAAATTATTAAATCAATAAACCGAACAAGCCATAAGTGTGTGACATACGTACATAACCGATTGAATGGAAATACATTGTATAGAATAAATAAATATATAAATCAGTCGAAATTTAATTAAATAGACTGGAAAATTATCATTAAACGCAGCCCAACAAGCAATTAAGCCCAAGACTTATTGAGCCCATCAATCCATCTATATATATATAATAATCGGTTGAACCCTAAATCGCTTTTTCCGCCCAATCAGCCGCCGCCTCCCAAGGACACTGCCAAAGACGATGACGACCCGCTTCAAGAAGAACAGGAAGAAGAGGGGCCACGTCAGCGCCGGACACGGCCGCATCGGCAAGCACCGTAAGCATCCCGGTGGTCGGGGTAACGCCGGAGGCATGCACCACCACCGCATCCTCTTCGACAAGTACCATCCGGGGTATTTCGGCAAAGTTGGTATGAGGTACTTCCACAAGCTGCGCAACAAGTTCTTCTGCCCGACGCTGAATGTGGATAGGCTCTGGTCGATGGTCCCTCAGGAGGTGAAGGACAAGGCCGGCAAGGACAACGTGCCGTTGATCGATGTGACCCAGCTCGGATACTTCAAGGTTCTTGGAAAGGGGCTCCTGCCCGAGGGTAAGCCCGTCGTTGTGAAGGCCAAGCTCGTGTCGAAGAATGCCGAGAAGAAGATCAAGGAGGCTGGTGGTGCCGTGGTGCTCACCGCTTGAGGAATCTGCTGGTTTGTTAGGTGTTAATTCTGTCATTTTTGTTCTCAGTTATAATTCATGCTGCGTTGGACGCCGTTGATTTCCTTTGCAAGAAGATAATGGGATCACCTTTGCTACTATTATATACTATGCTTGAATTCCGAAGATTGTGCTTTTCTGCGTTGGTCGTGCGTTTGGGTGATTTAGGTTGTTTTAGATGTTTGAATTTGTTTGATTTGAGACATGTTTTACTCTGCGATTTCGGTGACATTTTCTATATTGATCTTCAACATTCGATATGTATTTCGGGCTTCGAAGTGGGAGCTCTCAATGGTTATAACTAGTTTTATATGTTTCATATCTTAGAATCTGCATTTTCCAGTCAGTTCATGACTTCGAAGTGTGAGTTTGCGATAATTATATCTATTTCTATGTGTTTCATATCTTAGAATCTGCATTTTCTCCGGTTCATGTGTAAGGTTGGATAAGATTGTTCTATAAACTATTCCTTTCTTGTTCGGGGAAATGTTTGATTGTGTGGTTCCCATTTCGGAAACATTTAAACAGCGATGAATGGACTGAAAATAGTACTGTGGTTGAGTTATACGTTTTCTGTGATATATCTTCCATTGATCATTATACTCTATCTCGACTGATAGTACTAGCGATGAGATTTAGTTGCATTTAGTTGCACTTCAAGGGCTGAGGGTAGAAACATTTAGTAGCGATGTGATATATATCTTCCATTGATCATTATACTCTACCTCGACTGATATATATCTTCCATTCATCATCATCTATGCATTTAGTTGCACTTCAAGGGCTGAGGATAGAAACATAACGGTCTCCTTTACATCTGGTCGGAATCTTCTTGCTACACATGTATGAACTCTTAGATGCTAAGATCGCCTTACACATCGTATGTATAGTTTATAGAGCAGTTTTATCCATTACCATTACTTCGTATGTAAACATCCGACTCGAGCCAGCGGGGTTCGACCTCATGATCCCGAACTATCCGACGGCCGAGGATTGCCATTGATTCTCTTGCAGGGCTTTTGTTGACTCTTAATAGGAGACAGAAATTTCAGACCATAAGGATTTATATTACTACATTGTTCCATAGATATGCTTTTGTTCTTGATTAGTTGTAAATTCGAGCCCACTATAAAGGCCATTGAAGTGGCCCAATAAGCCCTATTATCCTTGTATATAGAAGTAAATTTTGTACAACATAATTTTTTTTGAAATAAATCTCAAAATGGTCCCCAATGTTTCTCCTATGGATCAATTTAATTTTCGATGGTTTGCTTGAACCAATTTAGTCCTCGATGTTGTCGATTTTGGATCAATTTGGTCATTTCGTCATTGTTAACGTCAATTTTGGCGGGAATTTTGCACGTACACCACTTTAAAACATGTTTGGATCGAATTTTGAAATATTTTGCAGGATTAAGGGTGTTCGTACTGTTTTCTTCTACTATTAATGTAGCTCGACGAAGCAGGCGATCTAGAGCTCTTCGAATTTTGGAGGTGGAATTTTTCGTTCGTGCCCTTATTTCAGTAACTCTTTCAATTTTATTGATCCAAACATGATTTATTGCGAGACTCGTGTGATATTTACGTTAAAATTGACGTTTATTCTGACGGAAGGACCAAATTGGTCCAAAATCGACAACATCGGGGACTAAATTGTTTCAGTCGAAACATCGATTATTAAATTGATCCATCCATAGGATGGGATCATTTTGAGTTTTATTCAATTTTTTTTTTCTTTTTGTTGTTGATCAAAGAAGATGTCAAACCTCTCGAAACTAGAGATTGTCACTGCTCCTTGGGAATAAGAATTATTGATTTTGAGGTGTTATGCCATTAAGGTGGTATTAAAATATGCATGTCTGAAATTAAATAAATGTCAAATGATAATAATAAATGCTTTCGCCTACCTTGAAAGAAGAGAAATATTCCCTACACACAAAAGAGTTGAGCATGTTACTTAATGCCACCATCCACCACCCTTTATACACATTAATTAATTGTTGTTATTATTAATTAGTTGTGTAGTGCATGTTAGTGTTTACTTCAACGTACCCACTTCAAAAGGTTCGGTGAAAATAAAAAGCGATTCTAAACCATAATTTAAAGACTAGACTTTGGTAATGTATTATTCATAAAAAAAAATGATATTGTTTAGTTTTCAAAATCTTAAAAGTAATCTTTCTGCTTCATTGAATTTCAGAGGTTATTGAAATTTGAAATTAATATTGATGTATAAGGGAGAGATATCAATGATCTTCAGACGTTTATTTTTATTTTGGAAAATAGAAAAGATAAAAGGAAGATGTACTTTGTCTTATTTCTTGGACATGCATAATCGAATTTATGAAAATTATATTCAGAAAAATAAATAAAGAAAAATCTCACGTGATTATAAGCCTGTAGTGTTATTGATAATTTTGGACTGATTATTTTGTCCTTACCAATATTGTTATATTACAAAAAAAAAAAAAAGAATGCGTGTAACTTCATATATATATATATATATATATATTATAAATTTGATAATCATGTGCATCCATCATCTGTCTCGTGCTTAGATTCCCTTTTCACATCCTTGTAAGATAATTAATTAATTAATTAAAATAGTATTTAGTTCATGCCAAAGTCACGAGGTAACCAACATTTGGAAGAAATCCAAATGATATTATTCTTGCAATTTAGCTTTGATATCACGTGATTTCCACGAATTGAAGTGAAAAAATATATATATATATATATATATATATAATAAAACTACAAAATCATGAATACTTATACATTAGAAAAAAACTTAAATTTTATTATTAAATAAGATAGGCCTCACATGTCCACGGCCAAGGGATCAAGTTTTGGACCTTATTTAGTTGGGAAATACTAAATATTTCTTCGTATAGATTAGATTAGATTTAGATCTCGATCCATTTAAATTTTATATTTGTTTCCTTATGAGTATAATGCCGTTGCCTCTAATTAGTTTTTTTATTTTTTATTTTTTCATATCCCATCGCAAAATCAGAGTAGTTCAATGTTCGACTAAGTTCAGTTTAAATCTAACTTAAATTTCAGTCAGTCAACGCTTTGAGACGGAGTTTTCAAATTGAATAGAAAATTTTACCGATTTAAAGTTAAGTGGCTTAACTGGAAAATCGACGTAAATTGAAGCATCTAACAATAGTAAAAATATATTGAAATTAAGACAATGAAATTAATACAATGATTGATATGTGTGATTAAATCGTAACTAAACCAAGATCAAACAGGATTTTCACCGAGCTTGAGGTTTAACGGTTCGAACAAATCTATTTAGTCCGATCTTCAAAACACTATCAGTTATGAGACGATTCCCCAATTTTTAGTAGGACTAATCCTCTTAGCCCATTTGTTTTGTGGGACACGAACGATTATATCGATCTCATTGAGTTCAAGTGAAATCAACTCACGTAAGGACCCATTGCATGTAATTAGTAATGTTCTTCTTGCATTTCATGTCCAAATTGAAAATTCCAAGATAAAGGTCCCAAAAAAGAAAATAAAATGTAAATATATATATATATATATATATATATATATATACACATGAATATTTATTTTACAGCTTAACTAGAATTGATGGGACAATGAAATTCAAGAACCAACTCCACTCCACTTTTCAAGAAAATCCCAGAGGAAAAAATAAAAACTTTTTTCTTGGGGACAAAAATCCCATAAATGAAGTGACAAAAATCCCAGCAAGAGCCACTTCAAAACTTATTACACCTTTCGTTTTCTTGACAAAGACAGTCCCCAACACACACAGCCAAAGACATCTCTTCTCTTATGTCCATCATGCAACATACCATACATAACCTCTTCCATAGCCATTGAATATAATAATCCATTTAAAAAAAGAAAAAAGAAAAAAGAAAAACAGCTATCTAATCTAAACATTTTCCACATCACTATCTCTCTGCACACAAAGATGGCCTTAATTATTTTAAAGAAGAACAGACATGGTTAGCTGTTTCTTGGATCCTGAGATTCTGCTATCTTTTTAAAGTGTTTTTTTTTTCTTACATTTACATTCATACGCCCACACAAGCAAGAACATGATTTGTTCTTCTTCCCAATCGAGAAAAACCTCGTCTTTCTTTGCTCAACATTGGAGTTTGTAAAAAACCATTGTTGTTTATTCTTTCCCTTTGCTCTGTTTTTTGTTTCTTATTTTTATTGTGATGTCTGTTTACTACTACTCATGGCCTGTAATACTCTTCTTCTTCTTCATCTTCATCTTCTTCTCGGGCCGCCATGTTCAGTCCCTCAATCCACAGGGGCAAGCTCTTCTGTCATGGAAGACAACCTTAAACGGATCGATCGACGCCTTGTCTGACTGGAACTCGACAGATGAAACTCCATGCCATTGGTTTGGGATCACCTGCGACTTCAGAAACGACGTCGTTGGGATAGACTTGAAGTATATCGACTTGTACGGACCAGTTCCGACCGACTTCACTAATCTCCGGTCGCTGAAAAGGCTCGTCCTGTCGGGGACCAACCTCACCGGCGCAATCCCAGAACAGCTCGACGGCTTGGGCGAGCTTTTGCTCTTGGATTTAAGCGATAACGCTCTGACCGGCGAGATCTCCGCCGGGATTTTCCACCTGCCCAAGCTCGAGAAGCTATACCTCCACTCTAATCGGCTGGAGGGCGGAATCAAGGACGACCTAGGAAACTTGTCGACCCTCGTGGAGCTGACGTTGTACGACAATCAGCTCAGCGGCGCCGTCCCAAGCACCGTCGGGAATCTGAAGCGGCTCGAAGTGCTCCGCGCCGGCGGCAATAAGAATCTCGGCGGCCCTCTGCCTAGTGAAATCGGAAACTGCACGAGCCTGAAGCTTCTGGGCCTGGCCGAGACAAGTCTGTCGGGATTCTTACCGTCTTCCCTGGGCCAGCTGAAGAACTTGGAGACGATTGCTCTGTACACCACTCTCCTCTCCGGCCAGATCCCGCCGGAGCTCGGCGACTGTACTAACCTGACAAACATTTACATGTACGAAAACTCGCTGGCCGGCTCGATCCCGGCCAAGCTCGGCAGCCTGTCGAACCTCGAGAACTTGCTGCTGTGGCAGAACAACCTCGTCGGCGTAATCCCGCCTGAGATCGGAAGCTGTAATAACCTCCAAGTGATCGACGCTTCGATGAACTCTCTGACGGGCTCCATCCCCGACAGCTTCGGGAACTTAACCTCCCTGCAAGAGCTGCAGCTCAGCGCCAACCAAATCTCCGGCGACATACCTTCGAGCCTCGGCAAGCGCACGTCGCTGACCCACATCGAGCTCGACAACAATCAGCTCGCCGGCGTCATACCTTCCGATCTGGGCAATCTGTACAACCTTACAATCTTGTTTCTATGGCAGAATCGGTTGGAGGGCGTAATACCGCCGTCTTTAGCTTCTTGTCGTAACCTCCAAGCCGTCGACTTGTCGTTGAATGCGCTGACGGGCGTAATACCGAAGGGCTTGTTCGAACTGCAGAATCTGAGCAAGTTCTTGGTGCTTTCGAACGATCTCTCCGGCGAGATCCCGCCGGAGATCGGCAACTGTTCGTCGCTGATTCGATTCAGGGCCAGCGGCAATAAGATTTCCGGCAACGTCCCGCCGGAGGTCGGGAGGTTGCAGAGCTTGAACTTCTTGGACCTTGCGTCGAATAGGCTGTCGGGGATCGTTCCTACGGAGATCTCGCGGTGTAAGAATCTGACTTTTCTCGACCTCCATTCGAACGCCTTGTCGGGCGAGCTGCCGGGGGATTTGGACAGCCTGGTTAATCTTCAGTATCTCGACGTCTCGGGGAATTTCCTTACGGGCACGTTGAGCCCGAGCTTCGGCTCGTTTACTTCGCTGACGAAGCTCATTCTTGCGAACAACAACATCTCGGGCCAAATTCCGAGCCAGCTCGGGTCGTGCTCCAGGCTGCAACTGCTCGATCTGAGCGGCAACAACCTCGACGGTCCGATCCCGGGCAGCTTGGGAAAGATCCCGGCTTTGGAAATAGCGTTGAACCTTAGCTGCAACAAACTCTCCGGCGAGATCCCGCCGGAGTTCTCTTACCTGGACAGGTTAGGAGTGCTCGACGTCTCTCAAAACCGACTCTCCGGCGACGTAGTCCGTCTCAAGGACCTGCAGAACCTAGTCGCCCTCAACATCTCTTACAACGACTTCTCCGGCCGCCTGCCGGAGACTCCCTTCTTCTTGAAGTTGCCGGCGGCCGACCTCGCCGGAAACCCGAACCTTTGTTTCTCCGGCAACAACTGCCCTTCCGACGTCAGAAGCCTCGCTAGGCGTTCGAAGGCGGCCAAGATCGCCATGGGCGTCTTAATCTGCACGGCGTGTGTACTAATGCTGTCTGCAATGTACATCGTCCTAGGTGGCAAGAAGCGGGAGATGTGGGCCCACAGTTCGGACATCGACGACGGCGACGACGCGGAGCTGCGGGGCCCGTGGGACGTGACGTTGTACCAGAAGCTCGACCTGTCCATAAGCGAAGTGGCAAAGTCTCTGACGCCTGCCCACGTGATAGGCCACGGCAGGTCGGGCGTCGTGTATCGGGCCCCGACGTCGTCGGGACCCACGATCGCGGTGAAGAGGTTTAGGCTGTCCGAAAAGCACTCCTCGTCGGCGTTCGCCTCCGAGGTCACCACGCTGGCCCGAGTGAGGCACCGAAACATCGTACGGCTGCTCGGCTGGGCCGGTAATAAGAAGACGAAGCTCTTGTTCTACGACTACATGCCGAGCGGGACTTTGGGCTCGTTGTTGCACGAGGCTAACGCCGTCGATCGTGTGGATTGGGATATTCGGTTTAAGATAGCGTTGGGCGTGGCCGAGGGCTTGGCTTATCTTCACCACGACTGTGTCCCGCCGATAATTCACCGCGACGTAAAGGCTCACAACATACTGCTCGGCGATAGGTACGAGCCGTGCTTAGCCGACTTCGGGCTCGCCAGGTTCGCCGACGATCACATCGCCGACGATCACATCGCCGGATCCTACGGATACTTTGCTCCAGGTAATAATGAGTTGATAGGGTTCGCCACCTAGGATTTTCGACAACCATGTCAGATAGGGATGGCAATGGGGCGGATCTGAAGCGGGTTTGGCAGGACCCGAGATCCGCCCCGATTATTTTGTAGCGGACCCGAACCCCACCCGGCCCCGAACCCCGAATCGGACGGGTCTGCCCTGCCAGACCCGATTTATCTCGATTTTTCTTTTTTTTTTTAGATTCTAACATTTATATATTATCCGGATTGGTGTTTGGGTCAGTGTTGACCAAACCCGAGACCCAGCCGGGTTAAGTCCTTTAAGACCCGTAACCCGCCCCATTATCCAAATAGTGAAAAAATACCTACTCCATTGTCATCCCTAACGTCAGCTACGAAATAACTGTAAACTAACCGAAGTTAACTTCTTTTCGAAAAAACAGAGTACTCGACCATGGCGAGGATCACTCAGAAGAGCGACGTATACAGCTATGGGGTGGTCTTGCTCGAGACAATAACCGGCAAGAAACCCGTCGACCCATCGTTGCCCGAGGACGGGCAGCACATACTCCAATGGGTCAGGACCCATCTGAAGGGCGGGAAGGACCCGATGGACGTCATCGACCTGAAACTTCGGGGGCAATCCGACCCGTTGGTCCAAGAGATGCTGCAGGCGCTCGGGATCGTGCTGCTGTGCACGAGCGATAGGCCGGAAGAACGGCCGACGATGAAGGACGTGGTGGCGCTCTTGAAGGAGGTAAGGCAAGACCAGGGCGGCGATCATCAGGGCCAAAAGAACGCCGCCGGCAATAATAAGTCGACTTCGAGGAGGTACGAGGAAGTCGAGAAGTATTCTTCCTTGCTGCAGTTTCGAGGGTCGTCGGATTGTTCGGTTACGAGTTAGTTAGTTTAGTTGTGTCCTAAATTTGATTAGGATTAGTTTTTTAATGATTCTTTTTAATAACTTTGTTTAGGAATTTCACAGTTAATTTGACTATAATTTGACTCCAAAATTCGAAAGATAAAGGTTGTAAAAAGTGTTATTACATCCTAAGAATGATCAAATGAAATCTTAAATGCCGATTGAAAACTTAGTAAATCATCATTCTAGGTGTAGTAAAGCTCTCCTCCTATTTTCAAACGTCCATATTGGATTCATTGTATATCGTAGTTTGTATGGATACGAGACGGTGCATTCAGAACAGGAGAATTAGTCCTATTATAACGTGGAATCATTGCATAATCGACACTCGACAATGAGGTTCAGATTCGAGGACAAAAAAAGATTAATCCTACTAGAAGACGAGGTCGTTTCTAGTCGCAAGCAATGAAGTTAAAATTCGACTCAAAGCAGGCTTAATCTGTCTTGCTACTACAATGTCTTTACTACCTTACAACCTTTTACATAAATGTATAGTTATATGATTTAATTATTTTTTTAAACTAGTATAACAGGGAAAATGCCGTTTTAATGACTCAGGAATTAGGGGGCGATAATTTTAGTACAGTAGGTTTTACAATTGAAACTATCTGAGGGCACATAAATTCAATGTTGCAATTTTAAGATAATAGTATTAAAATTGAAGCGATTTGATAACAATAAGTTTCACAAGTAAAACAATTTGAGAATTGTAAAGTTTTAAATTCTACATTAATTGTCCTCAAATTGTTTCAATTTTGAAGCTTATTATCCTAAAATATATTTAATTTAAATGTTCTCAAAATATGAAACTTATTGTTATAAGTGACAGCCATCATCTCTGACATAAAAGAAGAAAAAAATAATTAAGCATAGTTTTTTTTTTTCCAGAAAATTAAGCATAGTTTTAAGATAAGATTAGGAATGCGGATTTCATGTCAACCACATATCAATGCTAGAAATGACTGACTTCATTAATTGTTCTTTCGGAGAAATCCCTTTACTACATTAAAAGCAAAACGGTCCAAGAGAATATCTATCTTTCATGGACATTATTCTCTTCTGCGAACAGTTTTATAGCATAAAGGTAGGCTTTTTACAAGTTTGGATGAACAGTGTAAGAGTCCCTTTCAATCAATCACACGACCACTGCAAAAAAATCTCATACAAGTTAAAAAAAGTTCAATCCTTGTTTGTCTACATTCAAAAATACTTCGAGACCATACGAGAAAAAAAATGAAGTGTAAGAACAGCTTCGATGATTCTGAAGATCCACTCCAAAATAAGGGAAAGCCCCACCACAAGGCGTGCGTCCTCCTCATCTGTACTTTGCCATAGAGTTGTCCCTAATGAAGGATGAGATGAACGAAGCATCGTACCGTAGTTCGCTTGGACCCCTACACCATGTGCACAGACGGAGAGAAGATTGCAACTTGCGTTGCTCTTTGTCTTTACTTTGTCGACAGGCATGAATTATAATGGCCTCTTGTGTGTGTGGCTATGGCAATCCACATGCAGTTGTGACCTTGATTGGACATGGATAAAGCTAAGATGGATGCTACGTGATGAAAAGGAGATTTATGCTATGAAGAAAAGGCTGGACTTTTTTGGGTTCAATTATCTTCGGCCTTATGCTATGGTCCATTTTTGATATCAGCCCAACAATGAATTGATGAATTGGGTTTGGACGCATGGAGTCGTCGATGGCTTGTTATGTATGTCCCAATTTGAGATTTTTCCCGCCGGTGGATTTCTCTCTCTCTCCATCTCTCGCGCGCGGACTGCGACGGAGGGCTTGGAGTGTTGGCGCCATGAATGCTAGAGAGATAGCATTGTTATGCAACGGGGCGGTGTTTGGAGCGGTGACGTTAGCCCTTTTCTTCAGCTTTCGAAGCAGCCCTGAGAAACGAAGGTGCTCGCGGAAAAACGGCGCCGGCGGGGGAGAATCTCGCCTCCAGGACCCATTTGACCCCTCTAAACGAAAAGGGTAAGCGACGATTGAGCTGAGCTTCGCTATGTGCTTTGTTTTCGTTACTATCCTTTCGTTGTTTTCGAGCTCAGAGTGATTTGGGTAGATAAACCATGGAGTTGGGCTGGGCAAGATCTGCATTACATTGCAAGAAAATTGCTATGTTCGTTGTCTGATTGTGTCCTTATCCTCGTTTGGCAGATATCTGTCATGGGATGACTATTTCATGGCAATTGCATTTTTGTCGGCTGAGAGATCGAAGGATCCTAACAGACAGGTTTATTCACATTACAATCATCTATTAACTATGCAAGAAAACAGTAGGGGTTGTTCTTGATATATTTGCCCATTTGCTTCTGAACAATAGGTTGGTGCTTGCTTGGTGAGTGAGAAAGGAATCATACTTGGTAAGATTTCGCTATCCTTTAATCATGAGGATTAGTTCACTTCTGCTAGTCTGTTACAGTAGGCTTTATTGGATACTCATGTAAGAAATATCTTAAAACAAACTAAAGGATGATGTTTCAAAGAATCCAGTTTGCTTTCGTTTTTCCTGATGTTAAGGCATTGGTTATAATGGGTTTCCACGGGGTTGTTCAGACGACAAGCTTCCATGGTCGAAGGTTAGTGGTTCTGATTCTAGCGCGTGGGGATAAGAGTGGATAAATACGTAGGTGTTTGGTCTTCTTACGTCTTTTTTTCTACGTAGCAGAAATCCAGGAATGGGGATCCCTTGGAGACAAAATACCCGTAAGTACATAATTCCAAATGCTTTTAGCATGAGCACGGAAGTGTTAACTTTATTGTGACGTTAAAGGGCGGTTTAATCTGCATTTGTGAGAGCATATATAGAGCATTTGCCCTCCACCGTTGGAGAAAATTTGACTTAATGTATAGATTGGTATGGCAACGCCGTCTGAGACTGCTTGATTTGAACATAAAGCCCTCAAATTTATCATTACACTTTGCTAGAGCTGCGTCACGAACTTATTTGTACCATATTGGTTTCTTCTCATTGGCAATATCCAATTTTCTGTTTACGGTTATTTTTGGTTGCTAGCAGATATGTCTGCCATGCCGAAGTCAATGCTATTCTTAACACGAATCATGCATCTGCTGCAGGACAAGTTAGTGCTCGCATTTTATGTGTCAAGTTTTTTTTTTTTACCTCATGTTCTAACATTCAGGTTTATCGCATCTGATGCTTATTTCTTCTATTACCGCCGCAGAGGCTTTATGTTACAATGTTCCCTTGCAATGAATGTGCAAAGATAATCATCCAGGTTTGTATCAAGGCTCCGTATTTCAAGCAACCTCAAAAAGTTTTATGGCCACTCCAATGCTCTTGCAACTTTAGAAATAAGATCAGATAAATGAAGATTTAAATCTAATACATTTATGTGCCAAGAACATTCTCAGTCCTTCCTCTTAGCTTCAAACTGCTGGTAATTAAACTATCTGCTTTATGCAGTCGGGTGTTTCCGAGGTTGTCTACTTTGTGGAGAAGAGACTAGATAATCCTGATGCTGCCTATGTTGCTTCTCACAAGCTTCTTTCCATGGCTGGCGTAAAGGTAAAGCTAAACAACGTGGGATTTATCTATGTTTTCGCTTTTATACCGCGCAAACTTCACACACACACACACACACTAACAGGTGTGAGCTGACAAATCTTGTTTGGAAGGTAAGAAGACATCAGCCTCAGATGGATAAGATCTCAATCGATTTCAAGGAGCTATAGGCGAAGCTCGGCTCGGAGAGATGAAATGCATTTGCTATGTTACTACTCTTATATCCATCTTCTTTGTTCATCTTGTTGAAGATTTGTTAAGAAAGAAGGAAAAAAAGAACAAAGGAATGAAAAGAATAGCTTAACGTCTATCTTTTATGGTTTATAAGTTGTCTTAATATTTCACCTACCTAACAAAGCCTTTTGATCCAACGGTGCTCCTCTTCTTAACTAAAACCATATCTAATCGGACGGCCACTAATAGAAGTTAAAATAACACTTCCCTTGAACGAAATTGAGAGGAGCTACAAAACGGCGTCGTCAGACCCTCCCTTTCCTTCCCATCCCCTCGATATATATATAGTCACGCAAGTGTATGCGTACGAAATAGGATATTTACGTACTTCTGATTGAAATCGCGACCTAGCAGATCGGTAATTTTTATTAGATCCACAGTCGGTGGTTGTTGATTCCTCTCCTCTCTACGCCTCTCTGATTTTGTTTATTCGTTCCATCTTGCGAACCTTGAATTGGTTGGATGTTATTAGTTAAAATCGTGTTTAGGGTTTCGGTTATTGATGCATCTCAGCGTTGGTGCGATGTATTTTCGCGTTACGCTTTATGATTACCGCAATTATATACCTTGTACTTTTCGGTTTTGTTATCTGGTTTGTCTTTAGGTGATTGCTTGTCGGGTTGAATAACAGACCTTATGTTGGTTTGGTATGTGGATATTTGTAATGAATGGTCGCCGTTATGAAGAATATGGTTAGTTGTTTGCTGCTATGGGAAACATAGAAGGAAGGGGCTAGTGCATATTGGTGGATTGGTAGACTTGATTTTTTTTACGTCATAAGTAGTAGGTGTACTCAAAGTCAGTTCAGTGTCTTTAATGGGTATTATATTTGGAATTGCTGCTGTGTTTTTCCTGGTATGTGATTGGGTTTGGGGTAGGGGGTGGGAGGTTGGGGTTAAAAGATCAAATTTATTTAGTGAGTATAATTCTAGCTTTTTTTTCTGATGGGCGATTTAAAAGATCAATCTTTTCAATCTTTTTAGTGAGTATGATCATTGCTGTTGTTTGGCACGGTGGAGATTGTCTCTTGTGATAGCAACATATTAATTGTACACAGGGTTCAGTTTGAAGGTTTTGTATACATCTTCCGCCCTTCCGACATTTTCCCCATCTTATATACTTTCTGGGATCTGTACACAGGGGAACTTGTGAGTTTGTAGTTGATTGTGACCATCTTTCTTGGATCATTACCATGTTGCTTTGTATAATTTGACATGGAATGACTATATTGGTGTTGGACTTTAACTTTTCATATGATTTGTTCTGCTTATGGGATTTAGACTTATGGAGAAGTTGAAATGAAGCTTTATTATGAACAGTATTACCATGGTAGGATGTTGGTTGTTGGCATGATGTGGCTGCTTTGACGAGAGAAATTTGTGTTAGATTTGATCTTAAATCAAGTAACTTGACAGCAATTATCACTCTCCTGTGATAATGTATTGAAGATTTTTATTTGGGTTTCATGTCATGTGTCAAGTTGTTATTTTGTTTTATTTTATTTTTCTGGAAGATCATCCACCAGTTGATAATAGAGTTTCTTTCCAATTGTTATTTGGGTTTCATGTCATGTGTCAAGTTGTTATTTTGTTTTATTTTTCTGGAATATCACCCACCAGTTGATAATAGAGTTTCTTTCCAATTTTCAGGCTACCTTAAGTTGGTTGAATGACATTGGAATACCAGTTGGACCATGAGTTCGAGTATGTTAGCTGGAGAACGAAAGTATGCATTCCCTCCATTGACAAAACTCTTGTTTTAGTTTGTTTCAACTTTCAACTTTCAACAAACTCGTAATATGTTGAAAATGTAATTCAAGATAGTTGTGACTTGTGCTCGGAAAGCTTACACCATGCCGTCACTTCCTACTCTTAACCTTACGAGTGACTTGTCTAGGGAATGATCATTTTTTATGAAAACTCTATCTCTTCCGTTTGTCTTCGTTAACTAATAACTTCAGTGTTTTGCTGTCAATTACCTAGGAAGTTTTCCTCATAATTTTCAGTTTATTTTTATTAAAAACTGAAACCGTGCAACTTTCTAAATTTTGACTGGCGATCTGGCTAAATGTATAGTTCCTGGGAACAGAGTATATCTTTTATGCATATTGTATATGCTATGCTCTAACTGGAATGTGATTTCAGAAAATAAGAAGTTAATGAATTATTTTTGGGTTTGATGGAGGCATCGGATTTGTTTGCGTTTGTATCTTCGACTTTTGTAGGCAATTACCAGTTGAATACGTTAGAAATCCTTCTTTTTTTTTTTTACTCTTCATTGCGCAAGTGTGCCTTACAGCTACGTTGAGTCACCTTTTTGTAGATGGGCGACTGCAAGAAAGGGTGGCATGACTGTTTTGGGGAAAGTTACGGTTCCCAAACCTCTGAACTTACCAAGCCAGAGGTACTTGTTCCTTTCCCTCACTTAGTGTAGCTTATAATATGTTTCTTTTATTTCCTACAGTCTTAAAATTTCTTGTGTATTTTCTTTCTGACTTTTATTATGAAATTAATTGAAGGTCGGAAAATCATGGGATGGATCCCAATGTTGCGATCGTTCCCAAGTGAGTGATTAGTAACGCTTTTGTGTGTTACGATGAGGACATGCATGCATAATGATTCTATTAAGTCACTAATTTATCCATTGGTCCTCTTTTTTCAATGTTTGAATGGACTCGTAGTTAACTTATTCTGCCATCGCCTATTCAGGGGCACACTTAGCTGGGGGAGCCGTGGTTCTTCCTCTAGTTCAGATGCCAAGATTTCATCAGTGTCATCAAATGCTGATGGAGGTGCAGTTTCACCAAGACACCGTCCTTCATCGGGTGGAAGTGGAACTCGGCCATCAACTGCTGGTAGTGATCGAAATCATGAACCTTCCGGTGCTTGGGGTTCAAACTCTAGACCTTCATCTGCTGCTGGAACACATCCATCGAACCAGTCGACGTTATCATCTCGTCCTAGAAGTGCAGAAACCAGGCCTAATAGCTCACAGTTATCAAGATTTGCTGAGCCTGTTGTTAAAAACTCATTGGCTTGGGGTCCTGATATTGCTTCGGAAAGATTAGTAAGATTCAGTATCTTGTGGTTTTTTCATCAACACAATCAAATTTTTTTTCTTTTGTCAGACTTGCATCAATAACAATGGTGCAAATTTCGTTATGACATCTTTTCTATTACATTCTTTCAAGCCCTGCATCTTGCTCTGTTGTTGTACATGTAATTATGATAGCACTGTGTACCTCTATTTGCTAATTAGAGCAACATTTCAGGGTGTAAAACAAGATGGATTCTCTCTCGAATCCGGGGATTTTCCAACCCTTGGTGCTGACAGGGTCGATTCCATTAAAAATATTGAATATGAAGGTACTGATGCTTTTTACAACTGTGCTTTTTACAACCATGCTTTTTCTGATGTTGCAGCTTTTATTACAATATTTCAATTCAATGATCATGATATATTGAGTTGCATTGTACGTTCATTCCTAGTGTGAAGCAGACGAAGCATGTTGTGGTACACGGAAAGCTCATCATCATAAAAACAAGATGATGCTAATTGTGTTTTATGGTTTTTTTCAATAAATTTATGGAAATAACTGCATACTGATCTTACTGTGGTTAAAATTCATATGTAGGTATATCACATGCCGCACACATGTTCATGATAAAAAATGCTAATGCTAAGTAACTTCCTTTTATTGTTTTACGTGTCCTTGTTGCCTGGCTCATGCTTATGCCTGGATAACCATATTTTATCCAATTCTATTTGATATATTAGTATATAGATATTTGGGTTGCTGACCTTTGACCAGCGTGTATCGATAGATCATAGCCGGCCTACCTCTGCTTCTGGAACATCAGTTCAGCCAGAAAATAATCCTAAATCCGTTACAGGTAGGCCTTTGCATTTTCTTATCTCATAATCATCTCAGATGCTGTGGAAATATTTTTATCGTCCTCATTTGACGCAGATGTTCAATGTGGAAGTTTTGGCACTTGGAGGATGGAAGATTCTCAAGGTGCGGATGAAAGCATTCATCCCAGCGTGGATAAATGGCAGGTTGATCCAACTCACTATCACCATGCTAATGTTCCCCCTCAGCACTTTGACGCATGGTATGGACCACCCATGAATGTACCTCATCCACGAGCTCCTCGGTTTAGGCCTCCCGTTGGTCCAAATGGCCCAATGGAACCGTTTCCATATTATCGTCCCCAAATGCCTCCACCACATCTAACTGGTTCACTGCCATTGCCCCCACCGGGTGCTTCTCCTAGAGGTCCCCGTCCCAAAAATGGAGATCTGTACAGGCCGCATGTTCACGACGCCTATGCACGTCCCAATATGCCATATAGGCCTGGTTTCTATCATGGGCCTCGTGGGTCATTGCCTTTCGATGGTTATTATGGACCACACACAGCCTACCACAATGCTGAACAGGATATTCCGTACATGGGTATGGGAGCGGGCCACCACCCTTCTTATGATGGTTACCCGAGACCTGGTGCTCCAAATCTTGGTAATTCACATAGTCGAGCTGGTGGATATAGTCCGTCTGGGAAAACGGTAACTGAAACTGATCTTTTGGAAGATTCTCACCGCGGAAATAGGGTTCCGCGTGGTCATGAGCGTTGGAGTCAGAAGATGGTTGGGGAAAATTGGGAAGAGAAACCAGAACCTGTTAAGCTGTATCCTAGAAAAGATTACGTTCCACCTATGGGGATCAATGAGATGGGAGTCACTGAGCATTCAAAAAAAGATGCCTTTGATAATTGGGGTGCACCTACTGAAAACTTGGAGAGCATTGCTGAGCATAGAAGTCGCACTACAGAGAATACGAAACCAGACTCATTCAAAGTCTTGGGCAAGGCGAAAGTTGTTAAAGATAGTGGGGGCAATAAATCAGAGAAAGTAGCCTATGTTCCTACAAAGATGCCTCAAGTACATCGTGATGGGGTGACTGATTCATCAGTTCCCGCTGGAACCAATGATTTGGCTTTAATGCAAAAAATTGAAGGATTAAATGCTAAAATTCGGGTTTCTGATGTCAAAGAGGATGAGGCTTCGATTGTGGATAACATTAAAGGACAGAAGAATGGATCTCAAGTTGAAGACCGGAAGATTGATGATCGTGTCAGTGAAGTCAGTATTAATGCTTCTGGATCTTTAAAAAAGGCTCCTATTCTTGGTGATGTTTCCTTTCCTCATGAATCAGTTCAGCCAATGGGCGCTGTTTCTAGGTCTGGTTAAAATCTAGTTATTGATATGGCCGTGCTTTAGACTTTTGGATGTTGTTAATAACTGTCGAATTAATCTTAACAGGAGGTTGCAACGTGATGAGCATGGTGGAGATAGTTATCATGGTAAAGGAAAATTCAACAGCCAGGGCAGCGATGGATGGCGAAGGAAAGGCCCTCGTGCTGGTTCTTCAGGCCCCAGTACCAAGTCCAATACTGATTCTGTTATGGCTAATAATCCGTCGGGTTATAATATTGTTGCTGAGGTATTTGAGAATTCTCCAACCAATCAAACATCTATGAATGAAGGACATACCACTGATTCACATGATGAATCGGCCATTATTCAGGTAGGGTTTGTACATGTTTATTCTGTTTCCAGGGAATAATTTGTTTCTTCTAACTGGATTCTTCATATTCGATCAGCGTGTGGATGCGAGAGAACAAGTAAAGCAACGTGCCCTGCAACGGCAGAAGGAAGAGGAAGCAAGGGCAAGGGAGCAGAAAGCCAAGGCTTTTGCTAAATTGGAAGAATTGAATCGACGAACACTAGCTGTTGGTGAATCTGGAAATCATAAACCCGGGAATGCTCTTGCCAGCACCAAGAATCAGGGAGAACAATTTGGATCAGAGACGACTGACCACAAGTTTTCAGAATCTCACTCTGATGTTACTCATGTGGAGAGAAATACAAACCAGCCTGTTGAATCTGTTGAAGATTCTAGAAATCTGTCCTCGGAGATGCTAAAGACAGATCTATCAGTGCCAGAGGCCCTTCATTTACCGGCCGGTAAAGATTCTGCTAATCATGGTGTGAAAAAGGTGACAGTTCAGACAATTGATGATAGAGGCATCTCGACATTGCAGCCAGCAAGGCACGAGCAAAACCAGAAAATTTCTCCTGGGACAAGCTTGAATGACAGAATAATATTTGGCATTGCATCAGAAGCACCAAAGGATCATATCCTTATAGGTACTATTGATATTACTTTACCGGAAGGTCCTCTTGGGGAAACTAGAGTCAAGGAGCAGCCCAATACTTCCAGTGCTCTAGTGCAGCCATCTGAGCCACAAAGAAAGAAGAATAATCATACTAAAAACAGAAATAGACTGGATGCTACCTCCGCACGAGCATTATCACCTGTTAAGAATGAAAAAGATCTGAGCGAGAAAATTGAGTCTGGGAGTTCATTGTCCAACTTTGATAGCTCCGTTCAAGTGGGATTACCCACTCGAGAAGTATCCTCACCGTCCAGCAAAGATTCCCTAAACAGAGGAACCAACCAGTGGAGAAATCAGCCGTCTCGTAAACTACCCAGAGGCCAGCAAGCTAATAAATCAACAGACAAGATCCATGGTAGTGATACTGTCATGTGGGCTCCAGTGCGCACACATACCAACAAGGCTGAGGATAGCATTGTTTCTTCTGAGGAATCAACTAATTGGACAAAGGATGATGTTAGATCAGAAAATATTTTCAAGGGCAAGAGGGCCGATATGGAGAGGTATGTTACGAAAGCTGTTGTTAAGGAGCTGTCACTGCAAGAAACTGTACCATCTTCATTGAGCTCCTTTAGATCAAACGAGAGTTCAGTTACGGAACAACCATCTCTAACTGTTAAAAGCGAAAATCCTCAGTATGCAGCTGGGTTAGCTTCTGAGACTATCAAGTCTGATGGGGGAAGGTATAACAAGCATAAAACAGAGCATGATTTGCGCAGGCAATGGATCGCAGCTGACTCATCGTCTCATACTGAGGGTGGAGGGTATCTGAAACCTGGACTTGACAAGGATGTTGAACTATCCAAGGAGAAAAATGAATTAATTAAAGGCGAAAAACTTGCAGAAAATTTGAAAAGCAGTGGAGGGTCCCAGACATCCTCGAATAAACATCCCCCCAACAAAGATCAAGGAATGGGCAGGGGTAAGAGACAGCTTCCTAGGGGTTCTAGGCCCATGGGTTATAACACTAGTCCTGAGAATATATCTAGCATTGATATTGAAGGAGGTGAAACTGACTCTGTTACTCCTGATGTTAATCGAACAGAGAAATTTACTGCTTCAAAAGAGATACAGAAATCAACAGAACGTTCCCATTCTCACTGGAAACCTAAGTCGAGATCTGCCAGTGGAACTTCCGTTGCTGCCGAAGTTGACCAGCAGCTGGCTGAGAAGGATAATCATGAGGCCAAGGCTCATAAAGTTCCACAACATGACAAGGAGATTGACAAAGCAAGTAAGCCGCAGCAAGTTGAAACCGTGCAAAGCGAAGCAGGTGATGAATCTATTACTCCCAGTCACAGAGAGTTTAGTAGAGACAAGAAGCCATTAGCTCAATCGAAATCAACACCTACCCCAAACCATGATTCGACCGGCCCAGGTGATTCAACAGAGGATCAGCTCTTGCACGATGGTTCATCAGGATTTAACAAGCACAGAAGCCAATACAATCGTTCGTTCAGAGGACGCGATTTTAGGCCTCATAATCCGCCGCAAGTGGTTCGAGAAAGGCAGAGGCAAAATATGCATTATGAATACCAACCCATTGATCCAAGCAAGAGCACCAAGCCCAGAAGGGCTGAGAATCCACCGCCGGAAGAAGCTGAGTCTCCCAGCCGTAGGTATCAGGATAGGGGCCCGAGCCACCCAAAGCGTGGAGGAGGCTACTACAGGCACCATAGCGGTGCTGCTCGTGTCGACCCTGGTCATGACTGATTCGGTCGCGGTTACTTACAGTGGAAGGTGGTCCTTTATCTGAAGCTATTTTTTTTCCCCCGAAGATTTCAAGAACATCCATTCATTCTCCTAGCAAAGTCACCACCAATATAGCTTAGCTTAATATATTTCGATTTCGCTTAACAATATCTGATATATGTCGTGTGATGATTGGGACATCTGCATTGTGCAGGGAACTGAAATTGGAACGCGCCCGATGGATGCTTTGTTAGAGATCACGGAGATTGATTGACAGCTTTAACTATTTTTCGTTATAGTTCTCGGTGGTTTGTCATTCGGTTTATTCTCGTTAGCCCTCGAAACGAACGTATGGCGTTTTGAATCCTGGGGTACATTATATATTTCATTCGTTATTGAATGAGATTGACATTAGATGAATTGGTTAATTCTATCCATGTAGAATAGAGTAGAAAGAAACTGGCATATGCATATTATGGTGGCTTCGAATATTTTCATGCATCTCCACCATGTTCCATGGCGTTTAGTTACTTATTTCGTGAATGTTATCGTGATTTAAATCATAGTTTCCCATCTCATATTGAATACAAACACATATATATACTAATAATGTTTTTAATTAATGAATTAGATAACTGCATAGACGTGATCATAGGTTAGATTTAGAAAACCGTCCAGAAAAACCAAAAGTTACTAATGATTGATGTATTAATATCCAAAATAACAATTAACTTGGGAAAATACTGAGTAAGCAATAGTGCATAAACCAGTACACATCAAGAGGAGATGAGCATAGACATAATAGAATGAGAAAAGAAACAAACACTCAACTGCAAACGCAGCGATGATCACTTTCACTGCTGAACTGCCGGTTTGACATCGACAAACGGTTTGCTATCCCACGCCTCTCTCGCCTCGACTAGATGAGGACAGTACCTCTGCGCCAAAACCTCGACTTGCCCAGCAAATGTCTCCTTACCGTGATGTCCGATATGCTTCCTCATTTGCCTCCACCTCTTCCTACACACCTCGCCCGACCTGCCCTCTACGAGGCTATCCCAATCAACGTCTTCCATGCAGTTTTCGTCCAAGCTATACAGCGCCCCTATCAGACGGTAATCATCTGCATCCGACCAAATCCCTTCGACCACCATGGGGGAAGTCATCTGACCGTACCATTTCAGACAGCAAGGAGCAAAGGCTCGAGTCTCCAAACGATCGCTGATCGCAGACCAGCAGATGTTGTCCCGCAGCATACCGTGCTTCGACTTCTTCTCTTCGGAGATCTTCAGCAGCAGATCGGTGTTGACGAGGTTGAATAGGTTCTGATACTCTTCCTGGGACCAATGTCCCTTTCGCCTGTTGGGGAGCTTGATCCTGCGGTAGGTGTCCTTCACGTGCCAGTGGTGTTTGCCCAGCTCATCAGCCAATGTCTTCCAGTCATTGCCGTGGAGCTCCTGGTGCTTGAGTACCATGTCGTACTCTTCTTGGGTCCAGCTTCGGGATTCGGACCTGCGGAATAGGACCTGTGCGCGGCCATATACGGCTAGGTATGGTCTGTAGGGGATGGCTTTGGCTATCTCTCTCCAGCATCCTTTTAGCTTTTTGGCATGCTTCCTAGAGTTTAGGACCATCTGCAAACCTTCTTCACCCAAGCTGTGTTCCTCTATATAGTCGTACACTGCTTTCTTAACGATCGAATCTTCTTCAGGAGTGAAGCGCTTGCCTATAACAAGGTTCTCAACCTCTTCACCGCCTGATTTGCCGGGCACTGGGAAAACCTCGTTCTGATCGGAGAATCGGACTTTCTTGTTACTTTTGTTGGGTGTAAGATTTATGTTCTCCGACGCTTTCGATTTTTTCTTCTTTTTCTTACTAGCTTCACCTCCTTCGCTGTTAACCACTACGTCTTGCATGGACGATGAATGGTTGCGCTTATCATCATTCTCTTTTTTGTTCTTTTTCTTTTTCCTATCTTGAGCCTCAGCACCATTTTCACCTTCTTGCGATTTTTTCTTCTTTTTCGCATTAACTTTTGCCCCTTCATTGCTACGGAGATCATCTGGACCATTCTCTCCAAGCTTGGCTTCACTGCGTTCTTTAGCGTCAGGTACAGTCTTGGCACTAGCTGAAGCGTCTTGCAATGTAGAGTGATTGTTGGTATTATCATCATTCTCATTGTTCTTCTTTTTCTTCTTCTGCTTCTTCCTATCTTGCTCCTCAACGACATTTTCATTTTTTTCTTGCCTTTTTTTCTTCCTTTTCGTATTGACTTCCACTCCATTGCTATGAACCTTGTCTGAAACATTCTCTGCACACCCAGCTTCAGTAAATCCCTCAACACCAAGAACAGTGTCGGCACTAACTGCAGAGTCTTGCACTGTAGCGTCATTGTTGCTATTATCACCACTCTCTCGGTTCTTCTTTTGCTTCTTCTTCTTCTTCCCATCTTTTTTCTCCACAGAACTTCCATCTCCTTCTTGTACCTTTTTCTTCTTTTTCCTATAAATTTCCAGCTGGTCATCACCATCAACATTTTCCTGTTTCAAGATAGACGAATCGCCTTCCCCACCGTTTATTTCCGCAGCCTTTCTCTTTTTATCCTTCTTTTTATTAGCTCTTTTGTCAGGAACGTCATTAGACGTCTCTAATGATTTACCCTTTTCAAGAACTGCCATTGGTTTTCAAATTCCTGGAAAGGAACACAATAAGAACTTAATCAGAACCAATGAAAACCTTAAATAAAACTCATCAACATGCAAACTGCCCATTTAAACACTCCACGAATATTCCTCACGACAAACAAACATTAATGTCCTGAGCTTTATTTTCCAGCACAAACAACTTCAGACAAAGAATAAGAAACATGTAAAAGAAAAATAAAATCAGCAGCATAAGATCCCATAGGAGCACTAGCAGCAGTCTAATCCTCAATTCAACTCAGAAGTTCACCATAACATAATACAAACGCAATTCGAAAAAAGCTAGCTACTTGATAATTCGCGAGACCTAGCTGTTGAGTCCACAATTGACTTCGAAGACAGACAATCAGAAATGTAACAGATATGACAATGAAACCATAAGATCTAAAAATCAAAAACGTTTTCATCCTCAAACGACAAAACTTGAATTTGTGAAGAAAATATTCACCTGTCGACGACCCAGGAGGATTAAATTAGGGAAAGATAGGTTGGGAACAAATCTATCTGTTGGAGGCAATCCCAAAATCTGCTGTTCCGATTGAGTGGGATGACATAAAATAGCAATTCAACATTTAGGTTTTTTGATTGGGAATTTCAAACAACAATTTCGTTAAATGGGCCATAAAATTAGCCCATCTAATAAAGCCCAATATGCTCATTGATAGATGTCCTTTTTTCTTGTGTAGCCTTATTATAATTTATTATTTTTTTAAAAAAATATATATATATATATTAATATTCCAATATTTCCATACATGTATAATCAATTGCTTATATTAAAAGAAACTATCAATTCCAATGATTCTTTTGTCGTGTAATCAACATCCCTAATACACACTTCATAAAACTCTTCCAACAATAATACACTAAGAAAGGTTAATTAGAATCATAACCTATAAACTCAAGGGAAACAAAGGAAAAAATAAATAAAAAGAAATTGACAAAAAAGAACCTATATATACTATTTAAAACCATCTTCATCACTGAGCTATGTAAAGCTCTTGCTTGGTAACAAAATATCTTCCAATGGCATCCTCAGCTTCCACAACAAACTGCTCTTTAAACGTCCCCACACGCTTGCTAGTTATATCGATGGCCAGATCCCTAAAATTGGGCAAGCCCTCGACTTGCACGCCGTCTCCACATATCAAGAACTGATTCCCGACTATGAACGAGCCCGAGGCACGTATGGCGAATCCATTCTCTCCATGAGCACGGCACTGAAGCTTCTCCACCACGTGAACGAGCTTCTGAGGAGGCCATTCGCCGGCCAATGTTCTTCGGATGCTTGACAGGGCTGTGAATATTTCGTCTGGACCTGTAGATTCCTTCCCGCCAAAGCTGGAAAATTTTTGGATGGTTTGTGTTAGAAAAAAGTATTGTGGTTTATACGTTGGTGCGGAAGCTTTGTACCTGAAAGAAGAGTTTTCTTTATATAGAGTCTTTGTGTGATGCCAAAGATCGTCAGATCCGTCGAAGAGTAGGTAATAATGTATTGTCAGCATCTGGGACAAGGCAAAATCATATGTTATGATTCATGAAGAAAGAACATCATTGACAGATGATATATACATACATTATATATATATAATCTCCTATGGTACTATAGGCACTCAAATGAAGATAAGATAATACTATCTTACATCGACTAGGTCCTTCATCCTCTGTATTGGGTCAAATATGCTTCGGACAAAGGCACCCAAATCCACGTTAGTGTTTTCGTATTTCTTGACGAAAGGGTGGGAAAGTAGCTGCATTAGATGCGAGAAATATAAGCGACGAACAACCATTTCGGAGACAATACGTATGTGTGATGATTCAGCACGAGCAATTTTTCATATGATAATTCAGAATTTACGAGGACTCACTTGCTCGGCTGTAGGCCTCGAGTGTGGGTTTTTCTGGAGGCATTCATCAACAAATGAAGCGAACTCTGGAGAAAAGTCCTGTTTTGAGAGTGATGGAGATGGATCGTCCAAAATCTTCAATAGATATTAATACTGTTGTCAAAATCAATCATCTTAAAATGGAAACCAAATTCCAGGAAAACAAATAAAAGACAACATAAGTTGCTTCATTCATTTCTCATTTCAAGGACTACTAAAGATTACTGAGAAATTACAGATACTGCGGGGATTCATCATGTAGTCAGGCATTTTATGAACATTACACAATACAAACTTTACCTGTAACATTAGATTAACAGGCCCTTCATTGGCATTGTAAGGAAATTCACCCGTAGCACACTCCAAAAGTGCGAGACCGAGGCTCCATATATCCGCAGGAAATGAATAGTTTTCATTTCGAATTCTCTCCGGGGACATATACGTAACAGTTCCAACAAATGTTGCACACTGACAATGCAAGAAATGAAAAAAAAAAGCTTTCAAAATGCATTTTCCAAGTCGCATAAATTTTCTTCATTAGATTATGCATAAATGATGAGAGGAGGGCACATACCATAGCCATTGAATCCTCTAAGCCTGCACTTATTCCAAAATCGGTAATTTTGGGCTCTCCCTTCAGATTTACGAGCAAATTTGCGGGTTTGATATCCCTGTGAACCAAATGTTTATCTCCATGCAAGTAACTCAATCCCTTCAATATAGAACGAAAAACACGTCAAGACATACACACAAAAAGTTGGTTAGATAAAGAAAACGCAACAAAAGACTAAATAAATTTCTTACAATCAAGAGTTTTTGCACCATCAATGAAAGAATCGGTTCAGGTATGCTCTTTTGCACTCGAATGATATCTGCAAGAGACCCACCATTCATGTACTCTAAGGCAATGCTTATCTGCCCAGAATCTGGAGTGTAGAAAGCACCATAGAATTGGACAAGGCCTTCATAACATGGAGCTTCGCATAGTGTTCTTATTTCAGTTAGTAGCTGTTGCCTTTTCTCCTGATACAAGCATGCATATAATCATATAAGATTTGTTCGAAACACACCAAAGATTAGGTTGAAGTTGCCAAATGAGGATGTAAATAAGGAGAAACATCGTATTAATTTAACGTACGGGTCTTCAAAATCCCTTATTTCTAGCCACTCAAGCTTTCAGCTACATAAAAAACAACGTTATGGAGGCTGACAGTAGCGAATTCGAGAACCAAGATCAATACATACCGAAACATGCATTAAGGAAACAAGAAATCATGCCCAAGACTTGATTTCAATAAATAATACGCACTAAATATGCTACACTATAACTAGAGAGGTCAAAAAACCCAAACCTTTTCGAAGATATTGATCTTCTTGAGGGCAACAATTCTGTGATTAGGGATATGAATAGCCCTCTGAACAACACTGCTCGCTCCACTTCCTATGGACCCAAAAACCCTCATCTCATGAGACGCACATCTATATGTCTTCTCACTATCGTCAGCTGCAAACGGAGAGGAACTACACTTTTGCAGGCCAAGCTCGTTGATGTTGTACACATTGTATGATCTACTCAGCAAATTCACTGTCCCACCATCAGACAACTGATGCCATCCGCAAACACCCACGATGTAATCGAAGAAAAGGGAAAACACCCAATCTTCAAAACACAAAAATAAAAGGAAAATAGGACTGTTACCATGTACGAATCAGAAGGATCGAATGTTGATTCAGAAGGAAATCCTTTCTCGGCATCAAAAAGCGGAACCAACTTTTTCTTCAACTCTTCAAGTCCAGCCATGGAATTCGAAAATCAGATACTGAAAATCAAAATCAAACTAAAAAATTGAAACTCTTTTAGTGGGACGAAAGTTCTTGCGCGATGAGCGAGGACTAAGGAAGGCAGCTGTTTGGTCTCTTTCTCCCTCTCTCTCCACTTCCGTATATTTAGTAAAAAACAATTGCGATTTGGCCGTCAGAGTTTTGCGTAATTCGAAAATAGTCCCTCCCTTAGTTCGTTTTATAATTATTACCAAAATGTAAAGCCCATTTTAGTCAGGCCAAGCCCTTAAGACGTGCGATCCATCATCGGACCATAACAGTTCTATCAAATTAGCATATTCTATTAAAACTTATTGTTGTTTACTAGTATTTTAAGTAGTGCATCTACTACATATATATAATTATTATTTAATATTTTACTTATTTTAAAATATTTAATATATAAAATTATAATTGAAATTTAATTGATTCATTCGTGACGATATAATTGAAATATATTAAATAATTGAATGATAAAGTAGAAAAATTAAACTGGCATACAAAATAACTGACGATTTTTAAATGCACATATCCCATCATGGCCGTCGAAATCGTGCCCCCGTCGGTAATGGTCTGATCGGAGTCGGCAAAGGCAAAATGATTCGCCGGGTGATCGAAAAGAAGTTGTTTCAAGCCTAAGTTCGTTTGGATTGAACGCTCGGGTGATTGAAACGGCGTATCTATCGTCATGAGACAGGCAAAGTTTCGAGGATGAACACTCATGTACTGCCCGAGTTTATCGTCAGCTTCAGGACATCACCCCCTGTCTGCAAAGGTGAGCTCAGTCCCCCAATCTAATTAAGGTTCTTTCGAAGTTCTTGCCGTCTGATGGCATCGAGCTGACCACAGTGACCTCAAGGTAGATAAATGACAGAATCTTTTCGACAATCTCAGACCTTAACGAAGTAGTTATTTTAGCTAACTTTCTTCATCCCGCTGATTAATGCTGTCGTTTATTCTATTACCAGAAGCAGAAGATATCGAGGCAAGATATGATCGGGCTAGTGAGGAACATAGCAGGCGAGAAGTTGCTGTCAGCAATCATCAAAACTTACAGAGGAAGGGTTAGGACTTAGAGCAGCTCGCAGCAACTGCACAGAGACAAGCTGAGTGATAACTGTTTTCTGACCTAAACATCGTAGGAATCAGATGAGTGGCATTTCATGACCTGATGATGGAGACATCTTATTTATTAGCAAGAATGAATATATGTTTTTCATCGTCTTTACTCAAAAGCGAATATCATCTCACTTGATCAAAATCTACCTGTTCGTCCGTAACGTCGGCTTCCCATGTTTGATCATAGCTTCAAGAAAAGATTCGCAGAACATTGCTGCTGTAGATGATGGTATAGCAATCGATCGAAGATTCGTTATATCTTCATCTGGAGGCAACTTTGAGTAGCTCGTCCCACGTTGTAATCTTTTCTCGGGGTTTACCTTTCGAATTTCCAAGCCTTTTCTCTTCCTCGTCGATCTTTTCCCACGATTCAAAGGGGACGTATCTGATGTTTCTTTTGTCTAGTAATTGCAGTAACCCTTCTCTGCCGGGCTCTGAGCGTAGTACCCCTTTGTTAACATCTTCTGATATGCATGAAACCTTAAAAGACCTTAGGTTTAGAAGCGTGTAGAGCGATGCATAGATGTGTAGAAAGCAATATAGACTTACAGTTTCTTCTGCACAGTAGAGATTTGTAGCGATAATCCCGGTGGGACCCCTCTTCAACCATCCACATACGTATAACCCTTTTCGAATCGGTTATTTCCTTGCGAAGCGTTGGCCAAGACACGACCTCCAATATTTGGAACGATACCTATGAAAGAGAGCAAAGCATCGGATTGAATTAGCATGTCTCGCATTAGAAGCAGTGATGGAAAATGAATAGGGAATCTCGAATTTTAGCAACGAATGTACTTCTGTTTACAACCTTTGTTGTCATCAAAGGGTAAACCATCAACTGCAACTGATTTATAGCCAATGCTCTTCAGCAATAACCTGCAAGAGCAAGTGTTTTAACTTATTACCATCAAAAGGCCGACTAATATAGTTAAGCTAGGAGAAAAACATCAATGCCCACATCAAGTTATTACTGTTCTTCGCAAAAGGTTCAAACGTTTTTTCCCCTAAAATATTGAAATCGAAGCTACTAATTATAGCAATGTAAGTTGTAACTCTTAAAGACTCTAACAAGCATGTGATACAATGAGTTAAAGAACAAAAAAAAAAAAAAAGAACTCGCCCGCATGTTATGTCCTCATACAGTCCTGTACCAACAGCAATTTGCTTCCCCAATTCGTCTTCTATAAATAAATAAATGAAAAAAACAGAGCAAAATAGTCAATCTGTGAATAATTCTACGGAAAATACTTTACTTTCTTCTATTCTCCTGTCCAAAAAGTCCTGTGCATAAAACATTAGCTTGGAGTATTGAAGTCATTCGATCGGAATTACCTTTAAGGGTAGTCTTCTCAAAGCGAATACCACCAAGACGAGATTTTCCATCATTTGATTTCAGAAATTCATCAGGTCTGTGGAAGAATACAAAGTGAAGTCCGCGTAGACCAGTAAAACGAGTGTCTACCGAAGAAGCAGCTTTAGAGAGTAGCTCATGAATTCGCCGCCTGATCCTGCTGTTCTTCATTTCTATCTTTCCACAAGTAATAATGCAAATTTAAAAACGAATCAATTATGTCTATTCAATAAGAAAGATGATGCCAAAAATAATCAACAATGTTCTTGAAAGGCAAGTCTAATAATATATACCTCATCAGCTGGTGTGGTGATTAAATCAGCTTGTTGGATATTGATAGCCAAATCCTTGATCCCTGCAAAATTTAGTACCATTACAATTAAATACATTAAAATGTAAAAAAAAATCAATTTTAGATACATAAATTATGTGTGGCTATAACAGCAAAGAATTTCAGACAAATAGGAGGCAGAATTATTACCCAGGAGTTCTCTTAATTCTTTCGCGGTACAAGCTGCTTGTACTGGTCCACGCCTTCCAACTAAATAAACCTTCCTAAAATTATATGAGGGGATGGGTATCTATGCTAGAGATTATGTTTCCTCAAAATATCTTGAAAAAAAAAATGAAAAACAAACCTTATAGAGCTCTCTTTCAAATCAGCTAAGGCATGAGAGGCAATATCGGTTTTAGCCAATTCTGATGTTGGGCGTAATAGGATTCGAGCGACATCAAGAGCAACATTACCATTAATTATAAATTATTACAGATCAGTCACTCTTAACCTCGAAACTAACACTAATTTTTTAAACAATCATTTGATCATCAAAGATACACTTCCTGAAAATATCACCGCCGAGGCTGTCATATTCATTACCTGACCAAGAATAACAGCGGTATCCGTGCTTTTCAGATCTGGATTAAGGTTACTATAATCGGGATGTCCATTATACCACCACACGAACTCTCTGGCTGCATGTATACCAGGCAAATCCTGCACAAAGAATATTTTAAACTACATAAACATTTTATAAGAATAGAGTATAATTTCATCAAGAACAAATGAAGGACTGGTACAAACCTCCCCTGGAATTCCAAGAGATCGGTCACTTTCAGAACCATAAGCAAGCACCACCTGACATGCGATACTAGATTACCTTTAGTAGTCTCAAGGCCATAAAATGGATAAAAAAAACGAGGAGCTAATTTCATCAGAACTTTTCTTCAACCTTATCTTTATGGAGTCATAACAATCTTACCGCACTATACGACTCACGCAGCTCATACAAACTTATGGAGGATCCGAGAGTAACATTTCCCAAGAAGGAGCAGTGCTCGTTTTTGGCAACTCGAGTAAACTGATTGATCACATTCTGCAGCAATGTTTTTGAATAACTGAGCGAAAATAAGGGACAGGCTTATACATTAAGGTTAAAATAAACTACAGAAGAATCTATAACATCACTGTCACATAACATCCTTGCTTATTTAAGCATACCATTCTCGAGATCAATAACTAATTGAATCTAAGTAACCTTGAAGCTTCAGTCCCCAACATCACATAAACATCCCTTACGTGGATTTCTCGAATAATTAAGAAATAAACTGACCTTTGTTTCAGGATGATCAGGTGCAACGCCAGACCTAACCAAGCCAAAGGGCGTTGGAAGTCGATCGATTATATCAACTTCGACTCCTTTATGAATCTTCAATATCTATACATAATCCGAAAATTCAAGCAAGTGAATGAGCGTGAGGAACAAAACCACAAATATATATATATATATATATATATATATATATATATATATATATATACAAGAGAGTAAGACCATACAATTTTCATTTAAGCAAATAATAACGAGAAAAACGATGTGAAGCAAGCAGGCAAACACCCAAAACTCAGCTAATGATTGCACTTTTTGAAGTATTCAACGCGCAAACAACAACTCTTCACTAAATCGACGGGAAAACACATCAAGTTATTGCCAATAATCGAGAACAGAATCACAATAATAATTAGTAAAAAAAAATCCAATTCAATATCTGCATACCTTTTCCGCTGCGTAAAATCCAGCAGGTCCGCTACCAACAACACATATGCGTAAAGGAGCTGAGGACAGTGTGCTAAACCTTCTCAAAATCCACCTTAACTTTCCGAAGTAAGCCATTCTCGCGATGAGTTAACCATTCACAATTCACAGTATCAAACTCGGTTTCTCTTCTCCATGAAGAATATTCACATTTGAACAAAAACACTCAAAATTTTGTGAGAGCATCTTTGGGCTTCAAATACGTCAATTGGCCCAACAAATTATTCTGCTATTCTATTATGTTAAAAACTGATCGATTTAAATGTGAATTTACAATTTAATATTTTATTTTTTTTTATTTTAATTATATCATTACAAATTTTTTAAAAATAATACAATTATATATTAGATTTAATTTAAAATAAATATTACACTATAAAATAATATATATTTATATATTAATTCACACGCATGGAATATGTTTATAAAACTTAGTCTATATTATATATTAGAGTATATATATATATATTCATTTTCCTTTTAATGTTCTTTTTAAAATAGTTTAATTAATAAAAATAAATTTATTAGTGAGATGATTATTCTCATAATATTTGACCGTAAAGAGTAAAGAAAACTGAGAGAAACAAACATACAATCCAAAAAACAAATACAAAACAAACAAAATCAAAGAAAGAAAAATAATAACTTTTTGTCAATCTTTAACTTCTATGAATTTGTCTTCTTCGGATAAAAACAGTCTCACAAAAGAAAGAAACTCCTATATGAAAAAAAAAAATTAATTGGGGAGAATCAAGAACCAAAAAAAAAAATTTAAAAGAAAAATAAAATTGTATTACATATATAAATATATATCAATTTTAAATAATATAACAGAAAAATACAAAATCAGTCACCCACTGAAAAGTGAATCCCACTATTCTCCACATACAATCCCCCACGCAAGACACACACGTATGTATATATATATATATATTATATACATACACATTTCAGAAGGCAGAAAAACACACACACACACGCACTAGAAGAAGATCAAATGGAAGAGAAAAACAGCGATGGGGGTTTTGTGAGGGCAGATCAAATAGACTTGAAGAGCCTCGACGAGCAGCTCGAGCGGCACTTGAACAGAGTTCTCACCCTCGAGAAGAACAAGGCCATCAGCTTTCAGCACCAAGAAGAAGAAGAAGAAGAAGAAGAAGCCCCAAAATCAAGCTCAAATCGCGCGACGACGACCACGCCGAGGAGGAGGCAGAGGTACGAATGGGAGATAGACCCTTCGAAGCTCATCGTCAAAGGGGTAATCGCTCGTGGCACTTTTGGGACCGTACACCGTGGCATTTACGACGGCCAGGATGTCGCCGGTGAACTCCCTCATCTCCATTTCCTTTTTACCCTTTTCGTAAAGATTGCTTTTTTATGCTAATTTCATATTTAATTTTGAATAGTTTTATGTATTTAGGAGAATTAGTTTCTTGATTCTTTTGCCTTATTGCACTTGGCTGGTTCATCAAGATTCTGCCTTTACCATTATTCACTATGCATGAATGAATCCCTAGAGTTGATCACTATAGTTCTTAGAATGTGGTAGAACTCTCTGTATAAATTATAATTTAGAGATATTTAATATTATGGTGTGGTGGTAAATAATATTTAATTTTGTTTTAGTAATATTAAAATCCGTGACTTAGATAGCACGGGTTTGTATTGGATTTTGAATATGACAATCAATAGGAACTACTCATTAAACTTTCTTGTGACTCAAACAGAAGCTTTTTTTTTTTTTTTTCTAGCATTTAGTTCTCTTTTTAACCTTACACATATGTAATAACTGTAGCATTTTATCTGGGATTTATGGATATCATTATCAACTCACATTTTGACACGTTTACAACGTCCCACTTAATTCTTAAAATATATTTTTTTTTGGGTCTTTTTGTGGGCTTTTGAAAAATCTGATCTTGATGATTCCCACTTTCAAGAATTGAAGTTTCCTTTTCCATATTATAGGCATTGTTTTGCCTGGCTTGTTATTACACTATTATTATCATGGCTTTGTATGATTTGATTCCTCAGTGAAATTGCTTGAATGGGGTGAAGAGGGCCATAGGACAGAAGCTGAAGTAGCATCTCTAAGGGCAGCTTTTATTCAGGAAGTTTCAGTTTGGCATAGGCTTGATCATCCTAATGTTACAAAGGTTGATTTTTTTTTTAATCTTTTTTTTTTTAATTTTTTGTTCATTACCTTATTTGGATCATGCAAAACTCGAAAATTGGTAAAGAAAGAACTGGTAAGAATGCAGCAGTTAAAAGGGCTTCTTCTAAGTTGATCGATCGTTTGTAATTTTAACTTTTAAGCCACCTTCTCCTCTCGGTTTTTCCACTTCTTTTGCAGTTTATAGGCGCCACGATGGGCTCGTCGGACATAAACTTTCAGACAGAGAACGGACAGATTGTCATGCCGAATAACGTCTGCTGCGTGGTCGTTGAGTATCTCCCGGGCGGTGCATTGAAATCTTACCTCATAAAGAACAGGAGAAGAAAACTAGCATTCAAAGTCGTCGTCCAGATGGCACTTGATTTGGCCCGAGGGTACCTTTCGATTCCATTTCTCTTTTGCTACATTGCATGCCCCATTTCGAGCATTTTTTAAACCTGGGATTTCTTTTTTCTCAGGCTAAGCTACCTTCACTCTCAGAAGATCGTCCACAGAGACGTCAAGACGGAGAATATGCTACTTGACAAGACGAGGACGGTCAAAATAGCTGATTTCGGAGTGGCCCGCCTCGAGGCTTCGAACCCTAGCGACATGACTGGAGAGACGGGGACCCTCGGTTACATGGCTCCAGAGGTATATGTATATATACATATCTCAATTCTTTCTCAGGCTTTTATTACTACAGACCAAACAGCGCCTCAACCTCGTAAAACTGTAAGTACTAAGCATATAGTTTAAGAAGACGACACTCATTCTTGTCTGAACAATCCTATGCAGGTTCTCAACGGAAGCGCTTACAACAGGAAATGCGACGTGTATAGCTTCGGTATCTGCTTATGGGAAATATACTGCTGCGATATGCCTTATCCCGACCTTAGCTTCTCCGAGGTGACCTCAGCCGTGGTTCGCCAGGTGACTAACTCGACGTACTAAATATTAGAATCAACTCACTCGAGGTTTAGCGTTTGAAAGAACTCTTTTCTTTTTTTTTTTTAAATTAAAGAACTTGAGGCCGGAAATCCCGAGGTGCTGCCCTAGCTCGCTGGCCATGGTGATGAAACGTTGCTGGGATGCAAATCCAGACAAGAGGCCCGAGATGGACGAGGTTGTCGCCATGTTAGAGGCAGTCGACACGTCGAAAGGGGGCGGGATGATCCCGCTGGACCAACAGCAGGGCTGCATGTGCTTCCGCAAGAATCGTGGCCCGTAGTAGCGTTTCTTTTTGTGTGGAGATAAATGTTGATGACTTGTTAAAAATAATTAGATACGATTTTTCTTATGTTCTATGTGTAGGGTAAATATAGAATATTTACAAAGAATGATCATAGCTTGGTACATATTTTAGGGCTGATATAAGTATATATATATATATATATATATATATATTATTAATTAATGAGGTGTCGAATCTGAAATAAGATCAAATTTCCGTATATATCTCTAATTCAGTTATGACTCTTAACTTAGTTTCGATTAATGCGTATTGGCGTTGGTAAATATAAAACAAAAGATATTATACAGATATCAATGAATTATACATTAGTTAAAGCCCTAGTTCAATATTTCAAAACGTAATAACGCATGAAAACTTACCATAACAAAAATATATAATTTCCATATCATAGCCGCCTAGTTCAAAATTCCAAAAATAATTTCATAAATATGGAGACTTACCATAAATCAACACTCCCCCCATTATAAATACAAAGCCAAGAAAACCCTACGCCACTATCTCAAATAGTTCAAAACATTCCCTTTAAGATGAATCCCACTTAAGTTGTTAACGATCCTCCTATGTTTCTCTCTCCCCCTTACCTCGCTTTTCCAAGAAACAACGACCATCCCAACGGTCGAGGAACCCATCAAGAAAACCCAACAAACCCCACGACGGCGGCGCCGCCGGCGCATCCACCCTTTACCTGGGCGAGGGGTCCCTTTTTAGGCTCTGGGACCTACGGCACTGTCCATCTCGCGCTTGTCTTCGATATGAGGACGATGTCTTACTCTTACATGGCGTTGAAATCTGCAAGAAGCCCAGCCGCCGCGCATATCCTCAAGAGAGAGGCAGATCTCATGATGACCCACTTCAACAACTGCCCTCATCTTCTGCATTGCCATGGGACCCAACTGAGCCAAGTGAATGGCGGCAACGCACTGTTCAACGTCCTCCTAGAGTATGCCTCGGGCGGCAGCTTGTATGATCTGATTGTGAAGGCAAGTTCAGAAGGCGGTAAGAATAAAAATACGTACGTTCGCTGCTTATCGGAAGATCTAGTGAGGAGATACACCAAATCTCTGCTGTTAGGGCTCAAGTTTATCCACGACAGTGGTTTCATCCACCGCGATATCAAGCCTGAGAACATCCTCATCAATGGACATGGCAAGGTCAAGATTGCTGATTATGGGTTTACTGTTAAGGTACGGAGTATATAAGATTCTTGTCTGCTTAATAAGCTTTCGTTTGTTTCTGACATTATTATTCTCGGCAGTGCCCGAAGGAATTTTATTTCATAGACGACGGTGGGATCAAGGGCACGCCGCTTTACATCTCGCCGGAGATAGCAAACGAAAAGGCTTACGGCCAGTTCGTTGACATATGGGCTCTGGGCTGCACCGTGGCAGAGATGATCAACGGAGAGCATATGTTTGACCTACCGAATGATGCCGACGGTCGTCGTCAAGGAGGTGCTATTATGTCGCAGATTCGTGCTCGAGGAGTCCTCCCTGATCAGATCAATCCCTTTGGAATAATGTCGAGGGAGTGTGAGGATTTCGTGCGCAAATGCCTGCACACAAATCCGAGGTTAAGATGGACGGCTGAGATGCTCTTGGGCCATCCTTTCATCGTCAGTAATCGAAAGCCGCCGGCTGAAGTCTCCATTGCGAACCATCCGTATTGGAAAAGAATGTGGGGTTTTGATGAATAGATCATATATACATACATACAGAGGGAAAAGAGAATTCTATGCAAAAAAAAAAAAAAACTTATGGGTTGTTGTGAGGTGATAATAAGCAATTTAGGGTTAGGGTTTTTACAGAGATGATTTGCAATATAGAAGAAGAAGCTATGTAAGTCTCTGGGCCTGATCCCATCCCAGTTTCTGTCTGATGTAGTAAGTAATATCTTTTAGTGTTTTCGAAACAATACGTATTAAAAATGGTTATATATTTTATGCACAATTCTGTCAAAATTTCTTCCCTATCTCATTCATTACCATTATCATCACTGCATGCATGTATATAGATACAATATAGAAATCGAAAGATTGACAATTAGAGGCAAACTTTCAAATACCTTCATACATTTTGATTATTTCTTCAAAACCTTAAACAATATGCATTATATATATATATGTATATATTGTATGCATCGAAGTCTAGGTAGTTTAGACACGTGCGAGAAAGCTCGAAAGCTTGGGAAAATGTGCGAGTCCAAGAGCGTTATTGTTGTGCTTTTTCATTGTATTAGTGTGATGTATATATTTATCCTTTCTTGGGATTCATCACACTTTAGTTAATGGTTACCAAGTTTTATTACCAAAGTCCTCGACATCTATTCTATTATATTTGGTGAAGGCAATTAAAAACCACCTCTGTCAATTTTTTTTATATTTATAATTTGATATTTTAATTTTTATTTATTTCGATTATATCCTACAAATTATTCTTTTGTCTTTTATTACTTTAAAACAATTCTTAATTAAAATTTAATTAAGTTTTATATATTAAATATTTAAATTATAAATAAATCTTAAAATATAAAATGTTATTATATGTATGTATATATTAGAGCACACGCATTGAGTGTGCTTGGAATTAGTAGTATTTATACCTTTATATAAAGGATAAACACCTTATTGGTATGTCATTCAATTAAAATTTGAACCATTGATTTTATTTATATTGAATGGTTGTGATTTATATATATATTTGTTTATTGCAATTACCATTTTGCTCATCAATATTTTAATTTATCCAATTATATTCTCATAAGTTAATTTTTATTTATATATTTAAATTAATATAAAATTAAAATTAAAATTATATATATCAAACATCTTGACTTATAAATAAGTTAGAATATACTATATATATATATTGGAGCACACATACATATACTAGTAATATGTATTGTCAAGTCATGATTCTTTTGCAACGTAATAATAAATTATATATATATATATATATAGAAAAGTGACTTGAAAGAGAAAAACAAAAGGCTGAGCTATATTATCTCCACCACCCAACGATTTTCCTCAAATGTCGATTCTCCTCCTCCATTTCTTCAACCTTCATCGCCTCTTTTCTCTCCCAAGACAAAAGAAAATCATCAAACCAAACCAAACAAAAGAAACCAAACAGCACAATAATATCATCCCCATAAGATAACACAACAGAAAAAAAAGGGAGAGACAAGACAAACAAATCCCATCAGCCATGGTGAGGCGGGCGCATGCTTCAGCCCCTAACGCGCGCCCACGCCTGCCGCAAACAACCACCTTCTTAATCGCCCTCATACTCTGCTCCTCTTTCGTATCGGCCGCTAGCGAAGAAAATGCATCTCAAGCCCTCTTAGCGTTCAAGTCAGCCTTAGCCAATGCCGAGCCCGCCCTCTCCAATTGGAACCCGTCGGTCTCGCCGTGTTCGGGCAATCATGGGAACTGGGCCGGCATGCTCTGCTTCAACGGCTACGTTTGGGGCCAGCTCGAGAACATGAACCTCCAGGGTCAGATCGACGTAGACGCCCTCACCCCTCTCAAGTTCATAAGGACCCTCAGCTTCATGAACAACAGCTTCCAAGGGCAGATGCCCGACTGGAGGAAGCTCGGGGCCCTCAAGTCGTTGTACGTGTCCAACAACAAGTTCTCGGGTCAGGTCCCACAGGACGCTTTCAAGGGAATGACCTCGTTGAAGAAGGTCTACATGGCCAACAATGGGTTCACGGGCCCCATGCCCGCCTCGCTCGAGTCGCCCAAGCTGATCGTGCTGAGGCTCGAGAACAATCAGTTCACGGGTCAGATTCCTCCGATCCGATCCGATATACTCAAGGTGTTCAACGTTTCGAACAACCAGCTCACGGGCCAGGTGCCCCCGGCTCTCGTCAAGATGGATCCGAGCTCGTTCGCGGGCAACAAAGCCCTCTGCGGGCCGCCGCTGGGTCAGTCGTGCGACCCGCCCATTCCGCCGCCCGACTTGGAGCCGGATATCCATCCCCTCGACCCGCCGCCAGGAACGGCGCCGGGCGATGTCGCCGGCGACCACAAGATTTCGCCGGCGAGGATCGTAGCGATCGTCCTGGTCGGGCTGCTGCTGGTCTTGCTAGTCGTCTTCATATGCTGGAGGAGAAGGCGCGAGAGCCAGGGCCCGCAACTGGGTAGGCCCGCCTCGCTGGAGGAGGTGGCGGCGGGCGGCATGTTGATGAGCCGGACCACCAGCCGGAGCGCGGGCAGCCCGCCGGTGAAGGGCGAAAACCAGGCGGCGCCTCCACCGCCGGGGAAGCTCTCTTTCTTAAGAGGAGATGAGAGGCAGAAATTCGACCTGCAGGACTTGATGAGGGCGTCGGCTGAGGTACTGGGGAGCGGGAGCTTCGGGGCTTCTTACAAGGCAGTACTTGTCGACGGTGAGGCGCTTGTGGTGAAGAGGTTTAAACAGATGACAAACGTGGGCAAGGAAGATTTCCACGAGCACATGAGGAGGTTGGGTAGGCTACAGCACCCCAATCTGTTGCCTCTCGTGGCTTATCTGTATCGTAAAGAGGAGAAGCTCTTGGTGTTCGACTTTGTCGTCAATGGAAGCTTGGCAAGTCATCTTCATGGTGAGGCACCATATACTTTTTTTTGTATGATCACTTGGAACACACATACACTTGCACATACTTAAGCTGCATAAACGTCGTGATTTTGAAGGAAAACGGTCTGAAGAGCAACCCGGGCTAACCTGGGCAATGAGGTTGAAGATCATCAAAGGAGTGGCTAACGGTTTGGCATATATGCACAACGAGCTCCCGAGCCTACAAATCCCACACGGGCACCTAAAATCATCCAACGTACTCCTCGACAAGGACTATAATCCCGTGCTCATGGACTACACCCTAGCACCAGTGGTGAACCCTAACCAAGTCCAGCAAATCCTGGTGGCTTACAAATCGCCGGAGTATGCACAGCAAGCCACCGTTTGCAGGAAAACCGATGTGTGGTGCCTGGGAATTATGATACTGGAGACACTGACCGGCAAACTGGTGGCTAAGTACCTGGCTCAAGGCTCGGGTCCATACGGTGCTGACCTGGCAGATTGGATCAGTGCTATAGTTAAAGAAGAAAGATCGGAAGTTTTCGACAAGGAGATCGAAACAGAAGAAGGTTGCAAACCTGAAATGGAGAAGCTTCTGGAGATTGGTATCGCCTGCTGCGAAGAGGATCCAGAGAAGAGGTTGGATCTGCAGGAGGCACTAAATCGCATCGAACAAGTGAAAGAATCATCTTAAAATGATTCGTTTATTATGATAAAACAGTAACTATATAAGAGGGTATTAACCTATGCTGAAACTACACTGATTGATTTATCAAGCTCGCTTTCGAGCAATACGATTCTCAATCAATATAATACATAATCTTCGAGAGCTTTGTGTCTTTCTTCTTCTTCTTCCTACTAGAAATCGATTTCCAGGTGAGATGCCACTAGTAACAACCCATGTATGCTATTTAGGTAAAAACTAGTGCAACATAATCTTCTGTCAGTATTACGGCTTCATACTTCTCTCCTTGATTTCAGCCTTCTGGTTTGCACATTGTCGATTTCAGCCTTATGATTTACAATTTATAAACACAAATTCGAAACATATCAACATAAGGGAAAAATCAAACTACATTTTCCTAATGCCCCAGGAAGAATCTATGAAAAAGGGTAAACTGAGATTATACTAGGCTGCCTCTCCCATGGATAACTAATAACCAACATAACATATAGAGATGATAAGCTCTGAATCGCATATATATAGAAACCAGATTCTGAAGTACAACATATCATCGGATTTTAAAACGCAGTTCCCAAAACTTTCTTCGATTGTGTCACCTTCTCAAAATCTGGAGCATGATAGTTCTTTTCTACTTCCCAAGCGAGCTGTGACATACCATTGAAGGAAGATTTCGCACCTTTCTCATCTGCTACTTCTCTAGGGAATGGAATCCTTACCTCGAACACGTCATTCTGTACCGACCTTACGTGCACGTCGAAGCCAAGTCGGTCAACCCATACCATCTTTGCTTCCAATACCTGATTAAAATACATCGTATATAGCATTATGTTGCCAGATTAAAGGGCTATAGTTGTGTTGAGCCTCTTCAAATTACATGTTGATATATAACAATTCTCAACAGCAGAACTGTATCGAGAATGGACCTGAATATCCAAATCTGCATAGATATTGCAAAAGCGCCGAACATCTTCGGCATTGTGCGTATTGATCTCTTCAACAATTTTTTCTGCAGAGCCTCGAAGTGGATCTGGTTCAGCTGAGGCATACCCCGGTGAACTCACCCAAACACCAGTCTATAATTCGAAGGATGCATTCAAGAACATTGTTCAAGTTACTGACGGAGTATAACTACAGTGAAATAAATGATAAAGTGGAACTACAATCCCTACCTCAGAAAAATCTTCAATGTGCAGTACTCGTTCAACATCAATAAAATAATGCTATTTTCGTCAACTTCTTCATCAAACCTCTTCTTCCATGCTGTGCAGATCTTCTGCAAACATTAATGTTCAAGACCAAAATGAGAAAAGTCAATTTACTTTTAGAAGTACCAACCCCAAGAATTTAGTCCTATTTTAAAAACAATATATGAATGAAAGCGTTATGAATGAAATAGGCAGTGGTCGCAAGATCCAAAGGACAGCATATGAGAAAAATGTGAAGGAAATCAAAAGCCGTAAATCCAGAGACAGAAATAAAGTGAATTCACAGATTGCCTGCTAACATCTGCTTTAATATATACAAAGTATCTTAAGCTCAATGCAAATAACATGAACAAGTAGAAAGTGCATTACATTTATGATTCTATATGCTATAACCATCAGGGCATTGACGAACGCGGAAGCTTGTAGATTCAAATAAACAATTTTTCAACCAATTTCCAACGTGATACAGTAACCATGGCATGAATCTAACTCAAACTAACCACAGAGTATTTAAATATACATATTATGTCGGCGTTGACATCTTAGCCTTACCCTCAGAGCCATCTTATCTTGAGGCATCTCTAGATTTCCCTGTATCGTACATTGAGGCGTTCGGGCACCACACTGTTCTAACTGTTTCAAATCATAGCAATCGCATACTTATTAACTTCTTAAAGGCAAAATTAAGCATTCATAATAAACACAAACAAATCTACAACAAACAGGTAAGAAACCAAACATTTGAGCACATATTTAGTACCTAAGACTGAAACTTCACCCGCAAAAAAAGGACATAACAAACTAGTACGGCAACGAACCTGAACGTTAAGACTGCATTTTTTATCAGCAGAAAGGCTCGTATTGAACTCATTCAAGCAAAGAATTGGAGCACCATTCAAGTCAACTGCGAATCTAACCCCAATCCCCAGTGGAAACCCCTCTCGGGTAAGCGTTGAAAGCGTGCCCACATTCGATAATTCCATGATTGTCCTCGAAACTTCAGCTGGTGATGGCCTGCGATTGCCGCTGCTCAATTCCGTGTGGGCTGGGTCTGAAACTACAGAAACGTTAGAACATCTCAAGGAACGAAGTGAAACCCGGCAGCCCACCGAGACTTCAATCGCGGCAACGACGGCGACGATGCTTTCCGAGGCGTTCGCAGTCGAAAGATGGAAGGCTTCGGTAAGTCGATTGAAGGTCGATAGGTAGGAAAAACGTTACAGGCGAGGGATTGGGGATTGGCAAGTGGAAGCATTTTGACTCCGTCGAACAAATATACGCTTCCTTTGATTGCTCCGCGAAAGTGCTTTTGTGCGTTGAAAAGAGTCGAGAAACTCATCAGCTGCTGGAGAGATGACGATGAGAAATGAGAATGGGTGATGTGTATTATAATATGACCCCGATATCTCAGTTATTTCTCATTACGACCCCTTATCTTTTGTTCTATAATTTATTTACCCTTCCCAATACTTGCAATTATTTGGTTATTCGTGAGTAGATAACTAAAATTATGCACATTTGATTTTCGATGCATATTCTTTAATATAATAAATATATAATATTATTTTATATTCTGAGTTATTTATAATTTAAAATATTTAATTCATGAGATTATATTTTAAATTTTAATTATTTATTATTTTTAAATATATATAAAAATGATTTTTAAGGATATAGTTATAATAAATCAATTGAAGGATAAAATAATAATTACTTAAATTAAAATCCATAAATAAATAGTAATTACAAAATGACATACAAATATGTCCCTCACTTCTTACAAGTAGTATAGACTAGTATTTCCTGCACACTCGATGCGTGTGATTAATATATAAACAAAATATAAAATTATTTTTATAATATGAAATTATAATATTAATTTTAATTGAAAAATATTTTTATAAATTAAAAATATGATTTTTGGGGTATAATTGGAATAAATTTGAAGATCAAGGGTAAAATGGTAATTAATAATATCATACCAAATCAATTTGGATTTGTCACACCATTAAGACCCTCATCAATTATATAAAGGTATAGATAATAACTAGTAATTCAAGCACATATGAACGTGGGATAAGAAATTTTAACTTTATTAAGAATATTAAAGAATAATTGCGTATTTAAAGAAAAATTAACATGCGGTGGTATAATTCGAATATATAAAAAAAAATTAAAGAGCAAAATCGTAATCACGCATAACATACCAAATTAATTGACGAGCTAGAGTGCTTACCGTTTATATATAACTAGTATTTCATGCACATTTCATGTGTGTGCTTAAAATATTTGTAATTTATAATATTTAATAAATAAAATATATTTTAAAAAAATAATGTGTGAAGATGTAAAAAATAAATAAAAAGTGAGGAGAACAATTGTAATTACTCATATCAAAAGTAAACTATAAAAGAATGGTCAAATAACAATTAAGTTTACACATCAATTCACCCCTCCAACTTAATAAATACTATAGACTAGAGTACTCACCCAACGTTTAAATAATAATAATAATAATAATAATAATAATAATAACTATTTTCAGCACATTCGATGCATGCGATTTTATATATAAATATATATAATATTATTTTTTGTTAACATGTTATTTTTTATTTGTAATGTTTAATGAAATTATAATTTAAATTTAATCCGTTGATTTATTAGGATATAATTAGAATAAATTATAAATATATATAATATTATGTTATGTTAACATGTTATTTTTTATTTGAAATGTTTAATGAAATTATAATTTAAATTTAATCAGTTGATTTATTAGGAAATATTTAATATAAATTAAAAAGGTGAAGGGTAAAATAATAATTACAAATGACACATCAAATTGATTAAAAGACATTACTCTAGGATGCTGAGCAATAATATATAATAATAATAATGCCAAAAAAACATAATTATGCAACAAAATAACATATATTATTCAGACAACCTAATTTCTCACAATGTAGCAGCATAAACATGAGACAAGCAGCCACTTATTTATTTTATTTTATAAAATCTATTACAATCCATTTTTGGTTGATTGTAAGAACATCATCTCCTTCATAAAGACATCATCTGAGGAGCTCTATTTCTTCCAAGCCTGATAGAGTTCACATAATCCACAGGGCTGTGGGCAGACAGACCAGGCATAGCCAGCCCCACGACCCTCAGCACGACGCTTTCCCAACACTCCCTATACTCGGGACCATACACGTACCTCATTACGAAGCTCCTCGACAGTTCCCACACGGCGTTTAAATACTCAGGGAGGAGATATCTCCATCCAAAGTAGTTCCTATTCGGCTCTTCATCGCACTTCTGCAGCAGCAAGAAGATTAAAAAAGATCGTCAGACCGAGGGCATGCGATTAGAAGGACTGTAATAAAGATTTCGAGAAAGAAAAGCAAGAAACTCGACTTGTTCGAAGTAGAGGCTGTTGTAGTATAAGCATATCCCGAAGTGTTTGTACAAGAATGTCTTGTCGTCGTAAGGCAGCCTAGGAACGAGATCATTGCAGTAAACTATCCTGAAGTACTTGGTCTCTGGGTTTTCAAGACGGGCTTGCATGAACTGCCCTAGCTGCCCGTTGCCTACCCTGGGCTGCCCGAAAGTGTATACGCTCAGGAGCCGTTTCATGATATCCGTCTCTTCGTGTAGTAACAGCACGGTGGGTAATAATATTGCCAGGGCACCGCCTAGGCTGTGCCCCGTCACCATAAACTTCGCGTGCTTATGCTCTGTAAGAAGGTGCTTGAGCTTGGTTCTTATGGCGTAATAAGCTGTCATCTCTTTATTACGAGCATCTAATGTGTAAGAAGCTGCCATCTCTTTGTTTCTCGGTCGAAGAAGATGTTCGTGGAATGTGATGGCGTTGGATCTGCTGCCTAATCCCAGGGCTTCAAGAAACCCCATGTGGACTTTGCCTAGTTCGGGGATTTCATACCAAGAGTAGTCGAAATCTGTGATCCAATCGTCGGCGTCGAACGGTTCTGTCCCTCGGAAGCTAACTATTATCAAATTCGCATCTTTCGGTTTGTCACACATTATGAAAACTTGGGTCGAGTTGTCCTTCTGATACTCTACATTCGAAGATTTCTTACATTAAGATCAAGAACTGTAAGTGCCATAACAAAAAAGGTTTGGAACAGTGTTCTTACCGTTCCAGCAGTTGTAAAACTCCACGAAATGCATCTGTCGGTAAGATTTCGTTCGATAGATTTTCTCATTAGAGCTACGTAAATGGCAGAGGATAAGAGAGTAACGTACGATTAAATAAAAAAATCGAACCTTCCAGTGAAGAGTGACTACGTTTCTGACAACGTTAACATTCTCGTAGGCGAGTTTTGAAGCCAACATACATAGGTCCATGAGGCCTCTGTGCCCAGTTTTCTCTTGCTGCTGGATAACTTTCTCGAGATTCGATTTGCTGAATTCTTCGGAAAACGATTCTGCCTTGAAAAGGTCGATACGTCCATCTAAATGGCCGATTGCACTAATGAACGTTTCTGAGCCTCTCTCGGGCATTACGACGTTGCCTGAATAGTTCAGCCATGACTAATCATTCAGAACAGATACACAAATGCGTTGTAAAACAATTGAAAAGGTAAATCACTCATCTCAGCGTCATTACCACGTACGATGTTCTTCAACAATCCAAGAAAATCTCCATTAAGGGAAAGAAGATTGAGAACAAACTCCACGCCATAGCCAATCCACTCCATAGGCTTACCAAAGAGCTTAATCACCTTCCTCACTATGACAGACACGACGATCACCCATCTGTGATCGGATGCGATCTCACGATCCCACTGGGACTTTTCTTCAAACACCCCACCGACGTAAGAAGAACCATCAATAAACTTCTCACCGCTGGCCCGATCGTTGAAAGCCAAGAACTTGAACAAGTCCAAAAGCCCACCATTGTCAGCACTCACGATCAAGAAACTAGACCCGCCGCCGTTCGCCGCGTCGCTTCTGTCGAAACCAGACATTGTCATCAGCTTTACAAGAAAACACAATGTGGTGCGAAAAAAAAGTGGGGAACTAAAGGAGAAGGGCCGTCCTTTAATCTTCGTTTTGTCGGGATTCAATCGGTGCTATCTATCGGTTTGCATCATCCATCAGATATTTATAGCCATCGCTGGAGCTTAGCTCACGTGTGGGGAAAGAACATCGTACTAGAGCTGTCAGACGGGTCAGCCCGCCATGACCCGCCATTAAACGGGGCGGGGCGGGGCGGGCCAGCCCGCCAACATAACGGGCTACTAAATCGGTGGCGGGCTAGCGGACCAACCCGCAAAACTTGAAAATTTTAAAAAAATACCTATATTTTATTAAATATATTACACATTCAAAATAATTCATATAAGAATATATTTTATGTAATATATTAATTACTATTAAATATTATTTATTAATATTTTTTAATAGCGGGCCAACCCGCTCCGCTTCAACCCGCGGCCCAAACGAATTGGCCCATGTAGGCCCGCTTTTAAATGGGCCTTTAATATATCAACCCATCCCGCCTATTTTTCATTGCGGGGCGGGCTAACCCGATGAGCTCGACCCATTTTGACAGCACTACATCGTACATACCTATGGGGTTACATGCGTCATTTCGGTTATGTCGTTGCGTCGTAGATTGTGCGGCGGGTGGAAAGATCTTTTGTCTGCCTTTGAAATTTTCAGTTTCCTTCTCACGGCGGCGTGCACGTTAAATATTTAATTAATGTAATGTGAAATGTAGTGAAAATAGAAACTATATTATGGGCTATTTCTAACTAACGAGCTTTAATCTTTAACGTTGTTGTCCCATACCATTACAATTTATTACATGAATAATGAGGATTGTCAATGGGGCGGGCAGTCCCTAATTTCCGGGCCATTCCGGGCCGCCGGGCCCCTAATTTTGAGATGGTTTGTTTCCCCTTTCGTCAGAGTAGCAACAGTCTGCACCATTGGTTTAGGGATGGGGGCAATTAGACCCGACCGGTCTGCACCGTGGGGTCAGGAACGGGGCAATTAGACCCCGCCGGTTGACCAGGCTTTCAATACATCCAATTGCTTCGATTTGAATTATCCGAAGAATGTCTTATGTATGTATGAAAAAGATGGTCAATCAAACCTATTGAATTTCTCGATCCAATAGAAGCTCAAAGAGGTGAATAGGGTCCCAAAAATAACTAGAGATTCAATAATTATATATTTGATACAGCTTAAATAGATACATAAGAACAAGTTTAGTAAAATATAAGAGTTTGGCAATGAATAGAGGAAATTTACACGAATTGAGGGATGTATAAAGGCTGTGATTTCTAGCAAAAATGTTATCATACAAGCGAATGAACGAATGAATGAATGGATTTACTCATCTTCAGCTATGAAGTTTGGCTTCTCTCCGCCGCACAAGTACTCGTCGCATCGAGACGCCGATCCCCAATCTTTTCGCAACCGTAGAATATCTTCGGTGAACGTAGATCCATAGGACCCGATAAAGACAGTAGATAGTGCACAGATAGTCTTGTCCAGCATTGCTTCAACCTTTTATTCGACATAATATCAAGATTATTCATTATGAGAGCAAAAACCGACTGAGTGGGTTCGATTTAAACTGTTCTGCAGTAAAAAAGGAAAAGTTAAAAAGGCTTGCCTGAATATCTCCATCGAGCCCATGTCTGTACAACAAAGCATCCCACTTCTCGGCTAAGTCCCGGGCCGGCCTTTGAACGAGCGGTATCGCAGTCTTGTCATTAGAGGCAACAAGTGACTGTAATAGGCCAGTTTCACTAGCTGCAGCATCACTGGAAAGGTATATGACGGGAACGTTGTTAGCCCTTTGAACGACTCTACTGATGCACTCTGCAGCTTGCGGGATGGGGTAGAAGCAACTAGTTTCCTTCGCATTGCTGAAAAGACAATGCCATGAAATCAGTTGTTTTATATCCTTAGATTTAACATAAAATCAGACGTGCCATGAAAAAGGTTGTTCGGTATGAAGAACATAAGGCTGTAAGATTAGAGGGATCGATTGATTACCAGAACTTCAAGAACCCATGGCGTCGGAAATGAAGGGCTACGAAATCTCTTCCTAAGAACGTCTGAACGAATCGTTGTGCGGTGAGTAAAATGAACCGATTGGGTTCAACCAAGGTCTTGCATTTATGGGCTATCGGGCCACCCGGCTGCATAACCCATTCTCTCTCTACGTCGGCGAAGAACACATCCCCGACTGCAATAACATCATCCTCAGAAGAGAAGTTTTGCAGTATATCCTGGACAGTCCTCGGCTTGGGCTCCTTTACATCCTCCTCCCAAACAGCTTCAATCTTACTCAAGTTTAAGCCCAACCCCTTCAACTTGTTGACGTGGTCCTCGTCTACGAAACAGGGCTGAGGCAACGAGAAATAGCACATAAACCTATCGATACGTAAATGGCCCTTTTTTATCTCTGCAAACTCATCGAATGTTAGTACAACTTTTCTCCCAACACAGTCATTTATACGTGCTATTTCCAACACCCTTTGGTAATCGAAATCGACCTTTGGACTGGGAATCACCAAGGTCCGACCAAGCAATGCAGCAAAGAACATATGCTTCTCCAAACAGATTAAGTGATTCGACATCTGCCCCGAAAGACAAATTGCAAACAAATATTTACCCGATTTTGGAGACCATTCCATGGTTTTGCGGTTAGACAAGTTCTGATCCGCCGTGTTACATATGTTCGGATTTAAAACGCCAGCATCACTGTCATTTTCACTTAAGTTACTCACATTTCCATGCGATGATAGTAATATCCCTTGAATTCTCTTATTCAACGAAATCTGATCGAAGACTCGAGACTTCAAGCCGTTGAGGGAAGCTTTTTCTGGCACCGTACTACGGTTGATAGCGCTCGAATCGGCTAGATCAACGCTACCCAACGCCAATGTGGAGTGATTCCAAATCTGAACAAGCTCAGATTCCTGCTGCTTAAGTAAACTCAATGCCTCCAACTCAGACACACTCATTCTCTTCACCAAATTACTATCGCCCCAATAATCTTCGAAATGCGTGTCTAGCAAATGCTTCGATCCCACCAAGTAGTAAACGGCTAAGATCAGCAAGATCAGAAACAGAACAGCGAAAACGTACCTCCTTTTTGATCTTTCGTGAAATGCGGGATTGCGATCATCTTCGATTTGGAGGGCGAAACCGTTATGGCTTCGATTCGAGGCCTTTGCGACGCCGTTTCTCCCGATTAAGTTCTCGTGATCTTCCTCTCCGTTGGACTGAGATACCATCATTTTCGTCAGCAGGTGGCAACAGTTTTTCGCGAGTTTAAGGTAAATATTGTATTGAAACGTTAAGAAAATAGATAAAAAGCATCAAGAAACTTGCTTATTTTTTTTGAATGGGTCCAAATAGGGTGAAATATAAGCTGAGATGGCTTATTAGCTCGATGAGACGGGTCGTTTGAAGCTCGGTTTAGCTCGTAAATCGAACGAAGCTCATATTTGTCAAAATTCATTTTTACGAGTTCGAACTCGATTAGCTCATATTTGTCAAGCTCGAGTTTGCATGTGAACTTTTTTATTCTTCTCTTTTATCATTTTTTATCTTTTATTTTTTTATTGCTTATCGAACTTGATGAGCTCGAGCTTGACTAGTTAAATATAATCGAGCTCGAGAAAAAAACCTGGACGAGCTTAAGTTATAGCCTTAAAAATAAGTCGAGTTCGGTTCGTTTATAGACCTAAATCCAACTCCAAATCCAATCAATTAACTTCTTTAATTATATATTTAATAATCGGGAGAATAAGGTAAATTGTAAGTAAATAAAGAATGTCAAATAGATATATTTGCTTCTAAGTTATCACAATCACTTGTAGGCTAATCACTAACATGCCCAATTCTACAAAAACATCAATGATAAAGGAATCAAACAGAATCAAACTTGTGGTATCTCATTCAGAGTTATCACGTCTCAACCACTTGTCCAATCCTTGTGTGAACTTCAGATTATATATATATATATATGTGATAATATATATCCCCAAACACCGCCATAGTTCTGTTCTTAGATTCAGTGCGGTTTGAATCGACCTTGAACGTCACTATCCGCTATAGGACAACCGCTAGGTTTCAAAGAACTAATTCCCGAAAGTGCTTTCCATCACATGTTCACAAAGACAACGACGATGGATGTCATTGGCAAAGAGATCAACTGAAATCGAACTCATGAGTCTTCTCCATTGGAGTTTTCGTACTTCGACCACTTGTCCAATCCTTGTGGACCTTTAAGAACGTATCGAGCAATTCGTAGTTGTGGGCTTTTAAATGGGCCATAAATATTCAGCTATTTTAGATTGGCCTATTAAATGAGTGCAGTTAATTGGTCCGCTAAGAGCCCAATAATTCACTAATCTGCCAAGCTTCAATACGATTAGATCCGTAAACGTGCCAAACTCAGTCTATTTTTCAGACTCGAGCTCGGGATATTATTCTTGGGCTCCGGCTCGATTATAGTTAATTAAGCTCGAGCTCAAGCTTTCAGGCTCGATAACCTATAAAAATTCGAGCTCGATTTTTTATGAGTTTGAGTTGAGCCGACTCAACCAGAAATACAAATATGTTAAAAAAAAAATACATAAACGAAAGAGAGAGAGAGTTAATTGATTGCAATATTCTCTCTCATCCGCTACGAAACGCAGCGTTTCAGAGTTCAAAAGCAGAGCTCTTTGGAAGAATCCGAACCTTTGGTTGCATAGGAACAAAATTCTGATTCCCCCCAATAAAATCGAAGCAGATGTGGTATAGATCAGCTTCGTTCATACTCGACAAGCAGGCTCGGCAGAACGACGCCGTATCGACCGCCAACAAAAGCAGCAACCCTCGACTGTCCTCGATGTCGCCGTCCGAGAGGTCTAACAATCCCAATCCTGAGATTTCCATGTATTACCAGACTCGAGCCGCCCACCACGCCGTCGTGACAAGCGACTGGCTCGCTCAGGCGCAGGAGGCCGCCGCCGCCGTCAGTCAGAACCCAGACGCCGTTTCGGATCGGTCTGGTTCCGTCGCCGGTGAGGATGATAGTTTGATTAGGGTGTCTAGCGTGGTGGATGAGTTTAATAGCTGGAGGAAGCAGCCGGACTTGGCGGAGGCAGTTGCAGCTATAAGGGCTCTCGCGTCGGTAATCAGGTCGAGCCAGGCGACGACTATGATGGAGCTGGAGATTGAGCTGAAGAAGGCTGCGGATGCGCTGAAAGTATGTGATTTGCGATTTTTCGGGATTTGGTGATTGAATGAGTTATGTAATTGATGCATATAATGATGAAATACTTTGTGAAAGTTGGCTTGCCGATTATGCCTGTTTGGGTCTAGTCTAGCTTTGTGGGTCATTGCCTTTGTGTTTGACGTAAATAGGGATACATATTGGAAGTTGAAACATATAGTGTTATGAGTGCCTTGCATGTTTTGCATTATTGGTGGTTTATTGCGAAGAAAATTGACATGTTTTTGGGGATTCGGCTGGTGGTCGAAAGTTGCACTCCAATTTAATCCAAATTGGATTTTGATTGGCTGCTTATGTAATGCTTAAATTTTTGCTGTCGGATTTAGCCTTGAAATGCTAGATGATGGACCAAATTAACTACATAACCACCTTGTGGCGAATGTATGATCTAACTATTAGTTCTGACTTGCCATTTTGTAATGAAGGCATGGGACACCACCTCAATCTCTCTAACAGCTGGATGCGACCTATTCGTGCGCTACGTGACAAGAACTTCTGCTCTGGAATATGAAGACTTCAATTCAGCCAAATCTCGACTTCTTGAACGTGCTGAGAAGTTTGGTGGGATATCGTACAAGGTATCATTTTTTCCTAATAATATTTAGTTCTCAACCTTTTGTCATTATCATTTTTTCCAAATTAGCTTATGGAAGTCTCAGTGCATATTTCTCATCGCAGGCTAGGAGAATAATTGCTATGCTTAGTCAAGATTTTATTTTTGATGGTTGTACTATATTGGTGCATGGTTTCTCCCGAGTTGTTTTAGAGGTATTAAGAACTGCTGCCCATAACAAAAAACACTTCCGAGTATTCTGCACAGGTGCGTATTGTTGGTCTTCGCTGCATCTAATATGATTATAACTGCAGATAGTTATTATATAACTGGACATCAATACAACATAATCAAATGTTCAAATAAGATAGTCCTTCTCTCCCTTAGGAATCAAAATCTTTTATCCCTGTTGTTCCTATATCTGAATGTTCCAGAGTTCATTGGATTTTTAACTTTTATAAAGGCAGAAAAAATATTTCCTATACTCGGAATATGAATATTTATTCAATCCAAACCTCATTTGCCTGGTATTCGACATGCGGGGTTAAGAAATTTAGTGATTTCATTATTTTTATCAGTGACTATACTTCACGTATAGAACTACAGCACATGTACATCTAAACTAGCTGTGTATCTACTGTAAATGCAGAGGGAAGACCAGACAGAACTGGGCTACGATTTTCCAATGAACTCGCAAAACTCGATGTTCCTGTCAGGCTGTTAATAGACTCTGCTGTAGCTTATAGCTTGGACGAAGTTGATATGGTGTTCGTTGGAGCCGATGGCGTTGTTGAAAGTGGAGGTATAATAAACATGATGGGCACTTACCAAATTGCACTTCTTGCAAATAGCTTGAACAAACCCGTCTATGTTGCTGCTGAAAGCTACAAGGTAAAGTAATACTGAACCTCTTATATCACTCTTCTAAGATTGAAAAAAGTTATCTTTATTGTGCATTTCTGATTATGTAACAACAGTTGAGATTTGTATACTATTGGTTGAACTAAAGATTCAACCTTTTTTTTTTAAATCTTGTAGTTTGCTCGTCTCTATCCGTTGGATCAAAAGGACATGGTGCCAGCTTTGCGCCCTATCGATTTTGGGGTGCCGATTCCGTCCAAGGTCGAAGTTGAAACATCGGCGCGGGATTATACGCCGCCTAAGTATCTGACGCTGCTTTTTACCGATTTGGGCGTCCTAACACCATCTGTGGTGAGTGATGAGCTTATACAGTTGTACTTATAACAAGAACTAGGTTTTGGTTTTTCATTGCATTGTTGAACTATCGGTTTACTGTTGCTTGCATCGCATGATGCCTTGGTGATGATGCAGTTTTGGCACTTGCATGTTATTTTGGATTTCTTTTTCCTTGTGAACTTATTTTGATGTTTACATAGATATATATCATATTTTGGCGTTTGTCCAATCATCGTTTTTGTTTCAAAATACACATTGATATGGAATTTAACCCTTTTCTCTACTATCTTTATTGAAGTGTTTACATGTCTTAAATTTAGGTATTTTTAAAAAGGAAAAAACCAACTCTCACCTCACAACTCTCATCTCACATTTCTAATTCACGCAAGTAAGTGCACAGTGTCGTTCCAATCCTTGGGCAAAATCCTATGTTAAAGCGGTAAGAGTAAGAACAAGGAAGATATCAAACAAATGAAGTAAGAAAAAAAAAAAAAAAGGAACCGTTTGGGGATGAATTTAAATTGGGCTTTTTTCTATTTTATATGGTGCGCTTTCATAATAATAAATTAATTGGGCTTCTACGATGCTATGGGCTTTAGCTTTTATTTTATTATTTATTATATTACCCAAAAAACAAAAACAACTACGTATTGAAAACTCGGGAAACTTCCGTGGGAGGGATATATCACGTGATGAAGGGTCCTTTTCTTTTTATTTTATTTTCTTTTTTTAAATCTTATTTTCGTTTGATTTATTTTCTAAATTTAGAAAATACGTGATGTACGTTTTTTTTTCTCTATTTTTTAACAATGGAGTTTCAAATAAAGTATTACAAGTTACATCTAAGATAAGGGCAACTTTTATTTGTAATTTTTTTGTTTCTCAGATAATATTTTTAAAATGGCAAAATTATGAAATTGGGCCTAAGTATACATATTTTCATTTTTGGATCACTATGTTTGATAATTGCAAAATAGGTCACTAACTTTGTATGTCAAAACAATTTTAGATTATGTTTTCAATTTTTGGTTACTAAGTATATATTTTTCGATTTTGGGTCACTAAGTATTAATTTTTCAATTTTGGGTCAATTTTTAATAAGTCAAACGAGTGACCCAAAATTTAAATATTGATACTTAGTAACCCAAAATTGAAAATATACACTCAATGATCCAAAATTAAAAACATAACCCAAAATTGTTTTGACATATAAAGTTAGTGACCTACTTTTGCAATTATCAAACATAGTGGCCCAAAAACGAAAATAATGGTGATATAATTTTTCCTCTTTAAAATAATTCCTTTAGATTGTAACTTGCAATGCAATCATTAAACTAAAAATCATCTAAGGGTACTTTAGTCATGACAGTCACCCCTAATACTCAATTCAGTTCTGTAGTAAGGGTAAAAAGGTAAAACAACATAATGCTCTTTTCTTTTTCTTTTTTTTGTCTCATCTCAGCTGCTAGCTCTTCATCGAGAGCTTCAATCTCACTCCACAGCTAATATATATATATATATATATATAATGGCATTTTAGAGGAGACAAGTAGTCAAGTTATTGTTAATTCCTAGAAAATAAAAATGTGCGTAGGAGCTATAATCTCAGACCTAGTACCATCGGCTTCGCTCCGATCCTCGCCGAGGCACATGGCGGAGCTGCTGTGGGGACGCGGCGCTGGAGATGTCGCCCAAAAGAAGAGCAAGAAACGACCGCCATATCTCAGTCTTCTGCCGTCGGTTCAGAAGGCGATTTCGGAGCTGATTTCAGGGGTTTCGACGACTGCGCCGACGTTGAGGAGGTGGATGGCTTGGTCGGTGCAGAGAAGAGCTTCGGCGGTAACGATTGTCTTTCTATTTTATTGATTGAAGTAATTGTTGTGTTACGCCTTGGATTTCTAATCAATCGTCCCAAATTGATCGGAAAATTGGGCAGAATCTGCTGAAAGCAACAAAAAGCCCTGGTATTAATTATTTCATTTACTTTAGTATTTCAAAGATTCGAAGAAGAAAGGGTGTGAGGTGGCCATAAACAAAAAAGCACCACCTTCCACCATCTCTATATATGCTGCACCACCCATTCCATTTCTCTCGTTTTCTCACTCACTGAAAGACAATCTACGAATAAAACTCATCTTCAAACAACGATAGATTCAATAATATAAGAAAAAAAGGTTGTAATTGTAAAACTATAAACTATATAGTTTTTGTGCATTCGCATACGATCAATTATGGGACTTCTACAAAGCCTATGGGATGAAACACTAGCCGCCAGCCGGCCCGCCGCCGGAGGAAGGCATCGAAAACTCCGGCAAGCACAAACCATTCTCAGCTTCAACATCCACCGTCGCCCCGCCGTTACAAGCGGCGGCACCCCAGCCGCAATGGCCGACTGATATGCCTCCATCTGCATCAGGCAAACCATTTTTTTTTTACGTAAAAGGGCTTAAACCGTTCTCTATTTATTTCTATAAGATTATTTATCAAGCTTGAAGTCTGGGTTTTCGTTGCAGTTAGCCTCGGCGTGAATTTGAAGAGATCGACGAGGGCAGAGGCAGACATGGCCGTAATGAGGAATTCCGAACCTGAGACAAAGCCTCCCTCGGGTTATGATTGGTAGGTTATTTCTCCGAATTCACTGCTATGTCCCTATGCTGTAATCGTTATAGTGTGGGGTTAACTTTCTAATCATGCCATTGACTGAACTGCAGGATTATACTAAGCGCTTTGGACCGCTGATATTCAAAGAGATGGATATGAGTTGTAAAAGCAGGAATATGTTATGATCTATCTATCGTTGATGTAACTGAGCCGGGGGGTCGTCTCGTCTGCCGTCAAGTGAAAGAAAGATAAAAATAACTGATGGCAGAAAATCTCAAACATGCAATGTTATTCCTAAACCAAGAAAAAGAAAGTGCAGTCACGCAATAGAGAGCCGTAAACTAGAAAAAAAACGTAAAATCCTAAATCATTGACGATCTTTATCTTATTAATGATACCATTTGTCGGGAGATTGTGTTGAGCAGCAGCAGCTGGCTTTGTTAGAGGTTCATAAGTCCTGTTGAGAATTGCCGCTCGTACGGTGGTGGTTCGAGTGGCTTTGAAGATGATCCAGGTGGAGTTGGCTTGTTACCCCATGAACACTGATATAGTTCAAATATATTTCGTAAGCAAGGGGATTGAGATATTAGTACGATATTAATGCTAAATGATAAACTGGTACGATCAACGTATGCGAACTAATCTAATTGTTCACATCAAAGAGAGGTTATCTAAAAAAAAATGGATACTCTTGGATGAGTGAGAAGGAAGGTGAACCTTTATTTGTCTGCTGCCGAGAAAAGGCTGTGCATTTCCTAACTGAATAGCCATGGCAGCCTCACCATGTGTGCTGTACCTCACGAAGCCAAAGCCTTTATCACGCTGGATACGGACTTCTTCGATCGATCCCACACCAAGCGCATAGAAGTAGCGATGAAGGTCAACTTGGCTTATCTGAAAAAGTTTAAAAACAATTTATTGCCTGTTTATCTTTCAATGCAGATGAGTTTGTATAACATTTAGTGAGTGTGCTTTCAAGCCTGTCAACCAAGAGACCTCAGAATAACTGAAAGCATGGGAAGGGGGAAAAATTGTTTAATAACAATGATCACCTTTCATCAGCTAAACTATAGAGGGCTTACGTAAACGAGTCCAAGAAGCAAGAAGACTTACCTCTGGGCCAAGGTTTCCAACATACACAGTGTGTAGTTTAGATTATTCTCAGGCACATCAGCGCTTGCTGCGTCTTTGGCGTCTTCTGTAAATATTGCGCTAATGAAATTTGGAAGTGCTAATAAAGATTTTCAAACCTTTATTCAGTTGAGTTTGATTAATAAACATCTTTGCTTCAATCATACTTACCTGACGAGCCTGTTGTTAGTTCCACAACACTCTTAGCATCAGAACTCTGATTGTCATCACTGCCACTAGCATCTTTTGTGGCCCAATTACACCTTATCTGCCTGCTTCCAAGCCATTTCCCTGCAATATATATATAATACACACACACATACACACATATTATATCATCAATGATTGACTGATTGCAGAATGTCCCACCAGTTAAATCGCTGATTGCGCTTTGAGCATCCTGCCCAGAGAATCCATCATTTTATCAGAAAAAAAGAAAAAAATGACGTTTAAGAATATGTTGATAATGAGCCACTGAAGCATACCTGCTGACTACGGAATGATACAAACCCATATCCCTTGGAACGTCCAGTCTTCTGATCCCACATAACCTTCGCATCACTAAAACCAATACATGGACAATTAATACATCCATGCATCAAAATCATGTAAACAGTTGGGGTGTGTGTGTGTGTGTGTGTGTGTGTGAGAGAGAGAGAGAGAGAGAGACTTACGAACAGCTAGGATAAACGGAAAAGCATGAAAACAACATCACATCAGTGACCTCTGGGCTCAGGTCACCAACAAAAATGTTACAGTGACCTGCATGACATATTCAACCAATCTTGAGACAGAATATTCGGGAAAACAATATCCAATTACCAGAGCAACCATATCTAAAACTGATAAACATCAATGTATAGACTAACTCGTCGTGTCTTCCCTCTGGGTACTTGCATAAGCCCAGTTAACTTTGATTGGCTGCCCAAACCTAAAATATCAAAAATATAATTAGTCAATATTACATAAAACAGAATAAAAGACGACTTATTCTTTCAACATTATCAACTCACAGATGCCTTCCATTGAGGGTTAATATTGCATGCGCTGCAGATCTACGATCAAAGTAATGAACAAACCCATAAGATGACTGCAAATGCATAGGATACAACCGTCAAAATAATATTTATCTCTTAAATCGTAATAATGAGTAATAGGAAGGAGGATGGGATTTCAAAAACACTCGTACTTTTTCTTTTCTAATAAGCTTGCAGCCTTCCACTGGACCAGTACTTGCAAAAACTTCCTGAATAAGTGGTTCAGTCACTTGCGGGTGAATATTACCAACATACCTGCATTTTCTAAAAACTAAAAAACCTAGAAATCCAAAGAAAATAAAGAAAAAAAACCATATAGAATGAATAAGAATCTTCTCCTGATACAGAAAAAACAAAATCTTATACATTCCAATGAACATTTTTGGGTTAGATGAAGGCAGGTGTAGAAGTTCCAAAATCACAAAATATATATAGACAAAAAAAAAATATAGCCTTAGTAGAGTAGAGACGAAAATATAAAACATCAACATAACATTGCATAGATGATTAAAAATTATGCAACAAAAAACTATGAAAGTGCCTTAATTGCACTCACACACTGCGGCATGTGCTTGGGTCGAAGCCAGGAGGCAGATTACCAGTAGCAATGTGTTCAAACTGCAAATTACGAAGAAGAAAAAATTAAAGAAAAACTTCTTTAATTGTTCCAATCACAAAGGACACCAAGCCCAAAATAAACTAGATGAGAGGAAAATGGCTGATAAAAACGCTTAGATATTGAAATGACAATGCACATCCTGAAATCAGCACGAACATGATGCTTTCAAATATCTATGTATAAATAAAACAGCTGCTAGTTAATTTCATCTCATCTACATTCTTCCTAAGTATACGCCGTACACAATCACCATCACTAACCAGCTAAAATCTCATGAAAACAGCCAAAAAACGAGCTCACAATCACCATCACTATCACGAGCATACAGTTCAAGCAACGGAGTGCGAAAACCTACGGCGGACGTTAAAAAATAACGAAAAAAAAAATTAGAATCTAACCTGCGGATGAGCTAAAAGACCAGGATGATACAGAGATTGTTGCTGAAGGAGAGCCTGCTGCATCCACAGTTGCTGCTGCTGCTGCTTCAATCTCTGACTCTGCATTTTGCTGTTTTGAGCTTTTCGAACGAAAGGGTCAGCTACCCAAGATGAATCTCGAAATTTAGGGTTCGATTATAAACCAAATCGAAGGAGAGAAAACAACTGATGCGAGAAACAGAGCAGAGGAGAGGAACAAACGAGGAATTTATTATTATTATTATTATTATTATTATTATTATTATTATTATTATTATTATTATTATTATTATTTCTTTTTTTTTTCCGGCTATTTTGAGAAGAGACTAGAAATCGAGGTAATTCTTTTTTTTTTTTTTGGCACAATATAATTTTAGTTTAATTACTTGAAAATGTCAGTCTCATAACTCAATATAACTTTGTATTGAAAATGTCAATTCTTGACCAAAATTACATATCTATCGATATAAATAAAAATTGCACAATATTCTAATAGACAAATCGGATTAAAGATGATGTCTTGTTGAGATTTAATTTAATAACTATAAAAAAAAGTCAACAGTCAATGTAATATTGCAGATGTGACTTGTTGTAAGGAAATATATTCAAATTCCTTAATCCACATATGTCAAGAAAATCCATCCACTTCTTCATGCTTCCCTTGAGTTCTGAAGCTTTCTTTCTGCTTTCTGTGCCTAAAAGCAGTCACTCAACCTTAAAAATATGTCCCTTCATGAGTGACATATTAACTCTAATGTTGAAAGAGATCAAAGAAGTTGATAATGGGACTTGAAAAGGATGGGAATTTAGGGTTAGGGAATAGGGATGGTGGTATGACCATGCAATAATATGGTGAATTTCTCAAAATGGAATAATATATTATATTATATCTTATATATGCGTATGAGCTTATGAACAGTGTCGTCGTAATCTACATGTAGGATAATGATTGTCTACTACTCTAATATGCCCAAAACGACGTCGCTTTGTCCATCAATTATTTTTATAAATAAAAAGCTGAGGAAAGTAGATTTGGATGGAACAGCTTGCTGAGAAAAAAAAATGTATAAAAGATTGAAAGATGTCTTCCTTAATTTTTTAATATATTTATATTATATATAATATAATTTATATTGGGTATGACTGCCACATTACTTGTCCACTCACCCTAAAAAAAAATTGTATGTATATATGTATGTATGTTTATATGTGTATATAATATGTATATATACTTACATATTATGTGTTATGTGCGTTGTCACCCTTCAAAAAAAATTGTATGTATAATATATATTATATATATACATATATAAGATATAATATATTTCGCCTGATACCTTAACAAAATACATAGATATCTTTTAATATATATTATATTAATATTAGGGTAAGATATTTATTTCTTTTTAAGTGGACCACATCTAAGTAATATATTAATCAAATAAATTATTTAGGATTAACGCTGATAATTAAGGAAATTTAAATTGGATATGCGACTTTCTTATGTATTTATAAATCGTAATCATGTCTCTTGATGGAAGAGATGGTTTGACATTTCATAATTGGAGAATGAAAATGGTCCTAACTTAACTTATAAATACGTCTATAATCTATAATCATTAGACATCAGAAAAAAATATTAGCAACGCAATCCCAAAAAATAATCATAGTACTATATCTACAATGCAAAGATATTTTAAAAGAAAAGCTACATAACCAGAGGGGTACTATTTTAATAGTTTTTTTTTCAATTATAAAACTAGGTTTATTAGTTTTTTAAATAACAAAATGAGACGTTTGTGGTTATTAAACACGACGTCATGTTCATTAGACACGATGAGTTTTCAATATGTTGTCAGCCCATAAAATTGTAATATGTATGAAAATTCGGAGTATAAAACCTGTAGATGTGCTTGAAGCTGCCGGGTAACAAAGAAGCACAAAATAACATCCAACTGAAAATTATCGAAACACAATATTGAAAATTGAATCATTGAAAACCGTTCGATATCATACCGATAGAGATCAACATTTTGTTATGCAAGGGCCTGCAAGACAGACTGGACCATGGAAATCCGTCGGAGCACGCGACCAGGGTAGTGTCATTCAATGATGTTATAACATATGAGAGGTCATGGTAGAACGACTCTTTGAAAATCTTTTTGTCCTTTGAATTTACTTTCTGTCTCGTATGCAAATTTTAATTTTCTAATTATCTTCATTAATGACTATTTTGTTGAAATCTAAAATATGCGATTAGATGATTAAATAATAAAAATAATATGTTAATATAAGAAAATACGGGCATTTATCGTCGCGACTACAAATTTCTAGTATATATATATGTATAAGTGCAAGAAATTATATATTATCAAAACCCCAAATGCATAAACTCAATAAAAGCATTGAAGGGATAAAATCCCATCAAAAAAAGTCTCAGCAACAACAATGAAAACAAGCAAACAAGAAGCAGTAGGCATAAATCCATACTGCAGAGCAGTTCGACACACTTGAAAAAAGCAAACAAACAAACATTATTCAGACACTGAGACACATCTGCATGCAAGCAACAGTCTCTTTATTACAATCTTAAATAAAAACTAAACTCTCAACTAAGTTAAGAGTCGAACATAAACCAATCTTTCACATCCAACTACTCCCCGCCTTTCTTCTTCGCCGAGCCACTGCCGCCCGCCGACGAACTCCACTGATCCTTCAGTTTACATGCACCATTGTCCAAATTATGAATCAACCATCAGCATGTATGTATACATATATATATATATATAATAGATATAGATATAGATATACCTGTTCATGATAATAGCCACTGTCCGCAGCATCGCTGGTCTCCCCATCGTCCGGCGTACCGAATAAGTCGTACATCGTGGACCCCATACCCTCGGAGAAGTTAAAGGATTCCTCAGCACTGTCTGTAACTTTCGGGTCGCCCTGACCCATCAGGCCCGACCCAGCCAAAGGGCGGGCTTGCTGGGCTAGGCCCATTCTGCGCGCTGCTTCAGCACGACCGTCGTTGCGGCATTTCTGATCATTAATTTTCAAGCATATATGTTATTTATTTATGTATGATATAAAAGCTCAAGGTAATAATAATAATATTTCTTGAATAGATATGTATTATACCTGGAGGTGGCTTGCCACCTGCATCCTCGTGAGGCCGGGGACGTTCATCCGCTCAAGAATGTCTGTCGGGAAACACCCTAATTTTTTATTTTTATTTTTTTTAATCAAGAAATAAAATAAATGGGATTCAATCATTTATTTTATATTTCGAGAAAACACATAAATTTATAAAAAAAAATTTATAAACACGTACTTCCATCTCCTAGATCCTTGGCGGCATCCACGAACTTCCCGTGGAGCTCGCTGGTCCATTGCATGCGGACCTTTTTCTTTCCCTTACCTTCATTGATCTTATTACCTTCGCCATTAGGGTTTCCGCCATGGCGAATTCTTGACATCCTCTCCTTAAAGACGTCTTGCCTGAGCAACTTGACGAAGCCCAATGACAAAGGCTTTTGGACATGGAACCTAGCACCAGCTTTGATAGACTCCATCGCCATGGAATTATTGTACACAGTAGACATCACTATATATATATATTAATAATAGATCAAGAAAACCCTAAATTAAATATTTAAATTTGATAAAGAAGTATACGAGGGGATCGATCGAATCTTACAGACAACTGGCGATCCGCCACTAACTGCAAGCATGAGCACTTCGTATAAGCTGCGGAGGTCGGGCGAGTCGATGTCTACGAAGATGACGTCGAAGAAAGTCTTACCAGCCGAGATCATAGATATTGCAGTAGATGCAAGCCCAACAACAGTCACTGTAAATTAATACAAAAATTCAATATGAGAAAGAAATTAAAGATTACAAAGTAAGACAGAAAGAAAGTCACTTTTTCCTCTTACATATATATATATATTGAATTATTTACCTTTGTACTGACATTCTTGAAGTACAGAGACAGCGTTGGGCAGCGCTTGATCGTCGGGTTCCACCAGAAGAACATGAACCTCTTGCTGCCATGTGCGGATTGCTAAAGCTGAAGGCATTCTTGGAGAAGGTTTCTTCGGAGATTCCTAGGCAAGCACACATACAAAAGTGTGAGTGAATAAAGAAATTATTACATATAAGCAAAACTTAATAACACAAGAAAGACAAAGTGATATGAAACTGAGATTTCTTAAAGAAGAGGAGAGAATCATTACAGGAAGGTAGGAAGAGTAGTGCCAAGAAAGTATTGGGAGTGAGGCTATGAGGGCAAGGCAAGGCCTGTATTTATATACAAGGATTAACCAGCCATTCTTAATCTTTGTAATATGAAATCTTCATGTAATTATTACATCTTCTTTTACTGCATTATGTGATAACTCTTATAGATTTCGACAATATAATTGTTGACGGGTGAATTAATTTCACGCGTTTTTCTCGCCTAAATGAGGTTGGGCTTTAATGTTTTTGTCATAGCATCCCACCAAACTTCTGAAAGTTTTATATTACAAGCATACTGAGATATCAAAAGTTTACGAAAAAAGTTTAACTAGACTTTGTGTTAACTCGTGACTGAGATAAGCGTTGGCGGACGAATGGATTTGACACGTGTTTTCGTCTAAAGAACGTTGAGTTTTTAAATTTTTTGGTCATAAAATCCACCAGTTATTAAACATATATTATTACAAATAGGAAATCAAAAGTTTTTAAAAAGGCAAATTCGGCTAAATTAAGATGAAATTTGAATGGTCCGGTCAAATGTTCGGGAAATCAACTTTACTTATTAAAGTTCTTATTACTCTTAATTAACACTTTCGTAAATATGTAAAAGAAATGTAATTATAAATGTGGTACTGATTTAAGAGTTCTGTAACATTAAACTTGTTTCTAAACATTTGCATTATTTATGCAAATCTCTCATTGCAAAATATTCGATATGAATTAATGAGCGACGATCGATGCTAGGTTTTTCATAATTTTTCTTCGCACCCCAAAACCCTAATCAAGTTCGGTCTCTTAAGTATATGCTCAGACAGACAACTAGGTTTTGCGATCCTCGTTTCTTGTCGTGGGCGAGCATTTTCGAACTTTTTGATCGTAAGGCAGCTACTCATCCATGATATATTAAAAAAAATTAGTTCAATAACCTAATTTTCAATGTGATTAATCTCGCCCGTGCTGTCAAGAGAACAAATCCCTTCTCGTTTCATCGTACGATTTCACATCCTCGCTCGTACAAATGTTTAAATCCAATTCATGTGATTTATCTGAATTTTGCCTATTTTTAGACTAGCCTCGGATAATAATTTGTCATTCAGAAGCGACTGATGATAATGAACTTATCAGCAGCAAACAAGATAATCAAATATGGAATCTGTTGGAGATGAACATAAAAAAGCTAAATATTAGATTTTATCTGCTTGATTTAATCCCCATGGAAGTGAGGGTGTAAGAATTTTTTAGGTTTTTGGCAGTTAAGAGAGTGAACACAATCATCGATCAAGACATAAACCTTCAACCACGAGCGAACTATACTAAGAGCAATTTCAAGACAGTACTTTTCATGATATGCGATGAACATTCGTGTTATAATCATATAGAACAAGAAGGCAGGGTACAAGAGGAGCTCATGTTTCTAATGAATCGATAAAGCAATGATCCATCCGCGAAAAGAAATTAAAAGAAAAAATTTAAGAAATAATATCAATCAGCAGTTATACCAATTTACAGAATCTGAAAGCTCAATGACCTCCTTTACACCTAATAACTTCTTCCTCCAATATCAGATAGACCTCAGCCACAAATCAATAACGAAATCCTCGAGTTCTTTGAAAGAAAAAATGAGATTTGACGAACGAAACAAATTCCAATAATCAATGTTGAGGTACTTTCAGTAGACAATTTGGGTTTTTAAGAGCTGCCTCCTCTTGACTAACAAGAATGCCGCCACAAAAACTTGCAAGATCACTGCAACTCCTATGAACATCAACCCCAGCTTTTTCCCTGTATTGAGCTTCTCTTTCTTTGGTGGAAGATTCGTTGTTCGATGTGGACCCTGATGGCTATCACCACCATGATCAGGTGGAGGTGGTGGCTGCCTAAGGTTTCTTCTTGGCAGAGGAGGAGGTGGTGGTGGAGACGGTGGTGGTGGACTCAATGGAGGTGGAGGAGATGGTGGTGGTGGATTCAATAGAGGTGGCGGTGGAGGGAGTGAAAATGGTGATGGTGGTGGTGGATCCGGCGATACTAGAGGTGGTGGTGGTGGTGGGGGTGGTATAGGTGGGGGCGGAGGAGACGGCGGCGGCAGCTGCGGCGGTGGAGGTGAAGAAAAGGGTAGAAACAGAATCGGCGGAGGGCTCACATTTTCTTGACAATCAACATTGAGGACAAAGAAACCAAGAACATTGCCTATAACAAATGTCAACAGCGCGGATTCCATACAAACAAAACCAGCTTACACACAATGTAGAAGTTAAATACAGCTTCTTTAATCCTCCTACAGCATATGGTATTCCCTTAAAACCTCCTCTCCATTGTCGAATAAAAAATTAAATCTTCGACGAGGTAGAAAGAATGGAGACAATCAACAAACAATAATCCCCCCCAAAAAGAAAAAAATTAATAAATTGAATTACGGACCTTGGAGATTCCTTGGATCTCTCCCAATAATCAGTCGAAAAGGGTCCAAGTATTCGATCCCAAATCTTGGCTTGGATACAAATTAGGAAAAAAAAAATTGATGAGTCAATCGATTAATCAGGATTGGGACATTGCGTTGAATCCTTGGACGCGAAAGTAACAGCAGCTGGACTCAGCTAACCATACATTTAGGGATCAAAACTGATTCTTTTTGACCTAATTTTTTGCTGATTTTCTGATTGATCCCTAAGAGAGAGACAGAGAGAGAGAGAGAGGAGAGAGAAGGCGGGATTTAACGGTTAATCTATTTTTGGCACTTTCAGCAGTTGAATTAAAGATTTTTGCCATCTGAAGCGAAATTTAATTTTCTTTTCCTCTGCTTACTATGGGACAGCGAAAAAATAAAAATACAAATAAAAAAGAATATATTATTATGAAATAATTAAATGTGGATGTTTTAAATAATAATATTAGTTAAATTATTGATGATTTGGAAGTATTATATTAAATGATGATAATGTGATAAGATGATAAGATGAGGTGTTTAATTGAAGAGTTTGTATTTTAGTGTGAGGTGTATAATTGTAATTAATGTGATTAGTTGTAATAGTGAATTATTAGTAGTATAAATAGGTGATTAGAGTTCATTGTAAAACACACCAAGTATTGAAATACTTAATCTCTCTCTAATCTCTCTCTCTTTATATTATAAGCTATATTATCATTATAATCTTAATATCTATAATTATAATAATCTTAATATATATTCACAATTAATATTTTTATAACACGTTATCAGCACGACCGCTCTCCGTCGTCAAGATCAACCTCCGTCGAAGACCTCGTACGAGTTTAGTCAAGTAATATGTCGAACTTGGCGAGCCTTGAGTTTGTTGCACTCGATATCACTGGAAAAAATTATTTACCTTGGGTACTAGATGCTGAAATCCATTGAAAGCAAAAGGCTTAGGTGACACCATTGATCCCACGAAAACCACAACTGAACAAGACAAGGCGAAAGCTATGATTTTTCTTCGCCACCACATTCACGAAAATCTGAAAGTTGAATACTTAACAGAAAGAATCCAGCTGAGTTGTGGAAAAACCTGAAAGAACGATATGGCCACTTGACACTGTTATTCTCCCCAATGCAAAGTACGAATGGCTGAATTTACGATTGCAGGATTTTACGTCGGTAAGTGAATATAATTCTGCCGTTTATAGAGTTACTTCCACGTTGAAATTATGTGGAGAGACAATTACTGATAACGATATGCTGGAGAAAACATTCACCACATTTCATCCACAGAATATGATATTACAACAGCAATATCGGGAGAGAAAATTTAAAAAGTATTCAGATCTAATTTCTTGCTTACTTTTGGCTGAGCAAAATAATGAATTGCTGGTGAAAAATCACGAATCCCGAACGACTGGTTCTACTGCACTCCCTGAAGCGAATGCAGTCAAAGTTAATAATGACAACAGTCGAGGTAATGATCGTGGACGTGGACGTGGTGGATATCGCGGCCGTGGACGTGGTCGTGGTCAAGGTCGTGGTCAAGGCCGTGGTCGTGGCCGAGGATATTATGGTGGTGGTTATCAATATTTCCGTGGTGGTTATCATAATTATCGTGGCGGTCATCAAAATATTCCCCAGAAGAGGAAAAGTTTTGATAATAAGATGAGAAGAGGCAAACTGAACAAAAGAATAATGATGAAAAATGTTATCGTTGCGGTGGTTCTGGCCACTGGTCGCGCAATTGTCGTACGCCCAAACATCTTGTTGAGCTATATCAGGAATCTCAAAAGGGCAAAGGAAAGAAAATCGAAATGAATTTTGTTCAGGGTGAATTCGCCTCTACCTCTGATGCCAATGATGAAAATGCTCATTTGGAAGCTGCGGATTTTCTGATCGATGAAAATTAATCTGCTATGATTTTATTTATGCATTATGATTTACTATTGTGTGTTTTATTATATATCGTTGTTTTAAGTTATCTATATGTTTGTAATGCAATATTTCTTTTTCAATAATAAATATTATGTGTTTGTTTATAAAGGATATTATTTGATGGATGCGGGCATGTGCAATGAAGAATTGTGTCTTGCAGACTGTGCAACGACGAATACGATTCTAAAAAATAAGAAATATTTCGATCATCTTGATATGAAAGAAGCCAGTGTTATTACTATATCGGGTAGCACGAATATAATTGAGGGCTCCGGAAGAGCTAATGTTTTACTGCCCAGAGGAACAAGGCTGATAATTGAAAATGCTTTATATTCTCCTAAGTCTCAAAGAAATTTATTAAGCTTTAAAGCTATTCGACATAACGGATATCATATTGAGACTGCAGAAAAAGGAGATATTGAATATTTGCATATTACAAAAGTGATATCGAATGACAAAAGAATTGTGGAAATATTACCATCTTTTGACTCTGGGCTATATTACACATATCTTAAAACAATTGAATCACATGCTATCGTAAACCAGAAGTTTACTAATGATAATACATTTGTTGTTTGGCATGACCGGTTGGGCCATCCCGGTTCAATTATGATGCGGAGAATAATTCAAAATTCACGTGGACATTTAATGAAGAACCAGAAGATTCTTCAATCGAATGAATTATCATGTGTTGCTTGCTCTAAAGGGAAGTTGATAATTCGTCCATCACCAATAAAAATAAAGAATGAATCTATAAGATTTTTGGAACGTATACAAGGTGATATTTGTGGACCGATACATCCATCGTGTGGACCATTTAGATATTTCATGGTATTGATTGATGCATCAACTAGATGGTCTCATGTATGTTTGTTATCAACGCGGAATGTAGCTTTTGCGAGATTGCTTGCTCAGTTGATTCGATTAAGAGCACATTTTCCGGATTATCCAATAAAGAAAATACGCCTTGATAATGCTGGTGAATTTACTTCCAAGGCATTTAATGAATATTGCATGTCTATTGGAATTGATGTTGAGCACCCCGTGCCACATGTCCATACGCAAAACGGTCTTGCAGAATCGTTGATTAAAAGGTTGCAATTAATTGCAAGACCATTATTAATGAAGTCGAAACTTCCCTCTTCTTGTTGGGGACATGCTATATTACATGCAGCGGCACTAATCCGCATCAGGCCAACAAGTTATAATGATATCTCCCCGATACAAATGGTTTATGGTCAGGAACCAAATATTTCCCATCTGAGAATTTTTGGATGTGCGGTATATGTTCCAATTGCTCCACCACAACGCACGAAGATGGGACCTCAAAGGAAGTTGGGAATATATGTCGGATTTGAATCTCCATCGATAATAAAATATTTAGAACCTCTAACTGGAGATTTATTTACGGCTAGATTTGCCGATTGTCATTTCGATGAATCGAATTTTCCGACATTAGGGGGAGAAAAGAAACAGCTGGAAATGAGTATTAGTTGGAATGAATTATCGCTAAATCATTATGATCCTCGAACGAAAGAATGTGAACTAGAAGTTCAAAAGATAATTCATTTACAAGGATTAGCTAATCAACTGCCAGATAGCTTTACTGACCTTAAAAGAGTGACTAAGTCACATATACCAGCTGTTAATGCTCCTGCAAAAGTTAATGTTCCTGGAGAACATATAATGATCGAGCCTAAACCACAACTAAAACGTGGTAGGCCCTCGGTTCCAAAGATAAAAATCCTCGAAAAAGAAAAGGAGCAAATAATAAGAATGGTCCAGTCGAGGATTTATCGACTCTAGAAGAGTCAATGGGCATTAATGATTATGATAATGGAAATCAGGTACCTGAAATTTTGAGAATAATGATAATGAAGAGATCTCGATAAATTATGCTCAAAATGGAATTAGATGGAACCGAGAAAAAGTCAACGTTGACAATAAATTCTCATTTAACGTAGCGCTACATGAAATGAATGAGATAAATGAGAATGAGGATCATGAACCAGGGTCTGTAAAAGAATGCAGACAAAGAAATGATTGGCCAAAATGGAAAGATGCAATCGAGGCAGAATTAAAATCACTTGAGAAACGAAAAGTTTTCGGACCTGTAGTCCGCATACCAGAAAATGTAAAGCCGGTTGGATATAAATGGGTTTTCATCAGAAAGAGAAATGAAAACGGTGAAATTGTGAGATACAAAGCACGGCTTGTTGCACAAGGCTTTTCACAACGACCTGGTATTGATTATGAGGAGACGTATTCTCCTGTGGTTGATGCAACGACTTTTCGTTATTTAATTAGTCTGGCAGTACGTGAAGGACTCGATATGCGTCTAATGGATGTTGTCACCGCTTATTTATATGGATCACTTGATAGTGATATATATGAAACTTCCCGAGGATTTCAGTTACCTGAAAATTCAGGGCCCCAAAATGAGTACTCAATCAAGCTAAATAAATCGCTTTATGGATTAAAGCAATCTGGGCGTATGTGGTATAATCGCCTAAGTGAATATTTATCGAAAGAGGGGTATAAAAATGATCAAACTTGCCCGTGCATATTTATGAAAAGATCTGGAAATGAATTTGTCATCATTTCAGTTTATGTTGATGATATTAACATAATTGGAACTCCTGAAGAGTTATCAAAAGCCGTTAATTGTTTGAAAAAAGAGTTTGAAATGAAAGATCTCGGTAAAACGAAATTTTGTCTTGGACTGCAAATTGAATATTTAAAGAATGGGATATTCGTACATCAAGAGACTTATACGAAAAAGGTATTGAAAAGATTTTATATGGATAAAGCTCATCCATTGGATACTCCAATGATTGTTCGATCTTTAGATGTGAATAAAGATCCGTTTAGACCTTGCGAAAACGATGAAGAATTACTTGGTCCTGAAGTACCATATCTCAGTGCTATTGGAGCCCTAATGTATTTAACGAGTCATACGCGACCTGATATAGCGTTCGCTGTGAATCTATTGGCGAGATATAGTTCGTCACCGACTCGTAGACATTGGAATGGAATTAAGCGAATTTTTCGATACCTTCAAGGAACAACTGATATGGGATTGTTCTATTCTAATGAATCAAAAACAGATTTGATTGGGTATGCAGATGCTGGTTTTCTATCTGACCCACATAATGCTCGATCGCAAACGGGCTATTTATTTACACATGGCGGAACCGCTATTTCATGGCGGTCAGTTAAACAAAGTTTAACGGCTACTTCTTCTAATCATGCGGAAATTTTAGCTATTCATGAAGCTAGCCGAGAATGTGTTTGGTTGCGATCGATAATTGAGCATATACAACAAACCAGTGGGCTAGTATCGAAAAAGTTACTTCCTACGATTTTATATGAAGATAATGCTGCATGCATTGCCCAATTAAAGGAAGGATATATTAAGGGAGATAGAACAAAGCATATTTCACCAAAATTTTTCTTTACACACGATTTAGAGAAAAATGGTGATATTGATGTACAACAAGTGCGATCAAGTGAAAATCTTGCAGATTTATTCACGAAAGCACTTCCCCCAATAATTTTCAAAAGATTGGTATATTCAATTGGAGTTCGAAAACTTCGAGATCTTAAATGATGTCATCATCAGGGGGAGTAAATACGCGTTGCACTCTTTTTCCCTTCACTGAGGTTTTTCCCATGTGGTTTTCCCAGTAAGGTTTTTAATGAGGCAACAATCGAAAGCGTATCTAAAAGAATCATGTACTCTTTTTCCTTCATTAGGTTTTTATCCCATTGGGTTTTCCTAATAAGGTTTTAACGAGGCATATTCTTTGAAAACATCCAAGGGGGAGTATTATGAAATAATTAAATGTGGATGTTTTAAATAATAATATTAGTTAAATATTGATGATTTGGAAGTATTATATTAAATGATGATAATGTGATAAGATGATAAGATGAGGTGTTTAATTGAAGAGTTTGTATTTTAGTGTGAGGTGTATAATTGTAATTAATGTGATTAGTTGTAATAGTGAATTATTAGTAGTATAAATAGGTGATTAGAGTTCATTGTAAAACACACCAAGTATTGAAATACTTAATCTCTCTCTAATCTCTCTCTCTTTATATTATAAGCTATATTATCATTATAATCTTAATATAAGTATAATTATAATAAAATAATCTTAATATAATATTAATCACAATTAATATTTTTATAACATATATATCATTTTTTTTAAGTGCCCAATAGAAAATTATATAGATAGATGTGTAACACCTTAATAAAACATAATTAATCTTAAATAATAGTTTATAAAATAGAAAATCACTCGACACCTATGAGAATCTCACTTTTTAATACAGAGTATAGCTTCATCAGTTCCAACTCATTGATCCACTTAACAAACATATATTATATCTGCGTCATTACTGATTTTATTTCTTTTATGTGGTCGGTTGAATATTTAATATTATACAGACATCGAAGGCATATGCAATTATTTATTGGTGGTTTAGCGATTTTTTGCAGTGTTTTAAATGATTAAAAAGTATAAAAATACAGACATTACATCGTGGATCCGAGATGCTTCATCGTTTGAAGATAGCTAATATGAATATAAACAAGACTAATAATAACTCTAATAATAATAAATAATAATTTTCTGTGTTAATTTGACAGCTGAATAACTTTTAGCTTTTATGCCAATGAGGTCTTGATCTAGTAGTTAAAGAGGAGGCCTAAGATGTGGGTTAGATCGTGGGATCGAATCCCTCCTCTTACAATTCTTTGATTAGTCCCCATAAGATTTATTTTCCATGACAATCGTTGTCAAGTGGGTTTGGGACGTATTCATCTGACCTCGGGATTAGTCACATCACTGGAATGTGTGGCGCAATTAAGCCTCCATCAGATTTGTGTGGCACAAAGCCCACGCCGGTATTTAGGGGCTAGCTTATAGTCAGTCGAGTGGGGATACCCTGGACAGTAAAATAATAATAATAATAATAATAATAATAATAATAATAATAACTTTTAGCTTTTATAACTAGCTTACAGATGGGCCTCTGTGATTGTAGGAGCCCATCTTTACTTTTGGGTCCATTAAGCCCATTGGCCATACCGCTAGCGCTAACGTAGCTTGGAGACAAATCATTTTTTTTAATAAAATTATTTCCATTTACAAAAAGAAAAATATTGTTTTTTTTTCTTTTAATTTTTTTTTTCTGTTTTTGTTTTTTACTTTTTAAAATAGAAATAAAAGAATTAGCTAGGAATAGTAGCATGAGTAGGGACCCACCAAATAATCCTGTGGCCCGCTCCGCCCCGCCCTTGGGCGGGTTTGGACTCAACTTTTTAGGTCCATCACGGCGCGGGCTGCACGCTTTGGCGGATGGGGCATTGGCCCGCATATTAATAAAAATATATATTATGTATTTTAAATATATTATATTAATTAAATATTATTTTGAGCTTAGAGTTTTATTTTTTTAATGGGCTAATAGACTTAGAATTAATTATTGTATTGAACTTTGAGCTTTTTATTTTCAATTGACTAATAATTGATTAATATTCAACTTTAGCTTTTTCACTACGGGCGGGCCGGGCCGCTGCAGGCCGGGGTAGGTCTCCATTTTCTAAGCTCGCCGACCCGTTTTGACGGCTCTAAGGATGAGAGACGAGTAGAGCCGACTTGCGAGCTTGATGAGCTGGTTCGAGTTCGTAACAATTGAACTCGAGTTCGCTCATAAGTGCTCGAAAGCTCGCGGGCTAGCTCGTGAGCTCATGAGTGTCTATCCATGTTCCTTTCCGCAATTTCCACAATCATGAATGCTAAACCTATGTGTTTATTTATGTTATACGGTAATTATGTCGAAAACATTTTGTAATGTTTAAGCATTTATTAGAAAAATAAAAATATTATATACTAAAAATGCGTGGGATGTGGATTCTCCGTGGAGATAAACTCGAGAAATCTCTGCGATAATGGGAACGAGATTGGATTTTCCGATAAGTATTGGGACAGAGATAGGGATTAGCCCTTCCAAGCCCTAAGTTTCATGTACCCTTATAAACATCGTGACTAATTTCTGACGAATTACAAGGAAAATTGCAAAAGTGTTGCGTCCATAACGACATCGTTTCGAACTCTGATTAAACTTTACTCTGCGATCTCTCTCTATCTCTCTCAATTAAGCGGTGAGTATTCTCATTCCGTTTTGCTTCCATGTGTTAATTCGATGAATTGCATCTTGGAAACTACTGCTTTGCTTTTCTCTAGGGTTAGTTTCCGTAAATGTATTGGGTAATTTACGGTATCTTCCGTCGCTCCGCTGATAATATATATCTATGCAGGCATGTCTGCGAGAATCTGAGTTTGTTGATAGATGCAGTAACTTGTAGTTTCTTCTTTGATTAATTACTTACGTTTTTCAGCTTTTCGTTGAAGTCCTTATCTCGGCACTCTACCATTCTGCTGCTAAGGTTAGGTGATGATCAGCATGGTAATTGCTTTGATTAGTCATTAGTCAATTGATGTGTTTGCAGAAGTAGTTCAATTGTTTTTTTATTCAGCTATGTAGGTTCCTTGCATCATTCCATGTTATAGTGATTCGAGTATGTTTGTATGTCCGCGAATTGTTTGAAGCTGGGAAATTTTCGCATGACTGACATAAATGGAGGGATGAACTTGATTTGGAAGTTTCATAGTGATGAACTTGATAATCAGGAGTTTGGCTTTGGGGCTGAATGGAGGGATGTGCTTCACTCACACATCTTTAGTATTTTTTGTTTTTCAGTGCATAAAATATCAGAATGTTATTTATTTTGATAAGCTGAACATGTATGTGCAGCAAGTTATGTCCACGATCACTGCTGCGTTATGTCTTATGCTATTGCTTGGAGTATCTGTCCTATAAAATTGTGTGGCATGCGCATGAGTTCTGTGTAACTGTTAACTAAAGTCATTTATTATATAAACACGATTGTGCCTTACGCAAGACCTTTCATTCCATTTGCAGGTTATCTGCTGAGGCCAGACACATCTGATTTTAACTAGTACACACTCAGAGTTGAACATGCAGCAAGTTATGTTCGCCAAATCATCACCTAACGGATCTGAACATTGTCGTATTGAAAAAGATCCAGCAAAGAAGCTTGGGGCTGGAAAAGTGAATTCTTCCAAGAGCGCATTTGGTATTCTTTTGACATAAGTTTGTTGTCTGTATTAAGTTGTAATTTCTTCTCATACATTCTGATTTTATGAATTCTGCATAAAGGAGGGGACATTGATTCAAGTTCACGTGACCGATTGATGTATGTAACAACATGCCTCATCGGACATCAAGTGGAAGTCCAGGTTCTGGATGGATCTATTTTTTCTGGGGTATTCCATGCGATAAATGCAGAGGATCTTGGTATGTGAAGGATAACTATTTAGCTTTTTGTTTTTGTTTTTCAGCTGAGTGCAAGAAGTTAAATTCGATTTCTATTTATCACATTTGATGCAGGAATTATTTTGAAAATGGCACACTTGGTTAAAAAAGGTTGTCCTGGACAGAAAAATGTAGCTGGTTCTTTCGACGAACGGCCTTCGGGAACATTAATTATACCGGCAAAAGATCTTGTACAAGTGATAGCTAAGGTTTCCACACCTTTCTTGTCATAAAATTAAAAAAAAAAAGTGTGATTCTTATTGGGCAGCAGTGACGAATGTAGTTGAGATTTTTAGACGAGTTTAGCTGTGTTCTTGTTGATGGCTTTCCATTTTGAAGATTTTTGCTCCGATGGATTTTTTCTTGCTGGGAGTAATGATATGATTTTATTTATTTATTTTTTTACTGAAATGATATAGGGTGTGCTGGTTACGAGAGATAAAATTACAAATGAGCTCCAGCAGGAAAAGCAGCTTGAGCTTTTGACAGATTCCCGCATATCGCGGTCCCGGCATGTAGAAAAAGGGAGGGAATTGGAGCCTTGGATCCCTGATGAAGACGTGCCAGAATGTCCAGAACTGGAGAATATATTTGATGGATCATGGCAAAGGTAGATAAGATCTGTTTCTATAATCAAAGTGGGCAATTTACTTCAATACCGTGAAATTGTTTAGAAGCACTTAAATAGGTTACATTTTTTATTTATTTTGTTGTGAAAGTCCAATCACCATAAGAAAGTTCAGTGGCAGTTTTAGAAATTCCTCTCCTTTGAATGTTATTTCTGATGAATTTTTTTCCTGCAATTAGAGGATGGGATCAGTTTGAAGCAAATGCAGCTCTATTCGGAGTGAAGAGCACCTTCGACGAGGAACTTTACACCACAAGGCTTGAGAGAGGGCCTCAGATGAGAGAGTTAGAAAGAGAAGCCTATCGTATAGCTAGGGAGATTGAGGGCGAGGATACCCTTGATCTTCATCTAGCAGAGGTGGGAACAAAACATATTTAGTCATTTCTTGAGAAAATTATTAATTTGTCTATTCTTGCTCAGTTCAACCATTTCATTGTTTCTGTAGGAGAGAGGCCTCCAACTTGATGAGTATCTTGACATTGACGAGGAAACCCGATTCTCATCAGTCCCCCGGAGAGTCGATGACAGTGGGTATGAGGAGATTGAGGACAAGGATTCGGATTCATTGAACAACGAAACATTTGGAGACATTTCCAATTCCAATCTTGATAAACCTCTCCTGGACATTAACTCTAAGAAATCTGGTCGTGGTGGAACTTGCACTCCTTCTATATCTTCATCAGTGGTACACTTATCATCTTCATATTAACAGCCTTTTCTAGTTTTACATCCTTACTTTCTCATTTTTTGCTGATAAATGATATTTATGAATTTGTTGTTCACTTGTTGAGAATCCACGTAAAGATGCTTGAATACATAAGAAGTATGAAAATTGTAAGAGAATTTTGGGAAAAGGTAGTCAAAATTATTTTCCACGTGTGTTATAACATAAATCTCCAACCATCCCCAACGCCACTTGCCCTTTAACAGGTTCACCACCTCCCTCAAATTCTCCATTGCCACCACCTCTTTTCCGTCGACTCAGTCCCATCTCCAGAGACACCATCATTGCCATTTCCAGGCACTTTTAAAGATCACCTCAGTCTCTTAGACCTTCATGATTTTGTTCAATTTTGTATGCCCTGCATGAATCTTGAACTGTTATGACATTGAAAACCTTGAATGGCTACCATTTTACAGTTCTAGGTTTGTTAATCATTGTCTAAACTTTATATCGTGACGTAAAATTTGTCATCTGAATTGGTAGATTTTGGAACTCTGTTGGTAGATTGGAACTGACAGGAGGGTTATATTTTGTAAATTGTGAATCACAATTCTATTCAAGCAGTCGTCAAGGTTACAGGTGTAAGAAGATTGATTGAGGGTATTTTCTCGTTTTCGGAATCGTTGAGGAACAAGATGGTCCATTCACGTGTTAATTTTATGAAATGTTGAATCATATTTGAAAAGCAGCCTAATTTCCGAATTGACCTAGGTCCAGTTTTATAGGTTAATCTTAGAGAAGCATAATTGGTAGTTGCAATGCTAGGCACTTTCCTATTTGATGTAATGTTACGACATCCAACACTTCTGCTCCTTGTTTGCTTATAGAAGTTTTATTGGTTTCTGCTAAGATGTACTTTCCTTGCTGTAGGAAGAACTATTATCACTATCTTCGATAAGCATGGATGAGCATCACTTAGATTCTGAGGATCGTGGTCAAACTGAGAAGCTTTCTAAATCTACCCCTGTAACTGAAGCTAGCAGGTATTTTACACAATCTTCTGGTACATCTGAATGTTATCTAATATTTCAGGATAAACTAAATTGAGTGAAATAATTTTCATGTCCCATTGAACAAACTCGTTATGTTTTTCATCTTTTGTTCCCATGAAACTTCTGTCTTCTACCAATATCTAACAGGGATGTTTTCATATAGGGGTAATGATAATCAATTTATTGAGCATCCTGAAGGTCGTTGCGCGGAGGAGGATAGAGAAAAACAACAGGTTGGGGGCATTCCAAAAGCTCTGAATTACTTCTCTTCAAGTATAACAGTGGAAATATATCTAACAATCTTTTCTTTTTCTTTCTGCTTTGAAATTGATCAGAGTCAATTTCCAAAAGGTGAAGGTGAGTTTTATACTTTATCCTTAATTTGTTCTGGAAGTTGCTCGCTACATACTGACATTCAGGATAACTATAGCTTTTAAGCATAAAGTCAAGGTGAACGAGATTCTTAAGCATTTTTGCAGTTGACGAGAGTTTCATCCTCGACATTTTCCATATATGTTGGCCTGATATGTGCGCTAATCTCAGAGTTGATAATCTCTTAACTATGTTTAGAACCAAACAGTAGTTGATATGTTGAACCCTTTTAGGTTATTTTGCGAATTACAATTCACTCTAGATTAATCATTAATGTGGTGGACCTATTCTCGACTTCCACTCTTCATTGGTCATGACACTTCTCTTTGCACTTGTATTCCATGACATCCATTCCATTATACTTACAGTTTTACATTCCATTGTTGCGGCTGAACAAAGAGAGTTCTGATGAGATCACACTTTCTCCAAATGCTGCAGTATTTGATCCACCTGGTCCATCTTCTCAAGGTCTAGAAACGTCGAGCTCTGCTGATGAGCCATCCGAGTGTGTTGTCCCTCCCAAAACTCCAGGGGCTAATTTGCATGCTCGGCCCAGTAGTTCTGCATCATCCACTTCAGATCAGGGAGGTGCTGCATCATCTTCAGCTAACCGAGGATTAACATCACGTTCATCCATTGGTTCATCAAATTCGGAAAAGTCAACGCTTAATCCGCATGCTAAGGTACTATACATTGCCGAGATTATGTTTTAACTGCTCTTGCCATTGATCTTGTTCCATTTCTTTTGTATCAAATTGACATGCATGAAATGATGTACCTACATCTAGTTTCTCGATCTCGCACACTAGATGCATATCTCATTTATGCTTATTCATCTTATTACGTTGTTCAAATCAAATTGACATGCATGGCATGATGTACTGGCAACTTAAATATTTATCTGCACTTTACCAACTTCATTTTATTACTAATTACCTTTTTGCTGCAAATTATTATTGGCAGGAGTTTAAATTTAACCCTAATGCTAAGAGTTTCGTTCCATCCTCGTCACCTTTGAGGCCATCTTCTCCAGCAGCTGATAATCCGTTCTACTATCATCAACCTAGCATGGCATCTTTACCACAGATGCATGGAGTGCCTGTTGGTTTTGGGGTGAGAATTTCTACTGTGATTTTCACGATACTTGTATGCCGCAGTCTTCTTTGCACGTGCAGTGTTGCTTATATGAAAAAGATTTTTCATCTTATCTGCCATATGATAGGAATAAATCGGTGGAATGTTGAATATCGTAAATTGATGTACTATGTTGATTTGCAGATTGGACCTTCTTTCGGGGCTCCTCAACAACCCGTTATTTTGAACCCACAAGGTTCACCAATACCCCAGCCATATTATCATCCGAATACACCACAGGTATGTTATACAATGCCGTCTTAAGTGGTGCGATTCAACCAATAACATTCTGGCTAACCCCCACTTGAAAATTCGATGCAGTATGGTCAGCAGATGATGGTCGGACAACCTAGGCCGGTCTTATACATGCCGCCTACTTACCCTTCTGTAAGATACTCTCATATGCAAGTCTTTTTTGCTTTGCTGTATGAGACCCAAACTGATAAGAGTGTTCATGCTGACATATTGTCCAGGAAATGCCCTATAAAGGGAGAGATTATTAGTATTTGATCTTCACCTCCTCTTCTGTGGTGGGACTAATCTTGGGAAAAGGTGATTTGTCCTTTTGAGTGTGTGTTAACATTGAACTTAAAACTCTTTTTTGTTTCTTCTTCTATTGACATTTGCTAACATTTTAGAGTTCTATTGACATTGTTTTCTTCTTTTCCTTAATGGATTAGGACTAAGACAATAACTAGTGAAGTACTTATAATTTTCAAATATAAGTTACACCTTGTAAGAATACAATTGTTCACGACCCCGATCTCCAGAAGGTTTCATTTCGCTTGGTCACCTTGACTATCGATTTTTTTTTTTTTTTTTGTGATTTGGGTCGGTACACAAAGACTTGAAGGATTAGTCTCGCTGACAGTTGCGGTCGTCACGTAGTCGACAATGATGTTCATATTCGAATCAAGTTGAACTTAGTCGGAGTGTGAAGAATATGGATACGTTACAACTAAAAGAAAATACATTTGTCACTATCAAATTATATATATAAAAAAAAGATACGATTCGAAACATTATTTTATTTTCGTGATCGATCATTATTCTCAAAATTGAAAAAATATTTTTAAATGAATAATTTTGATCCATGCGTTCGTTCATGTAAGAAGTGCATTGAAAAAAAAATGAGGAACTGATTATTAGTTATTACTGAGACTATATATTAGAGATGCAATGAAGGTAGTGTGTAGTGCGTGTTTTCATTCCTACTAAATAAGTTCGATATAAGAGAGAGAGAGAGCGCAATAGACGAAAGAGGAATGTTGCCTTTGTCGGGCACGTGAGTGAAAACTCAGATATCGTTGAACCCTAGGGCTTCTTTGAGATTCAAATCTGATACCAACAAAAAAAACGCTAATCTCTTCCTTTTCTCCGTTATCTCTTGTTGTTTTCCGACTTGTAAGCGAAGGGATGGAGCCTGGGTACAATCCTCGGACGGTGGAAGAAGTCTTTAGGGATTTTAAGGGTCGCAGAGCTGGAATAATCAAAGCCCTCACTTCGGGTTTTTTTTATTTATTTATTTGATTTTGGTTGATTCCGTATGTTTCCTCTTTCTTGGGAGTGAGTTTGCGGTTACTGCATCTAATGATTACGTTCCGTTTCCGCAGATGTTGAAGAATTTTACCAGCAGTGTGACCCTGGTAGGGTTTTGTTTTGGATAAGTCCAAATTGTTTTTTCTTCTTCTTGATCTTCTGTTGTGTTAGCTCTTGCTGAATTCCATTTTCGTTGATTGAGGTTTCGATTTAGCTTTTGTGGTTGATGAGATGAGAATGTATGTCTGCGTCGGGATTCTTTTTTTTTATCGTTATTTTTATGCTGCTCTGGGCATTCAATTGTGTTCGATGCGCCCTTATTTCTCCGACGGAATGGCCTTATAAATAGATTAAAATCTTGAAGTGCATATCATATTACATTAATTTTGAATTAATTGCAGAAAAGGAGAACTTGTGCCTTTATGGGTTTCCGAGCGAGCAATGGGAGGTCAATTTTCCTGCGGAAGAGGTTCCTCCTGAACTGCCCGAGCCCACTTTAGGAATAAACTTTGCTAGAGATGGAATGCAAGAAAAAGATTGGCTCTCTCTTGTTGCTGTGCACAGTGATTCATGGTTGATGTCTGTTGCCTTCTATTTTGGTGCTAGATTTCGCTTTGACAAAGCAGACAGGTTTTGTTTAATGCTTACTTCCAGTTATTGCCCCACCTTCTAAATGTCCTGTTGGTTTATGAGAAATTACGGTCATCATGGAGTTCTCAGTATTGGTGATGCAATTCTTTCCTTTCATTTATATATCAGTTCGATCCCAATTTCGTTTGAAGTGTATGCGATTATTTGTTGTCATTTTTTCGCACAAAGGTTTGTTGATGAATGGATTAAGTTGGGTTTTTCCTTCAATTGCATGCTTTATGATACATGAAGGCGCTTTAGAAGTTTGAGTGGTTAAAAGCATCCGAACCTTAGTCATTATTAATCCATTCACTTGCGTGCATTCACAGTGACTTCTCCCTTTTTATCTTTCAGGAAGCGTTTATTCGGCATGATCAATGATATTCCGACAGTGTTTGAGGTTGTCACCGGAACTGCAAAGAAGCAACAGAAAGAGAAATCCCCAGCCATGAACCACAGTAACAACAAACCCAAGTCTAACTCTAAATCGGTACGAATAGAGTATACATATCTGGTTGGCTTCGTTGTGTCTTCTTTTTTTTTTTTTTTTACTAAAACCTCGATTTCCATCCATCTTTATGTCACCTGAAAAGAGCTAGTTAGATAAATAATTCATCAATAGAAATCTACGTTTACGCAATAATCTATGGCATTATATCATTTTTTCCAACCGATTCCTCGTTTCTTTGGTAAACAGGGACCATCTGAAACTTCTGGAAAGAAGTCACAAGGTGTGGATGAAGAAGAGGTCTTAGATGAGGAAGATGAAGATGAAGATGATGATGATGAAGAAGAACAAGGAGATACATTATGTGGTGCCTGTGGAGATAACAGCGGAGCAGACGAGTTTTGGATATGCTGTGACGTATGCGAGAAGTGGTTTCACGGCAAATGTGTGAAGGTTACTCCCGCAAAAGCCGAGCATATCAAGAAGTACAAGTGCCCCTCGTGCGGCGGCAACAAGAGAGCTCGTCCTTCGTAAGAGTTGTAATATGATACCATAACTCTCTGCCCCTCTCTTCAAAAACTTGTCTCGTTGTCTTAAATCAGTTAGTTGGTCACTGTTGTCAGCTTGTGACAGTTTAGTGTTTAAACTTGTGAAAAATGAGGTTCAGTATCACTTGTGACCGTTGGGCTTCTGTCTTAGTTTAGTTGTTACCTTTTTATTCTATAGGGTTACATCTTTGTTCATCTTCTATATCACTTTCTGATCGAATGACATTTTAAGAGCTTGCTTATAACATCAATGGCGTCTGACAGATATTGAAGCATGTAAGATTGATCTTGATAACAGTAAACTACGCTTCTAGAAGATCAATAATGTTGGTTCTGACGTCATGTGCTGCTGTAAGACAATATTTATCAATTATATTATACTTCTACCTACCAAACTCAACCTAAAATCCACGCCTTGTGACCCTTTTAAAAAAATCACAAAAAAAAAAAGAGTTCAAAACAAAAATAATAAAAAATCAAATCTTTCACAATCATTTCACGAGGCTAATAGGGCTCCAAGATTTAATCTATATAAACACAAATAGCAACCTAAGTCTTCCCTCAAAACAATTGAAGTACAAAGCAAGCATGCGAACCTTCCTAGCATGCATATTCCTACCACTATTTGTCCTTACCACAAGCATGGTCCAAGTTCAAGTGTCCCATGCTCAGACCATATGCAACATGTCATATGAGGACTTGATGTCTTGTAAGCCAGCTGTCACGCCGCCTAACCCGCCGCCGCCGTCGGCTCAGTGCTGCTCAGCTCTTTCACAAGCAGATCTTCCCTGTTTCTGTTCTTACAAGAACTCGAGCCTTTTGCCCTCGCTCGGGATCGACCCGAACCTTGCGATGCAGCTGCCCAACAAGTGTAAGCTGCCTAATCCTCCTCATTGCTAGAGGAAGAACGCTCGGGGCATAAACTCTTGGCTCGAAATGATGATTCTTGTTATGGGCTGGTCTTATAATATGTCTTAGTAAGCTTGTATGCAATAATAAGGGTAGTTCAACCTCAACTGCTGTTTGCCTTGTTAACTGAATGGAATCTTTCTCCATTTGCATTACGATGTAGAAAACGATTATGATCCCATTCGGTATAGCACGGTTAGTACGACATCTTTATATATCTCATACACAATTCAAGCCCATAAGAAAAGACGAATGGACTAATCGTGTGGCGAAAATGATGAGTTTGATTACACTCTTATGCTGCTCTAGCAATCGCGCGTGTGCGCGTGCGTGTCGGAGAGAAAGAAAGGAAAAAAAAGTGTCAAGATTTGTTGTTCTTGATTTTCCTCCGAGCTTTCAAGTCCACGACAACGACCGTAATGTTATCCTTGCTTCCCTTATGAATAGCGAGGTTCGATAGATACTCGGCCGCAGCTTGAGATGCATGGTCGACGCTCTGACCGCTGTCGGCCAAAGGGTTCGTAGGTCCGTTCTTTTTGTGCCACAGTAAAATTCGTCTCCTCGCAGCTTCGCACGCTTCTTCGTTTGTCATTACATCCCACAAGCCGTCACTAGCTAGGACGAGGCACTCGTCTTCCCTAGCTCGAGGTAAGAACGTCACCTCTGGCTCTGGTATTATATACGGTTTCAGATATCTGTCCCCTAAAGAAAAAGGGACAAGAAAGAATAGTTTATTGCGACTTTCTGTACGTCTGGTTGACTTCATATTGTTATGATATCTCGGTTTATTATGTAATGATAATACCTATGGATCTCGACATCGCAAGAACGCCACAGACACGGTGCCCATTCCACTGAATGACCTTACCGCCTAATGCCTCAATCCGTGCACATTCGTCCTCTCGGTTAGGCTAATTAGAGAGCATTAAAGACCGAAAATAGATCAGATTACTACACAGTTTCGAGAATGGGCGTAAGAAAAGGAAGCACATAGTTGAAAGATGATTACTTTATGGTCAAGGGACAAAGCAATCGCCTCTTTACCGCGGTAAAGCACAGCCCTTGAATCTCCACAGTTGGCTACTATTACATGGGACGAGCAGATAACGGCTACTACAGCAGTTGACCCAACGGTCTCTGGCGCAAGAGGTTTCGTGGTAATGATGTTACCGTCTGTGCTTTCGTTAGATTTAGATATCCCTTTTACGCTTGGTTTTCCTGAAAGTTCATCGTCGACCTTTGTGAAGCAATTTGTGAACACTTTCTGCCACAGCGCATGTTTAGTGACTGTAAAGCCTTGGTTTGAAATGCTTCCTCCAAGATTTGCTATCTCCTCTTCGAGGGAAGAATGTATTCTATCTTGACAGTAGTTCGCAACCTTGAAAGATTTAGTGACTCAGATAATTAACATGATTTGTGGAACATAAGGATGATTTCGCTAAAAAGCTCGTTCATATGAAAGTAATCGGACATTAGTGACACTATATTATATACCTGAGATCCTCCATGACCATCATAAACTCCGAAAAAATGAGAGGCCAGGTGAGTTAATGTTGGTGTTATTGAATCGATCCCATCGTCGATAAACATCTTGATTGGAACTTTCATAAAATGAGGAACGACCGTAAGAGAGTCTTCCATTTCGGGCCTGTGTCCGCAGATAGAAGAGGAACCCCATAGCGGGACATAATCGAGCTCAAACACACTCTTCAGACCATCTTTGCTCAGATCATTCTTACCAGGCAACTGAAGAGCAGCAACAGATTTTCTTACCAGAGGTGTATTCGGACACTCTTCAGCAGGTGGTGTCTTTTGAGAATCCTCGGATAGTTTTCGCCTTACGTTTCTATCCTCCAAAGCGATGACTGTTGCAACTACTCGACCGTGGTCGCCGGCCTCAATTTCAACAGCAACGGGCTCGCTCTTACACAAAGTGGGATCAAGTCGTAGACTAATGACTGATATTGGATCCAACGGTAGCAACTCAATCTCGGCTACTAAGCTGGGCTCGCCTGAAGCAGAGAGAGTTTCTTCCTCTTCTTTTTCACCTTCTTGACCATTAGGAACTATCTGATCATTATCAGTTATCTCCATCGTTTCAGTAGCGTCGGCATTCGATGAGGAAGAACATTCATTATCTTTGGTTAGAAAACAGTTATAACCAACTTCCCAACTAGTGCAGGAGGAATTATCATCTAATACCGATGCTGGACTAGACGACGTGTTAGCTGTTTCTTTCTTGAGCTGGGAGATTTCCATGTTCGATATTTCGGGATTTTCGAACGATGAGTTGTTAACTAAGCTTAGTGTGACTGCTACTGTAGAAGAAATGTCTTCCATTGTAGCTTCACTCAATCAAGAATAAACAATGAGACCTAAACAATTTCAAATAAGATTCAGACATATAGATCAGTAAAAGCTAAACACCCCGGCGAAAATCTCAGCAAATCTTGAACATTCTTAAGAAAGTAAAACCCCCCAAAGCCCAATCTTGGCTACCATAAACAGAAGAGCCAGCCGAAAAACATAACAAGAAGTTATAACATATTCAAGAAAAAAAGATTCCTCAGAGGAAAAGATTCACCAATAAAATCAGAAATTTTGAAAGCTAAATATGGAATATAGATCTAGGAAATGGGATAAGATCAAATAGAAAAAGAAAAAGAAGAGTATCCAAGTCAATACATCTATCTTTCTAGAAAGAAAATCAAGATAACAAGTTCCAATTTGATCAACCATCCTCAGTAAAATTGGAAACGATGAAAGCGAAAAAAGAAAAAGAAAAAGAAAGACCCTTTGCTAGTAACTGCAAGAAGATAAGCTCACCTTGAAGAAACCTGGGAAAAGGTACACAAAGACCTCAAGATTCACGGGGAAAACCCTTAAAGATCCGAGCTTTTTCGACAGAAACACATCAAAGGTAACACTTTAACTTACAAAGCAGTTCTTTGAATAACTTCCTCAGCCAGCAGCTAAAGATAAATTGTTCCCTCAAAGATGGAATATTTTTAGGGAAATAGCCTCCCTCAAAGATACAGAAGCAGACCCTACTGATATTCAGCTTGATGGTCTAATACTTTCACTGATGCATCAAAAACCAAAAAAAAAGTTGTAGAAACTTTGGTAAAAGGTTCATTAAGAAAATCGAACAGAAACACAACAAGCCAACCTCAAGAACTCTATCTAATAATAGCTGGTTTCTTGACCTTACGAGGAAAAGAGAAGCTGCTTGTATGTATATGCCTGTGTCAGATTAACTAACTTTGAAGCGCCCACACCATAAAAGGAGCCGTGTTGATTCAATAATTTTGGCTACAACCAATGAACCTCTAGATGTGATGTGACAAAAATTATCAAGACAGAAAAAAAAAATAAAAAATGGTAAAAAGGAGACAAAAGAAACCTATGATTTGCTTACACGTAAGGGTGGCATAAATGGGGCTGTGGACTTTCCGTGAACGAACTTCAATAAGACCACGTGTCCTGTCTTTACTTATCATATTATTGGTACATCATCAACAATGGCAATAACTTTCTTTACTTATGTTGAAACTTTCGCCATTGTTTCTTCATAAGTCTCATCGCTGAACATCCCTTCCCTTCCCTTTGGTTATTACATCACTTGTCGTAGTGTTGCACGTTGGCACTCAAATCTCAAAGCCCATTTGGAAATAACAGTCAATGATATCCCACCAATGGAAGTAATCATTACCTTGTAAGAATCAAACTATCTCCTGAGTGGGAAAGTTTTGGTGGCATGCAGCATAACATGGCTCGAGATAATTGGTTAATGGCAACGTCGTTGTCTCATGCTTAGATTTTATCATTAAAATATTCAGTCAATTACTTGCACAAAGATGAGGTTGAATCAGCATGTTATTTCTTTTTTGTGTAAGTTGAAGCAATAGCAAAGTAACAAGAACAACTCTTCATATGTCAGAAGGACCGAAAGCAAAAAACTAACTCATGTTTCACAATTAAAAATGATGTCTTCCAACGCTTCTTTTTCTAACATACTAAAGCTTTGTAGTTTTCACTGTCTTATTGTGAAAGCTAATTTCATCAGTTAGTTTAAAACGAAGGATTTTTTCCCCGTTTACCTGGCAGGGACGGGGATGGGGATTCCCCGTAGACGCAGGGCCTCGCCCCGTTGACATCCCTAATTGCTGGGGTGTATAAGATCTCCACCTCCTCATGAGATGCTAATTCTGTCATTAGTTTTCGACAAGATAAAGACCGACGTACAAAATATTTGCAGGGTTTTGAAGATGAATCGAAGAGAACGATGACGCTGGACTTAAAGCAGGCGCTCAGATCGCAAAATCGCTAATTACCTCTCGAGTTCTTGCAAGATTAGTGAAGGTAGTTATGGACATGAAAATCTCTAACATGAACAGAATTAACGCATGGTGTTATGAGGTTGAGAAGTGAATGAAGTCTATTATTAATTACTACATTTTCTTGGAAATTTTTCTAGTCAACTTGTACAGGCTGCCAAATTTTGAATATTACTGCATAAACCAATCTTGAATGTCATTACATTTCAACGGTCAAAGAAAAAGAAAAGGAGTCACATGCGAGAACATGCAGAGGCGTGAGATAGGATAGAAGAGAGATCTTAACCAATTAGGCTATTTATTTCTATAAAGTACCTCAGATCAAGAAAAAACCCAAAGAAGAATTTTCATTACTACCAAGTAGTTTTTCCAAATTTATTATTACATGGACAAGCATTCAAGATCCAGGGAAGTAGTTATCGTGCATCCAAGCAGCGGCGATGATATAAGAAGTTATCGCACCTCGTCGGATTACAACTGTAATCCTCCTCGTGATCTTGATCGTCAGCATCGCCACCACAAGGAGAATGGTCGAAATCATAATAATCAGAGCAAGAATAAATATATAGCTTCATCTCCATATCCGTCGTCGTCTTCTTCAAAGAGTTGGAACTTTCTTGACCCTGAATTGCAAAGGAAAAAGAGAGTTGCAGGGTACAAATCGTATGGAATGGAAGGCAAAATGAAGTGCTCTTTGAGAAAGAGCTTCAAGTGGATCAAGGACACTTGGATCCATGTTGTTCATGGATTCTAGCAGTTTAATTACATTGTGCCGTTCAAAGACAATCTTGTAAGATTGTTGCGTTGCATGTAGTAACGTTGTAGTGTATTATGAAATGACGCATTAATGAAGAATTGCCATGAATCAGAAGATGCTCAGTCTTCATATGTACCAGTAGATTATCATCGAACGAAGTTTCCACAACAAATGAGCAAAGAAACATGAAATTACAATAGAACGAACCTTCTCACTTGTTGGCGAAACTGAGGCTTTCCATGGCTTTGATTGTAGGTTCAAACTCCCTTACGTTAGAAGGGTTCCGAGTAGATGAAGATCTCTTGTGGTCAGATGATACCACTGGGCTGCTTCTCTGAGCAACGTTGGAAGTTTTGTACATTGAATTTCCAGTTCGTGGGCGCATAAGGTCATTATCATCCCCAGAAACGTCTATATCTCGGCTGCTTGACACAGCAGGGCGCCTCGATGACGAAGGCTGCCTTAAAGCGTTCGAACTAGAGAACTGCTGAAAATAATTTAGGATCACCCGTGTTAGAAAATGAATTACCAAGTAGAATAAAGCCAAAAAAAATGATGGTCCTATTTACCTCTCTTGGTGTGGGGACATCATTCGGAACAGATACTTTCGGTCTCGAAAAACTTGCAGAAGTCAGAAAGCTTCTGCCACGAGAAGCAGCTCCAGACCAACCCGAGGGCTTAGCTGCATCACCGCCTGTATTAAATGCAGTAGAGATGAATATTAATTTGAAGAATAGAGGTTGTGTGAGACTGATAAGAAAAATACAGACGTCCCTTGAAAAATAAGATGTAGAATTAAATTGAATTAATTAGCATGCATGAGTAAAGAGCAGGAATGCATAATGCAGAAGAAAATAAGTAACTGCAAATACTATGAAATGACTACACAATTGTTACCTGACTGTCGATCGATATTAGCACGTGGAATCCCTGAGCTTGTACCAGGAGCATTAGCCTGAACAAGAATTATAATTTCGAATTTTATTTGGCCAAGGTTTGAGTAAGCCAAGGCTAGACAATGAAGTTACTTACAAGGGTTCGAGATGGAGGATTGGCAAGTTGTGTCTGTTGATATTTTAGAATAGTCCAGTCGAATGTGTTATCATACTGAAACTCTGCAAAACAAGATATATTGTAAAAGTCCAAACACAACAGAAACCTGGATATGATTATGGAATCAAGAATGGCAAGGTAGAAGTAAGAACCTTCTCGAATAAAGAGTTCACGGAAAATTCTCTTCAAATAAGCATAATCAGGTTTATCTTCAAATCTGAGAGAACGGCAATAATGGAAATACGATGCAAACTCAGAGGGGTAGCCTCGACAAAGAACCTGTTAGACATTAGTTTCCACAATATGAACCATCCAATGTAAAAAAAAAAAAAAGCAACACAAAAATATGTAAACAAGGGTTGTATTCACAATCACCTCTATGGAGGTTGAAACCTTTTTCTCACTAATTTTTTCATACTTTTGTTTCTTGGTTCCAGCATTCAATCCTTGCCAAGGTAGGCTGCATATTATATGGGTATGAATTAATACATTGCAAATGCCAACGGAGGAATAAGCACACTTGAGACTCAGTCAAACCTTCCTCTTAAGAAGTACATGAGAACATATCCAAGTGACTCTAGATCATCTCTTCGACTTTGTTCTGCAGCGTGGAACCAATAATAAAAGACAGTTGTAAAAAATTTGATATCTCAAAGGTACTGAAAAAAAAAAATAGGACACTTGGTGACGTTCATACCAATGCCGAGATGAGTATTCACGCTTGCATATCTGGCAGTGCCAGTCAAATTCTTATTTTCTCTGCATTGCATTACAGCATTGTGTTTAATGTCATAATAACATAACTTTTTAAGGGTTGAACGATTTAACAAAAGGTTCGAAATGAAAGAAAAAAACTATGTCGAGGTAAGATAAATATCTCTGGTCATTTATGTTTAAGACAGTTTACCTATATGGGATATGACGCTGAGTTGAAGAGTCCCTATATTTCTTCGCAAGTCCAAAGTCAATGGCATAAACCTATGAAATTTATCGAGTCATAACTTTTAACATAAAAAATACAGAAACCTAAGTGAATACAAATGAGCTGAAATTCTGAGGCACGCTAATACAGGAACCTGACTTGCACGTCTGCCCAAACCCATGAGAAAATTGTCAGGCTTTATATCACGGTGTAAGAAAGATTTAGAATGGATATACTCAACGCGACTAATCTGTAAACAAATTGGCATTTTCAGGGTCATATAAAAGAACATCAATCATCTACTATCTAAACCAAACGAAAAATCAATAGTCCTTACAATTTGATCGGCAAGCATGAGAACTGTCTTCAAAGATAGCTTCCGACTACAGAAGTTAAACAAGTCTTCAAGACTAGGTCCCAGTAAATCCATGACAAGAACATTATAATCACCTTCAACTCCAAAAAATCTAATATTTGGAATACCAGCTACAAACATAGTCAATTGAGAACTTGTTAGCAGATTGATGGAAATAAAATGAAAAAAAAAAAGAGATTCCAAGAGACTAAAAGAGTAAAAGGGGGTCATACTTCCTCCTTGCAGTAATCTGTACAATTTTGATTCATACAGCAATTGAGGATGTTTGGTTTTGACATTTTCCTGAGCACAAGGAACATCAAAAGTTAACTGCATTCTATGTAAAACGATTGGTAAAAAGTATGGGACAAGTGGTACAGCTACTTCACACATATACCATATAGACAAAAAAAACACCGTACATAACACATGAATTTTCGGGAAAACGTCAAAAAAAAAAAAAAATTCCGAGTTGGAAAGGGGGGCAAATAAAACAAACACCTGATCATACATGAAATTTGCAATGTGCTTGCCAAGCCAAATCCCAAATAACATCTTCTTAAGTATTGAAGTCTTCATTCAACTCCAATTAAGAATAACATAAAAAAACTCAATATTTACTCTTCTGCTTACATACCTACTCAAACTCACCCCACATACTTCATATCCTAACACTGGAGATTCAATGAAAACGAAAGATCTAAGCAATTGCAGTTTTTTCTCAAATTCCTTAACTTTAAGAAATTAACAGAACCAACTTGTCTAAAGTTAGCATAAGTGAAGTACATCGTCTGACAGGGAAAAACACGAATTGAAGACATCAAAGAAACATGTAGAGCAAAACTAAAACCTCCTCAAGCCAAAAAAAAAAAAGGAAAAGAAAAAAGCATTATGAAAAAAGAAACAGAAACGCAAGTCTTTTTTTTTCCCACACTCACGAGCTTAATTGCAACCTCCTCGTTCGTCTGAATATTAGTACCTGCAGATAAACGAACAAACAATTATCTAAACAGCACTTAAACAAAGAAAGAGCCAGAAAAAAAAGTACCCACAAACCTAAATAGATCTCTCCAAACGAACCACTCCCAATTTTCCGACCCAAACTATACTTGTTCCCCACGCGCGGCTCCATCAATCATAAAAAAGAAACCCTAATTCACGAAACCTAATCAAAATCAAGGCAAACAGTCACCACTTCTCGAGAGAGATGAACAGAAACACCCAATTGAATCACCGACATTCGTCGGTAGCTCTAGCTCCCATATTCATTCTGCTTGGTATGAATTGATGAAGATATTTATGGCACACGATCTTTACCTAAAAAGACACCGAATTATTTCTTTCCTCCTAAGTTTGTCTCTCCTTCGGATAAAGTAATAAATGGGTTTTTGTTTCGTATGATGAATATTTCATTTTGAGTACAATAAAATTAATAGTTGCTTTATCATATCTAATTACTCAATAATAATTAATTTAAATGAATTTGATTTCAAGTCCACTCATATATTATATACAATTAGGAGTGAAATATGAGGCTTTTTTAATTAAACAATTGATTTTTTATTTTTTATTTATAAAATAAATGAAAAATAATACTTATTAATAAAATAAATATTTTCGTAATTAGAAAATACGAATTATAACTCGTATCTTAAAGATACGAGTTACTCAACTTTATAAAAAAAGGGTTGGACCCTACATAAAAATAAATTTTATTATATATTTCACCAAATTATTAAATCATCGTTAATTTATGCGATTTATGTTATAAAAACAAATAAACACATCTAATTTATTATTTGTTTCATGACGGTTAAATTGATATCCATATCTAATATTTTTTTATATTCATAAGAATAGTATTTTTCGATATTCATAAGCTTGTATTGTATCAATATCCACTCCCTTCCAAATTTAACATAGATCTTATGTAGACATTTTCATACGGTTCCAAATTTATAATTTTTATTTTCAAAATCGAACATTTTTTTTTATAAATTTTATAAACCGACGGTTTGAACCGCCGGTTATAACCGGATTTGCAAACTGCTGGTTTTTGGTTTTATAAAACGGTTCACTTTCGGTTTTTGATTTTTGAAAACCGAAAGCAGCGGTTTGTAAACCCGGTTATAACCGGCGGTTCAAACCGTCGGTTTATAAAATTTATAAAAAAAAATTCAGGTTTTGAAAAAAAAAATTATAAATTTGGAACCGTATGAACATGTCTACCTGAGATCTATGTTAAATTTGGAAGGGAGTGGATATTGATACAATACAAGCTTATGAATATCGAAAAATATTAAATATGGATATCAATTTGACCGTCATGAAACAAATAATAAATTAGATGTGTTTATTTATTTTTATAACATAAATCGCATAAATTAACGATGATTTAATGATTTGGTGAAATATGTAATAAAAAGTATTTTTATGTGGGGTCCAACCCTTTTTTTATAAAGTTGTGTAACTCGTATCTTAGATACGAGTTATAATTCGTATTTTCTAATTACGAAAATATTTATTTTATTAATAAGTATTATTTTTCATTTATTTTATAAATAAAAAATAAAAAATCAATTATTTAATTAAAAAAGCCGAAATATGAGCCGAATCGTATCGACTGAAGCTCAGTCATCACTCCTTGAATCATGATTATTGAATTTGATCTTACCGTAACTTTTAGAAAGCTCATAAGCTAACTTACGCAATAAATATGGGCCGACTTGACTGCTGTTCGAAAGCTCATGAGCATCTTCCTATTTTATTATTGACGAGGATCTCGTAGAAACTACTTTTGTGTGTCAATTTAAATTTTAAATCAGTAATTACTATTTTATCCTTATTTTAATTATTTATTTTAATTAAAAAACTACTCCTTCAAATTTTAAATTTATCATAATTATATCCTTAAAAAAATAATTTAATCTTTTTAAATACCAAAAATAATATATAATGAAATTTAAAATTATAATTATATCTATTAAATATTTTAAATTACAGTTATATTATAAATATTGATATATTTAGCACAAACATCGAGTGTACATAAAAGTGCTAATTTTTATTATTATTTAATAAATTTTGATCTTATTTAAAAATTTCGAGCTCGAACCCATTATTAATTTCGAGTTTGCGCCTAAAAAATGAGTCATATTTGTTTCATTTAAGCTTTAAATATAATTATAGGAATAGTTGGAAATACCTCTTTTAAATAAAATATATAGAAACTAAAAAAAAACCGAAATAAAAACATTATCTTTATTTTCAAATCATTTAAGTTTTTTTGGCGTGACATAAAGTTTGTTCAACTTCGAATTTTAAAGTTGTAGAAAATAGATAAAAGATAAACTATTCTTAATTTGACGATTCAAAAAAAAAAAAAGAAAAAAACCCAAAGCAAAAAGTAAAAACGAATACTATCCGTTCCTCTTTACACTCAAAATTTTCAAATTTCAAAATCATTACATAGCCCCAAACCTTCGAATCAATTCAGAAGCACCTTCATTGATTTCCAACTCTGTTAGGGTTCGTCGTCTGCATCTTTCTAAGATTGCTGCTGCAGCTGCAGCTGCTTGGGCAGATGGGTGCTTCTGGGAAGTGGATAAAATCATTGATTGGTCTGAAAAAGGCTCATGTGGCTGAGCATGTAAGATTCCTTACAGCCCAAGTGTTTTTGATTGCTACGTTGTGCTTCTGATGTTCGTATATTCATTTCATTTCAACTATGTTCTCCTGCGTTGTTGTTTTGTTCATTTACTGTCAGTTTCTTATATGGCAAATCCCAACCGATTCCTATGTTACGACACTTATTCAGTTTATCCCTTTTCAATTTTGTATCAAAAGTTTTGATCTAGCCGTCTATAACGCTACATAGATGGATTATCTTTCCGATTGAGTTCCTCGATGTTTTTTCTCGGCTAATTCAGGAAAAGGTAGGTGGAAAGGGCAGGAAATGGAGGCTATGGAGGAGCTCATCTGCGGGATTAATAACCGATGCAAAAGCTGGGGACAGCACATCGAACACCGAGGGATCAGAGTTTTCTAATTCGTGTAATTTCGACGCTGAAATAGCAGCTGCAGTTTCTTCTCTGGCCAAGGCTTCTACGCCTATGGACTTCATCGCCGTCCGAAGAGAATCGGCAGCTGTCAGAATTCAGACGGTCTTCCGCGCCTTTCTTGTAATGCTTCTTTCTATCTGTCCAATCTGATATTATTCTTTCCTGATGTTTGTTGAGGTTCTTCCTGTTCACTTCGTGTTTAGGCGAGAAGGGCTTTAAGGGCCTTGAAAGCATTGGTCAGGCTCCAGGCTATAGTAAGAGGACGGCTCGTCCGAAAGCAAGCTGCCGTGACGCTAAGGTGCATGCAGGCTCTTGTTCGAGCCCAAGCTCGAGTCAGGGCTCAGTGCACTAGACGCAACGGTGGTCCAGAGGAGGACACGTGCCCAGTCGATCCCGTAAAAGAGGCCGAGGTATGAAAATTCATAATATTTTTCATTACAATATCCCAATCATTAACACCATTTCGATACTACAGAAAGGGTGGTGCCATAGCCGAGGTACAGTCGAAGAAGTGAAGTCAAAGCTTCAAATGAAGCAACAAGGAGCAATGAAGAGGGAGAGGGCCTTTGCTTATGCCCTTGCTCATCAGGTTATTATGATCATATATTTGTGTATATTGTGTGCTTTTGTGAATTTAACACAACTTTTCTGAATTCTCAGCATCTAAGGAAAAACAAGAACAACATAGGACTTGGATCTTTAAAACGTCGGGAGCATAAGTTAAACGACGAAATACACTCAGATTCATCTGGAAACACGCCGGTTTCAATGAAGTACGAGGGTTATAACCTTGGACCATTTCCTAATGCTCCTGGCCATGATTATGTAAGAACAAGAAACCACACTCGGACAGCCTCGAGAGTTCCGAAAAGCTGTCAGATCCTCCGAACATCTTCGGACCCATGTTCGAACTTTGGGTTATATGAAGAGAGCAGCACGACCTTGAATTCATCGACTACTACTGCTGCTTCGGAGTCCTCATCGTGCGAGAAGAGCGTGGCGAAGCCTGGCTACATGAATCCCGCTAAGTCGATGAGGGCTAAGCTGAATAGTGGTGGCAGTTGTACTACTGCAACTTCTCGTGCTAAATCCATGGAAAGGTACTCTGCTGGCGTCGATCTTTACCCAGTTGATCCGTGCAAGGATTTCTATCATCAGGTTAGAGAGTTTGGTGATTATTACAAGTTTAGCAAGTGCTTCTAAAGTTCCTGCTTGCCCTATGTTTAATTCTATTGGTGTGTATGTGTTTTGAGTGTGTGCTTTCTTAAAGAGTTCAACAGCTTGTTGATTTGTTCTTTCAAACTGTTTCATTGCTTATTGCTGTAATATCCATTTCTTCTTGGTCTGTAATCTGTAAGCAGTTCATCATCACATTCAGTTCCAAACTTCAAACTATTTATGATCCAAGAAAGCAGTTCACCATAATGAAAGAAACCATTGTTAATATGAAATCAACTGTTGTTACATTTTTGTTACAAAAGACTGATTCACCCAACCGAACGAATGTAAGATTACAACCAAACTAGCACGAACTTGAATCGATTCAACTACCTGAGAAATCTGGGGAGGAGAACTGGCAATTTAATTACCGCCGCATCCCAAATGCCTTTAAGTTAATGGGGGAAAAAAGGGAAGGATTTGCTTTATCATGAGCACGAAGAAGATTCTAAAAAGAAAACAGCAGTTGTAGTATAATAGTAATAATAAATAGCAGATAAACGAACTTCGAAATACTTAGTAAAGACGCCTATAATTCTCATAAAAAAACGATGGTGGCAATTGATACTCAAACCGATCCTTTATGGTTCCGCTTTCAGTGCAGAAGAAATCCATTCTAGTGCAGCAGTCTCTGTCTCAGGATCTAAACGAACGGATAAAGGAAGTAATGAAACTGCAACCTGTCATTAAAAGAATGGGAGAGATTATTTCGAGTTTCTGTACTCGAACAAAGGATGAGATGTTTATAGTTGCTTCTTCATTATTTTGATTGGATTCGAGGAGTTTAAGGAGTAATAATAATTTCCACCTAGTACGAATCGAAGGTTTGAAATGATATATTGTCAATTGTTCACAAGCAAATACATCATCATTTTTGTGTATCTTTTAACTGCACTCTGTAAGATACTAAGAAAAAAAGGCCTGAACTTACATATCCATCCTCAAGTGCTCTAAAATCAAGATCTTCACCTTCTTCTTGATGCACCTTGTCAACCATCTACGGAAAAAAAAATAATAATAACCAAAATTAATCATTCACAAACGATAACGTTGTTGAATGTACAGTATTGTTTTGGTTTGCAGATGCAAAATCCTGATGGCGACTCATGGTAATCATAAAGACTATCTACGACAGCCATATGAACGAGAAATTATCAAGGGCACTGGGAAAAATATAGTGATAAATGATGAGAAACATGATAGAAATGAAAATGGAAAAAAAGAAAAAGAAAAATGGAAAAAAGGGGAAAGAACAAAACTCTACGAAGCAGCTTAAGACAACAGAAGAGGTAAACCTCTGCTTGGAAGTACTTGACCGTCCTCTCAAAAGTAGACTTCCCAGAAGCACCAACTGATTCCACAATCTCAAGGTTCTTCTTTTGCGTGGACAAACGGCGAGCAGCACCCTGGTGAGACAGCATTAAATAAATGTTACTTCACTATCTGGTCTTAAACCATAAACTTAGATAGAACTTCAATCTAAAAATATAACATAAAGAAATAGATCGTAAAAGCTACCCACAGCAGCAGAAGCATCAAGGCCGAGCTGTGCAAATTGGAAACCAAGGCCTGGCGGACCTCCGCCAAATCGTGAAGCAGCCTTATTTCTGGTTCCTGATATAGCTTGCCAGCTAAGTGCAGACCTCCACAGGCTTTGCTTCGTAACCTTAAAACCCTGACATAAAATATATTTTGAATTATATGTTAGTCACTCCCAAGTAAAATGGTCCACTAGGCATCAAAATAAAATATCGAAAATCGATAACATAGGTATTCGGCATCAGAATGAAGAGCTATCAACCATCTACATATAGCCTGCCAAGTAACAATATAAACGGATATTGTGAATGCGATCAAATTTCCAAGGAGGTTAAAAGTAACAACTCTTCTATTCACCGCATTGACACCATATAGGTAAAACTTCAAAACATTTATCAAGCTACAATGGGAAATTAATGAATTAAAAATTGAGTAAGTATCATAAAATAGAGAAACCCATAACAGACCTTGTTTTCCAAAGGCGACTTAGGAACTTCTACTTTCAAAGAGACACCCTTGGGAAAAGCCCCTTTCTCTATATCTCTTATGGATGCAGTAATAAGTGGCAAGCAAACGGTAACAGCATCGTTGAAGTCACTTTCCTGACTTGTTTCTTTATTCCTGAGATAGTTTGAATAAAAAACCTATACCACTCATTCATAGAAACTTGTAATGACTAATAACCACATGCGATGTTTAAGATTAATGACATACCAGTCCAGTGATATTGATATCGATGGCACGCCATTAACTAAAGCTTCTCGAGCGCCAGCAACAACTCCAGAGTAAAACCTAGATTCGTGGCCCAACGGAAAAAAAAAATATATTCAACTTAATAAGATTAACGTTCGATTACAGCTCGAAACGTAATCATCTCAACTTTTCTTACATATGATGGCCACAGCTAGAACCCTTGTTGATACCACTTATTACCTGATTCAATTGTTACAAAATGAAAACAAGTATGCATGCTTGAGATATTGAATCAAACAGACGGAAACTGACAAGATAAAGCATACCAAGAGAGGCTTAGACCATGAAAATAGAGCACCCGATAATGCTAGTGATACACAATCTACAGGTGTTCCTGAAAGTATCATGCAATTTTTACTTTACTTATGACGATTTTCGGAGAATAATTGAAAATTTTAATCTAAAGCTAACAGATACGATATGCCATTAAGTTAGATAGTTATATTGTAAATAATAAAAAGGAAATCATAGTCATACCAGAAATTTCATAAGCAACGGCACCATTAACTTCAACTGAAGCCACCTCAACCGTCTCTTTTAGAGACACTGAATGCCCTGACGTCGATTTGTCACTGAAAGCCAGAACATCAGCATTTCATTCAGAAGCATGACAATCGAAAACACAATCCCGAGTACTAAAGAACTACATAACCACAATACAGGTATACTCCTCCGTAACAAGCGAATGCCGTTAACTAAAGAGAAAAGATATGGTAGTCAAGAAAAAAGTTGGGAAACCATTCAAACACACAACATTTGCAGCATAATTCCCTTTCCCATATATCCAAAAGTCGATAAAGTAAGCATTCATTTCAAAAGTCAATATTTCGAAGGAGCTGGGTTATCGAGGTGCACGAAGCTCAGAAAGCGACAGCATAATAAGCAACAACTCTCAATGTTTATGTCTTTCTGTAATCACTTGAGCCAACTTCAATTTTCTTTCAAGACATCAAACACAAGTTCAAACTTCGTTCAAGATACTAAAAAAAAAACTGTAACAAGCCGAGTTTTTCAAATGTCAAATTACTAAGCCAGCTCCTCAGCCTCATCCGCAAATACCAAAAACTATTACGATATAACCCACAAGCTCATAGAGAATACTTTAATCACGCATAACCAAGCACCCCTAATAGAAACAGCACCACACACCATATCCCATTTCAAATAATCAACACATAAAATTAGAAAAAAAAAAAAAGTAATTACGATTGAGGAGCGACGACGTGGACACTGTACATCCCCTGAGCTGCAAGCGCCTTCACCAAGCAAGAAAGCCCAGGCGACTCAACCCCATCACTGCTCGTGACCAACACAATGGGCCTCACGTCGGGTTCGGTCTCTCCAACATCTTCACAAGCCCGACCCGAATTAGAGTCGCCGTCGTCGGCAGAGGGAACCCCATCGCTTTGGGATTTGACGGCGCGGCTCGATAGAACTTGCTGGAGATTGGAAACGAGCCCAGGTGGCATCACAGGAGTATTAGTCATTTTCTTGTCCAAAAAATAAAAGACAAATTGAGGTGGGAGAAAGGTGAATGAGGTTTCTGTATCTTCTTCTTCTTCTTCTTCTTCTTCGTCTTCGTCTTCTTTGGTCCTTCCTCAGAATTGAAATGAGAGAGATGCGAAACGTACGGCGGGGAGGCGCTTCCTCTGTGGCTGAGATCGATTCATCATTATTAAGTCTTTGGGACTGAGAGTAACTATTTACCTTCTTTTGAAGCAATTAATTAATAAATATTTAAACTTTATAAAAAAGATTGATTGAATGTCACACCCAATAATAGAACGAATGAATCATAATTACTGATTTTACGGTTATGGTTATCATTTATGAAATATTTGAAATTAATGTAATGAACCTCATGCGGGCCCCACCGCAAGAATATGGCTTAAAATAGAATAGAAGAAGGTGGTGTTTGGCTAGTAGCATCGTGGCCGACACTTTTCTTCCCACGAAATTAGAATTAAATAAACATATTATTTTCTATAAACAATAAATAAAATTAATATAGTATGACACTCTATTTGGCGGTATGGTATTATATGGCATATTGCCACGCACTATTATGGGGCTGATATGTTTAATTTAATCACGTTGTAAAAGTGCTAAGATCATTTTCCATATTAATTAATAAATATTTGTTATAAAAATATTAATTGGGATTAATATTATATTAAGATTATTTTATTATAATTATACTTATATTAAGATTATAATGATAATATATCTTATAATAATAAAGAGAGAGAGATTAGAGAGAGATTAAGTATTTCAATACTTGGTGTGTTTTACAATGATCTCTAATCACCTATTTATACTACTAATAATTCACTATTACAACTAATCACATTAATTACAATTATACACCTCACACTAAAATACAAACTTTTCAATTAAACACCTCATCTTATCATCTTATCATCATTTAATATAATACTTCCAAATCCATCAATAATCCAAAAACATCCACATCTTAATTATTTAACCATCCATAATTAACTTATTTCGTAATACTCCCCCTTGGATGTTTTTCAAAGAATATGCCTCGTTAAAACCTTATTAGGAAAAACCCAATGGGATAAAAACCTAATGAAGGAAAAAGAGTACATGATTCTTTTAGATGCGCTTTCGATTGTTGCCTTATTAAAAACCTTACTGGAAAAACCACATGGAAAAAACCTCAGTGAAGGGAAAAAGAGTACAACGCGTATTTACTCCCCCTGATGATAACATCATTCTAAATCTCGACGTATTCGAACTCCAATTGAATATACCAATCTTTTGAAAATTATTGGTGGAAGTGATTTCGTGAATAAATCTGCAAGATTTTCACTTGATCGCACTGGTTGTACATCAATATCACCATTTTTCTCTAAATCATGTGTAAAGAAATTTTTTGGTGAAATATGTTTTGTTCTAACTCCCTTAATATATCATTCCTTTAATTGGGCAATGCATGCAGCATTAACTTCATATAAAATCGTCGGAAGTAACTTTTTCGATAATAACCCACAAGTTTGTTGTACATGCTCAATTATCGATCGTAACCAAACACATTCTCGGCTAGCTTCATGAATAGCTAGAATTTCCGCATGATTAGATGAAGTAGCCGTTAAACTTTGTTTAACTGACCGCCATGCCGCCATGCGTAAATAAATAGCCTGTTTGCGATCGAGCATTATGTGGATCGGATAGAAAACCAACATCTGCATACCCAATCAAATCTGCTTTTGATTTATTAGAATAGAACAATCCCATATCAGTTGTTCCTTGAAGGTATCGAAAAATCCGATTAATTCCATTCCAATGTCTACGAGTCGGTGATGAACTATATCTCAACAATAGATTCACAACGAATGCTATATCAGGTCGCGTATGACTCGTTAAATACATTAGGGTTCCAATAGCACTGAGATATGGTACTTCAGGACCAAGTAGTTCTTCATTATTATCGCAAGGTCTAAACAGATCTTTATTCACATCTAAAGATCGAACAATCATTGGAGTATCCAATGGATGAGCTTTATCCATATAAAATCTTTTCAATACCTTTTTCGTATAAGTCTCTTGATGTACGAATATTCCATTCTTTAAATATTCGATTTGGAGTCCAAGACAAAATTTCATTTTACCGAGATCTTTCATTTCAAACTCCTTTTTCAAACAATTAACGGGTTTTAATAACTCTTCAGGAGTTCCAATTATGTTAATATCATCAACATAAACAGAAATGATGACAAATTCATTTTCAGATCTTTTCATAAATATGCATGGGCAAGTTTGATCATTTTTATACCCCTCTTTCGATAAATATTCACTTATGCGATTATACCACATACGCCCAGATTGCTTTAATCCATAAAGTGATTTATTTAGCTTGATTGAGTACTCATTTCGGGGCCCTGAATTTTCAGGCAACTGAAATCCCTCGGGAAGTCTCATATATATATCATTGTCAAGTGATCCATATAAATAAGCGGTGACAACATCCATTAGACGCATATCGAGTCCTTCACGTACTGCCAGACTAATTAAATAACGAAAAGTAGTTGCATCCACCACAGGAGAATACGTCTCCTCATAATCAATACAAGTTCGTTGTGAAAAGCCTTGTGCAACAAGCCGTACTTTGTATCTCACAATTTCACCGTTTCATTTCTCTTTCTGATGAAAACCTATTTATATCCAACCGGCTTTACATTTTCTGGTATGCGGACTACAAGTTCGAAAACTTTTCGTTTCTCAAGTGATTTTAATTCTGCCTCGATTGCATTTTTCCATTTTGGCCAATCATTTCTTTGTCTGCATTCTTTTACAGACCATGGTTCATGATCCTCATTCTCATTTATCTCATTCATGAAATGTAGCGCTACGTTAAATGAGAATTTATTGTCAACGTTGATTTTTTCTCGGTTCCATCTAATTCCATTTTGGGCATAATTTATCGAGATCTCTTCATTATCATTATTCTCAAAAATTTCAGGTACCTGATTTCCATTATCATAATCATTAATGCACATTGACTCTTCTAGTGTCGATAAATCCTCGACTGGACCATTCTTATTATTTGCTCCTTTTCTTTTTCGAGGATTTTTATCTTTGGAACCCGATGGCCTACCGCGTTTTAGTTGTGGCTTAGGCTCGATCATTATATGTTCTCCAGGAACATCAACTTTTGCAGGAGCATTAACAGCTGGTATATGTGACTTAGTCACTCTTTTAAGGTCAGTAAAGCTATCTGGCAGTTGATTAGCTAATCCGTGTAAATGAATTATCTTTTGAACTTCTAGTTCACATTCTTTCGTTCGAGGATCATAATGATTTAAAGATAATTCATTCCAACTAATACTCATTTCCAGCTGTTTCTTTTCTCCCCCTAATGTCGGAAAATTCAATTCATGGAAATGACAATCGGCAAATCTAGCCGTAAATAAATCTCCAGTTTGAGGTTCTAAATATTTTATTATCGATGGAGATTCAAATCCGACATATATTTCCAACCTCCTTTGAGGTCCCATCTTCGTGCGTTGTGGTGGGGCAATTGGAACATATACCGCACATCCAAAAATTCTCAGATGGGAAATATTTGGTTCCTGGCCATAAACCATTAGTATCGGGGAGATATCGTTATAACTTGTTGGCCTGATGCGGATTAGTGCCGCTGCATGTAATATAGCATGTCCCCAACAAGATGAGGGAAGTTTCGACTTCATTAATAATGGTCTTGCAATTAATTACAACCTTTTAATTAACGATTCTGCAAGACCGTTTTGCGTATGGACATGTGGCACGGGGTGCTCAACATCAATTCCAATAGACATGCAATATTCATTAAATGCCTTGGAAGTAAATTCACCAGCATTATCAAGGCGTATTTTCTTTATTGGATAATCCGGAAAATGTGCTCTTAATCGAATCAACTGAGCAAGCAATCTCGCAAAAGCTACATTCCGCGTTGATAACAAACATACATGAGACCATCTAGTTGATGCATCAATCAATACCATGAAATATCTAAATGGTCCACACGATGGATGTATCGGTCCACAAATATCACCTTGTATACGTTCCAAAAATCTTATAGATTCATTCTTTATTTTTATTGGTGATGGACGAATAATCAACTTCCCTTTAGAGCAAGCAGCACATGATAATTCATTCGATTGAAGAATCTTCTGGTTCTTCATTAAATGTCCACGTGAATTTTGAATTATTCTCCGCATCATAATTGAACCGGGATGTCCCAACCGGTCATGGCAAACAACAAATGTATTATCATTAGTAAACTTCTAGTTTACGATAGCATGTGATTCAATTGTTTTAAGATATGTGTAATATAGCCCAGAGTCAAAAGATGGTAATATTTCCACAATTCTTTTGTCATTCGATATCACTTTTGTAATATGCAAATATTCAATATCTCCTTTTTCCGCAGTCTCAATATGATATCCGTTATGTCGAATAGCTTTAAAGCTTAATAAATTTCTTTGAGACTTAGGAGAATATAAAGCATTTTCAATTATCAGCCTTGTTCCTCTGGGCAGTAAAACATTAGCTCTTCCGGAGCCCTCAATTATATTCGTGCTACTCGATATAGTAATAACACTGGCTTCCTTCATATCAAGATGATCGAAATATTTCTTATTTTTTAGAATCGTATTCGTCGTTGCACAGTCTGCAAGACACAATTCTTCATTGCACATGCCCGCATCCATCAAATAATATCCTTTATAAACAAACACATAATATTTATTATTGAAAAAGAAATATTGCATTACAAACATATAGAAAACTTAAAACAACGATATATAATAAAACACACAATAGTAAAGCATAATGCATAAATAAAATCATAGCAGATTAATTTTCTTCGATTAGAAAATTCGCAGCTTCCAAATGAGCATTTTCATCATTGGCATCAGAGGTAGAGGCGAATTCACCCTGAACAAAATTCATTTCAATTTTCTTTCCTTTGCACTTTTGAGATTCCTAATATAGCTCAACAAGATGTTTGGGCGTACGACAATTGCGCGACCAGTGGCCAGAACCACCGCAACGATAACATTTTTCATCATTATTCTTTTGTTCAGTTTGCCTCTTCTCATCTTTATTATCAAAATTTTTCATCTTCTGGGGAATATTTTGATGACCGCCACGATAATTATGATAACTACCACCATAATATCCTCGGCCACGACCACGACCTTGACCACGACCACGTCCACGGCCGCGATATCCTCCACGACCACGTCCACGATCATTACCTCGACTGTTGTCATTATTAATTTTGACTGCATTCGCTTCAGGGAGTGCAGTAGAACCAGTCGTTCGGGATTCGTGATTTTTCACCAGCAATTCATTATTTTGCTCAGCCAAAAGTAAGCAAGAAATTAGATCTGAATACTTTTTAAATTTTCTCTCCCGATATTGCTGTTGTAATATCATATTCTGTGGATGAAATGTGGTGAATGTTTTCTCCAGCATATCGTTATCAGTAATTGTCTCTCCACATAATTTCAACGTGGAAGTAACTCTATAAACGGCAGAATTATATTCACTTACCGACGTAAAATCTCGTAAATTCAGCCATTCGTACTTTGCATTGGGGAGAATAACAGTTGTCAAGTGATCATATCGTTCTTTCAGGTTTTTCCACAACTCAGCTGGATTCTTTTCTGTTAAGTATTCAACTTTCAGATTTTCGTGAATGTGGTGGCGAAGAAGAATCATAGCTTTCGCCTTGTCTTGTTCAGTTGTGATTTTCGTGGGATCAATGGTGTCACCTAAACCTTTTGCTTTCAAATGGATTTCAGCATCTAGTACCCAAGGTAAATAATTTTTTCCAGTGATATCGAGTTCAACAAACTCAAGGCTCGCCAAGTTCGACATATTACTATAATAAAATACAAAACATGTTATTAAAACATTACATAATATTAAAAAAAAACTTATAATTAATCTTATTTTAAATCTTCTTTTGTATCTTCTTTTGTAAAAGTTCTTATAAAAAATGATATCCACATCCAGATCAGTGTCACCGTAATAATAATCATAAGCAAAAGATCAAACATCGGACATAGCGACATCCTTCAAAATAAAATATATTTCAGTAATTATAATATTAAAGAAATTACAATTAATAATTATATGTTAAAAACATTGGTAAAAATATTATCCACATAGCGAAAAGGATCACCGTAAATAATATAAGGAGTAGAAGATCCCATCTTTATATAAAACGACATATTTTTTTTATTAAAGAAAAATTAATAATATGCCGCTACTGAGGTTGGGATTACCGCAAGACCTCGTGGGCTTGTGTTGTGTGCGTGCATAAATAAAAAAAAATCCACACGCCTCCACGGGGATCGAAATCTGGACCTCTCGTCACTTGTAGTGAACGATATTCTGCGAAACCACTCGGGTATTGGCGTTTAGTTATAAAACCTTTAAATAATACTTTTATAATATATATTTTTAAATTAATCACAATTAATATATGATTAGTATAAATTAAAAATTAAATTACCATACCTCGACTAAACTCGTACGAGATCTTCGACGGAGGTTGATCTTGACGACGGAGAGCGATCGTGCTGATAACGTGTTATAAAAATATTAATTGTGATTAATACTATATTAAGATTATTTTATTATAATTATACTTATATTAAGATTATAATGATAATATAGCTTATAATAATAAAGAGAGAGAGATTAGAGAGAAATTAAGTATTTCAATACTTGGTGTGATTTACAATGAACTCTAATCACCTATTTATACTACTAATAATTCACTATTACAACTAATCACATTAATTACAATTATACACCTCACACTAAAATACAAACTCTTCAATTAAACATCTCATCTTATCATCTTATCATCATTTAATATAATACTTCCAAATCCATCAATAATCCAAAAACATCCACATTTTAATTATTTAACCATCCATAATTAACTTATTTCATAATAATATTCCCATATTAGCTGAAAGTAATAATTTTCTATTTTAATTTATAAACAAATATTCACAAATACCAAATATATGGTGTATTAAATTCCTAGATCACCCGCCGACACTAGCAGATCGTGCCATCGCGCTGCTACTAAAAGCGTTTTTTCGTCGGTTGATTTGTCGTAGAATTCGACGCTGCGAAAGACGATTTTTAGAAGAAATATAAAATGAAAGAAGATCAGTGGCTAATCAGATTATTAGAGCAGCAGCGATTTCATGTTACGTACTGATTGAAACTCCGAAGCTTGGGGTACTGTCTAGCGTTCGACAGTGTGAAATCGCTACCTCTACGATCGCTTGAGGGGAGTTTGGATCGATCGGAATGGGTGATCGGAATTTTGGTCGGATTGCCGCGTTTTTTGTCTTCCTTACGCTGTTTGCCGCGTGCGCGAACTCGTTCTACCTGCCTGGTGTTGCGCCTCGCGATTTTGCGAGAGTAATTTTTCTTTCATTCTCTGGATTCGTAGTTTCTAATGACGAGCTTGTTTAGGCGGTGTTTCTGCTTCGTAGATCTATGATTAGTGTGTTTGATTCTGATAGAGCTGGATTTGTATTGTGCTTTTTTAGCTTGGTATCTGCTTGTTCGGGTGGTTCTTAGGAGATCTGAAGTTAGTGTTGTGCGGATGAGACTGAGTGAAGATGGATTTGTTCTGGTTTTTTCGTTGTTTTGTTCGTGGTGTGATTTTGAATAATGCTTCTTTTGGTTGCCTCTTTTGCTCTTATGTTATTACTGTCCGGTGTTTGTTCATTTCCCCGAAAATTGTTGATTCCTTTTGAAGCTTTTAGTTTCCATGTTGTTCGATACAGGCTATCCCCGTATCAGAGAATGTGGTTAGTTTTGCTTAGTCTAGCTTGATTATCGTAATTGATAGCAAATGTGGAATATGTTTTCTTTTGGCAAAGGCTAAAATTTGTCATGTTTTCTTAATGATTGTGCATTTGTTGAAGTAGATGTGAGATCGATTTGTCCCCTTGATCTGTGAGCAAGAACATGGCATTGGCAACATTTCATTTGTGTTCTTTGTGCTCTTTTACTTGTAGTCGTTTGACTTTTTCGGTCATACTTCATTGTGTTTAATGGTTATTTTATTTATCGATCTTATGTTTCCAACACCATCTTGATAGGGAGATGAACTTCAAGTCAAAGTGAATAAGCTATCGTCTACTAAGACACAACTTCCGTATGATTTCTACTACTTGAAATACTGCAAGCCAAATAAAATTGACAATGTTGCCGAAAACCTTGGGGAGGTCCTTCGTGGTGACCGTATCGAGAATTCGGTTTATACAGTAAGCATTTATTATGTCTTTCCATGTGAGATTCAGATTTCATATATATGATTCAGTGATTTTTTTTTTTAGTTTACAAAATAAAATGTATGGTTTTATGAATAACACACTAGTTTCACATGAGGGATGAGACATCTTGCATCGTGGCTTGCAAATCTTCTCTTGACGCTGAAGCTGCAAAGAAGTTTCAGGACAAAATCAATGACGAGTACAGAGTTAATATGTAAGTGCTGGGTCAAGTTCACCTCACTTTCTTTTGAATGTTATGAGATCTCTTGATTTCTCCAATTTGTTTATGCGCTATAAGTGTGAAAAATAATAAGTGTTAAAAAAGATTACTCAGAGGTTATTTGCTTAACAGCTTAAGTATGAAACCTGCAGGATCCTCGATAACTTACCTGTAGCAGTAGTGAGGCAAAGACGAGACGAGATTCTCACGACAACTTATGAGCACGGTTTCCCTGTTGGGTTCAAAGGGAACTATGCTGGGGTTAGTAATCACTTCATATCTTTCTTGTATTGAAGTTTTGAGGTACTAAATGTGATACCGTGTGCTTTCTTTGTTGCAGAGTAAAGAAGATAAATACTTTATAAACAACCACCTGAGCTTCAGAGTAATGTTTCACAGAGATCCTGAAACTGATTCTGCACGAATTGTTGGGTTCGAAGTCACTCCAAGCAGGTTCTGTTGCTTTTTGTATTTGGATCTGATTTATGTATATTACATTTTAGGTTTCCAAATTACCAACTTAATGACAATGATCACCATTTACTTCATTTAATTATATCTAAATTATACGTCCCAGGTTTTATTTAGAGTTTTCCTTTATTGTTTTCCAAATATTTTACTGCAGTATCAATCATGAGATCAAGGAGTGGGATGACAAGAACCCTAATGTTCCAACATGCAACCAAAACACCAAAAATATGATTCCAGGGAGCACTGTTCCCCAGGAAGTGGATGCAGGCAAAGAGGTTGTATTTACTTATGATGTCACTTTCAAGGTAACTTTATCCAAACTCAGTTCTCGACTCTAATAGTCTCTTCAAACCGAAATATTTACAGTTCTAAACGTCGTTCAGGAAAGTGATATTAAATGGGCATCGAGATGGGACACATATCTCCTCATGAACGATGACCAAATCCACTGGTTCTCCATAATAAACTCCTTGATGATCGTTCTCTTCCTCTCGGGTATGGTGGCTATGATAATGATGAGAACCCTTTACAGAGACATTGCAAATTACAACCAGCTGGAGACCCAGGACGAGGCCCAAGAAGAAACGGGCTGGAAACTAGTCCACGGAGACGTCTTCAGGGCACCCTTAAATTTCGAATGGCTATGTGTCCACGTCGGAACTGGGGTTCAAATCTTCGCAATGACCCTCGTAACGATGATCTTTGCATGCCTAGGTTTTCTGTCTCCGTCTAACCGGGGCGGGCTCATGACTGCTATGGTTCTGTTATGGGTCTTCATGGGCTTATTCGCGGGCTACTCATCGACCCGTCTCTTCAAAATGTTCAAAGGCACCCAATGGAAGAAAACTAGTTTAAAGACTGCCCTCATGTTCCCCGGCGTTCTCTTTGCAAGTTTCTTCATTCTGAATTCTCTCATTTGGGGCGAAAAGTCTTCAGGCGCTGTGCCTTTCACCACTATGTTCGCCCTCGTTTGCCTGTGGTTCGGCATCTCCGTCCCATTAGTGTTCGTGGGCAGCTACTTAGGGTTCAAAAAACCCGCCATCGAAGACCCCGTGAAGACCAACAAGATCCCGAGGCAGGTCCCTGAACAAGCATGGTACATGAATCCCGTATTCTCCATACTCATAGGAGGCATACTACCTTTCGGGGCTGTCTTCATCGAGCTGTTCTTCATACTGACTTCGATATGGCTGAACCAATTCTACTACATATTTGGGTTCCTCTCCATCGTCTTTGTGATCTTGATCATAACGTGCGCGGAAATCACCGTCGTTCTGTGCTATTTCCAGCTGTGCGCCGAAGACTACCAATGGTGGTGGAGAGCTTATCTCACCTCAGGCTCGTCTGCTCTTTACCTATTTTCGTACTCTGCTTTCTACTTCTTCACCAAGCTGGAGATTACGAAATTGGTCTCGGGGGTTTTGTATTTCGGGTATATGCTGATCGCCTCTTATGCGTTCTTCGTATTGACGGGAACGATCGGGTTCTACGCTTGTTTCTGGTTTGTGAGGAAGATCTATGGGTCTGTGAAGATTGATTAGCTTTGATGATAATGTTCGTTGTGTTAAAAACTCAAGTTTTACTTTTGTATTTCAGTTAAAACTGAAACTGAAAGTAGTCAAGGAGATGAGACAGTTCCATTAGTTCAACGGATATCATTATGATTTATTACACGTATCTTACTATTTTATTATTGAAGAGGCCCTCCTAGAAACCGTCATGGTGTGTCACTATTGGTCAATCACATTTTTTTTAAAATTAATAATTAAAAAAAAAGTCTATATCTTTTATAAAAATCACCCACCCTTTTATCCCATAACATGCTTTTTCTTACAATAATACTTAATGTGGTAATAACTAACTCATAATTAATTTGTAATAAAAATTGAATTCACAATAATAATTAAACTCTCAAATTATCTAAAATAAAATCAAATTCACAATAATATCCTAAAATTTAATTTAAAAAATAAATTTATAATTATAGTTATTATTATAATTAATTTTTTTTAATTGCACAGAATGTGCGGGCTTTTTTAATTTAATATTGCTATTTTTTGTATTCATTAATTAAATAGGATTATTTTAAAAAATATTAATAAAATAGGGCAAAACGCTGGTAATGAACGCGACGTCGCGTCCATTAAACGCGACGTCGCATCCAATGGAAGCGACGAGTATGCGGGCCGCATATTCCAAAATGGGCCTTCGTCGGGCCGCAAAACGCTTGTGAAATGGGCCGACCCTAGGGTTTTGGTCCATTAAAAGCAACGTCGCTTCCAATGGATGCGACGTCGCGGTTAATGGACGCGACGCCGCGAATTTAAAAGCCATCGCCTCCTCTTCTTCTTCTTTCTTCCTTTCTCTTCCTTTCTTTCTCCTTACTCAGCATCGCCGTCCGCCGTGTCCTCTCCGTCGTCGCCGCCGCACCTGCCCGTCTTCGCCGGCCGTCTCCGTCGTTGCCCGTCTTCGCCGGCCATCTCCGTCGTTGCCCGTCTTCGCCGGCCGTCTCCGTCGTTGCCCGTCTTCTCCGGCCATCTCCGTCGTTGCCCGTCTTCGCCGGCCGTCTCTGCCCTTAGCCGCTGCCCCGTAGCCGCTGCCCCGTCGTCGTTGCCCGTCTTCGCCGGCCGTCTCTGCCCTTAGCCGCTGCCCCGTCGTCGTTGCCTGCCCGTACCCACTGCCCGTCGCTGCCCCGTTGCCGCTGCCCCGTCGTCGTTGCCCGTCTTCGTTGACAAGCTTCCAAAAGGATGGAAAGAATCAAAGAGGATACTAGTGATGATGACTTCGTTGACAAGCTTCCAAAAGGATGGAAAGAATATTAATTAGCAACTATGATGTATTTCTTGCAAGTGTGGTATGTTTTTAGTAGTTTTGTTTGTGTTTCTAGCAGTTAGTGTGTTCCTAGCTATAATGAGGTGTTTAAAGCAAATGTATTTGTGTTTTTAAATTGCATTAAATACTTCAAATAGCATAAACTAAAACTTACATCCAACATAATAACATAAAAACAGAAGCTAATGCGATTCAACGTCTTCCACGACCTCTTTGACTTGATCTCCCTATTGATCCACCTCGATCCATTTCATTCTGGATACGAGTAGTGCGATATCTTCCCGGTCCTCTTCGGCCACGTCGAGCTTCATTATGTATAAGAGAAAAATCAGCAGGCTCCCAATAGCGCTCATCGTACAGTGGATAGAAAAACCTCTCGTATGTTCTAAGGTACGATTGTTTGCTGTAGAAAGGAGCAATATGTTGCATGCTATGAACATTCCACATACGGCAAGCTGCTTGAGCATGAGAACATGGAATGAAATACATGTCCCATTTTCCGCAAGTGCACGTCTTTCCTTGAACGTTTACCACATGTTTTCTTTGATTTACCGCAGAAGTAAATACCTCGGCTGTTTGAAAACGCGGGTCGAATCGATATACGACATGACTAAATGAGTGATCCGTCCAAGTATTGAACATCTTCCAAGCATAAGGCGACCATTGGCTTTCGGAATTATCGATCGCGGCAGAGCACTCTTGAAATCGATCACGAAAGTATTGAACGCATCGATGGAAGCTAAAGTCGACTATTGCTTTCGGCGGCAAACAACGAGCCCCTTTGAACACCCCATTAAGGGCCTCTGAGATATTAGTGGTCATTACACCACATCGAAGTCCCCCATCATGAGAAAACGTCCATTTTTCTTTGTCAATTTTGTCCAACCACGCCCACGCTTCTTCCTTGATATCTTTGATGTGCTCCATAATTCGATTAAACTTTTCCAGTGTGTGCGCCATCCCAGCTCTATGGCATAATTGTTTCAAATCCTTGTCTTTGAATTCTGTGTTGAAGTTTGAAACCACGTGGCGTAGACAAAAACGATGTTGTCCATTTGGTGGCCTAAAAGCTTCGAGCTCTCTTACAGCAGCCAGTATACCTGCATTATAGATTGTAAGTAACAAAATTTATCATCAATAAAAAAAGATATAAGAAAATTAAATGAAATATATCAAAATACCTGGATGTCGATCTGAAATAAGGCATACAGCTTGATTCTCCAACACGTGGACACTAAGTAAGTTCAAGAACCATTTCCAAGAATGTGTGCTTTCGGTTGTAACAATGGAAAAAGCAAGTGGAAAAATATTTTGATTGGCATCGATTGCTGATGCAATCAACATTTTATGTTCGTATTTTGAATATAAGTGCGTACCGTCAACACAGACGACTCTACGACAGTGCTTAAAGCCATCAATACAAGGTTTGAATGCCCAGAAAACATACCCCAGTTTCTTTAGTCCAGGCATATTAGTTGAAAGATGCAACCACTTTACAACAGTCTCGGGATTGTAACGTTGCAACGCTTTCATGAAGATGGGAAGTTTAAGTCCATGCCACGCTTGAATGTATGAGATGTCGTACCCAAATGTATCCTTTACGAGCTGTTGGACGTTTTTGGGAAGATACTGAGGGTCGGTAGTCACTGTTCTGATTAACTTACGCGCAATTACGTTTCGTGACATGTTACGATGTGTGCTCGCCAACTCGTTCATGTAGCATGTGTGTGGTCCTCCATATCTTGTTATCTTCCAAAATCCCTTTTTTGGTTTGAAGCAAGCTCGTAATCTCCAATGGCATTCGTCGTTGTGATTGCATTTCACGCTCCATGCGGTTTTCTTACTTTCAACAACGTGAAACTCGCGCCTAACAACCCTCAAAGAGTAATCTTCAACAGCACTTTTCAAATGATCTTTACTATTAAAAGTCATACCTTCCGCAAACGCTGGATTGTCTCTATCGTAAAAATCACCCCCGTCTTCGTCCCCTTCTGAGGGAGCCATTTGATATGTTGAATTAAACGGCACTGTCTGATAAAGAGCTGGAGTATCATCTTCTTGCATCGAAATATCATTTTCTAGAAGATTGTTATTGCCATCATCATCATCACCACCTTCGTCTTCTGCGGGATCTGGAAAATCATCTAGTGCACCACCTTCATCATCGGCTTCAGAATCGCTAACGTCACTGTTGTGCTCGACTTCATGCACGATCTCAGGTTCCGCCACTGTTGAAATATTAGGAAAACTCCGGCTACTTGAAGGAATATCTTCATGAGGAGCGTGGAACGAAACGTTACTCATTCCTTGAGTAACTGCTGAGATATTACGAACTGAGTAACTCGATACAAGATTGGTGAATTCTTCAGGAGCCTCTTCATTAAGATCAAAATGAACATTTTCATTTGTCTCGACAAACACCTCAATTAAATTTAGCTCGGCGTCTGCATCCAAGAAGTATGCGAGCTCAGCATCGTTTGAAATGTTTAAGAGCCTTTGATAAAGTCGAGAATGCTGAAAGTATTCATTCTTCACACGAACGGTTAAAGAGGAAGAAGCGCTATCGACGCAAGTCATCTCGTACAGTATGCTCAAAATTGAGAAAAGCTGGTATCGCGATGAATTCGTCGAAAACCAATCGGTTGAAGACTATATTGAATGGTGTTTGATTCGTATATAATTTCACCACCAAAATACACAACGACTTGAATTTTACGAGAGGTCATACTGAGAATCTTAAGAGATATTCTGAACTTTGAAAAATATGAAGAATATGAATTCGTTATATAATGGATTTCGTCGTGCTTAATACCCACGATGGCGTGCCTATTACCCACGACGACAACAGTTACACAGTGTCTCAGCCTTTTCATAAATCAGACATTGCTTCAGCCTTTTCAGAAGTCATTGCTTCAGCCTTTTCAGAAGTCATTGCTTCAGCCTTTTCAGAGTTCAGCCTTTTCAGAAGTCATTGCAGCCTTTTCAGAAGCAGAGACACGGCGTCGCATCCATTGGACACGGCGTCGCATCCAATGGACACGACGTCGCATCCAATGGACCCGACGAAGGCCCATTTTGGAATATGCGGCCCGCATACTCGTCGCTTCCATTGGAAGCGACGTCGCGTTTAATGGACGCGACGTCGCGTTCATTACCAGCGTTTTGCCCTATTTTATTAATATTTTTTAAAATAATCATATTTAATTAATGAATACAAAAAATAGCAATATTAAATTAAAAAAGCCGAATCTGCGAAATTACTAGTTGCAATAATTATCGAGTCTAACTATTATTATCCAATCAATACGATCCACCATCCAATCAATCTTTCCACTTAGTTTGTCCTTTTTTCTTTTATTTTTTATAATAATAATATATATGATTTCTTTCGCTTTGATTTGCTTCTACCAACGAACGAACGATCAAGAAAAGAAGAGGAAAAAAAAAGAAAGAAATGACGACTTACGGCACAATACCGACGTCCTCATCGCCGACGGGCTTCGCCGACGACATCTCGCGAGCCAAGCACCGACTGAAGTCCCACCTCGCCACGCGCATGCCGTGGCGCGTGATGTTCGACTACCACTCCCTCGGTTTCCCCAAATCCTTCCGCGACGCGCTCGGCCGCCTGAAGACCAACCTGACCTACTTCCGCACCAACTACGCCATCATCGTGCTGCTGGCCGTCTTCCTCAGCCTCATCTACCGCCCGATCTCCCTCATCGTCTTCGTAGTCGTCATGCTCGCCTGGCTGTTCTGCTACTTCCTCCGCGACCAGCCGCTGGCGGTCTTCGGCTACACCATCGGCGACGTGCCCGTGCTCGTCGTCCTCTCCGTCGTGACCATCGCCGCCCTGGTGCTGACCAAGGCGACGGTCAACGTTTTGATTGCGGTGGCGGTCGGCGTCGTGGTGGCTCTGCTGCACGCCGTCTTGAGGAGGACCGATGACCTCGAGAGTGTCGACGGCGACGGCGATGACGCCGCCGCAAGTTTGATGACTTGAATTTTGACTTTTATTTATTTCTGTCTGTCGTTGTATGCGTGTTTTGTGTATATTTCATATTTCCAATAAAATTAATATTTCAAAATTTCACAAATATTATCATAAACTTAGATTATTGTTATGTTGTTACAATAAATCAGATTTTATTAATTTTATTTTTAAATACTATTAGCATCAATCTTTAGAACTTGAAGACTTTTACTTTGGTCGTCTGATCATCGCCGCCGCCATCTTTCACGGAAGGAGCGGCGAACGACACAGAGCTGGTCAGCCTTCTGAACCTCTGTTGTACCTTCTGCATTGGTTTAGGTACCTTAGTTCTTCTAATGTGAAACCCTATGGAATCCAAGAACCAGCCACACCTCCCTTTGAACCCAACCACTTGCCCGCCTTCCATTACAAAGGAGAACGGCGTTCCCTCTTCGATTCCGTACGGTCCGGACGTTCTTCGGTTGGTCTTGAATGTGAGCGAACGTATCACCGAGCCACCGCCGTGGACCACCGGATGGTAGTGCCCCGTCACGGCGGTTAGGTGCTCGTCAGGGTATTGCAATTTGATCTATACGAACCGATCGACGGATTGTAATAAATATGTTGGAAAGAAAATATGTTAATAATAACTTCATACAACCTTAAACTTCAACACGAATTAGATAAGGCTAAGAGTTAGACCAAGAAGTCTCGAGTACGAATCCTCACGTCCACCCACTAAAAGAAAATTTTTACGTCTAAGGTTGGATAAGAAATAAATCAGCCTAGACGTGAGAGGGACGTGTTGCAAATAAAACATATAAAAAATAAAATATGATATACTACTTACAGAGTTAAACTTTTAATTGAAGTGATCATCATTTAACACAAATTAATATTAGGGTTTTGTAAACATTAGGTTAAATAAAAGGACAAGAAATAAAAAGTATTACCTCGGCGGTTTTATCTCCTCCTACGCCTCCATGCTTCTCGGATGTAACGGGCTTACCGTTCTTGTCATAAACGAAGCTTATCGAGTCGATGCAACGGCCATACACGAGGACGATTTCTCTAACACCGTTGTAGCTTCCGTCGTCCCAGCACGTCCCTCCATTGCCGCCCCATGGCCCGACGATTATCGCCTTTCTTTCGCTCGTCTGATTTTCCTTCTCCGTTTCCTGATAGGAGGAATTGTAAACTTCAATTATCCGATCATGGATATATACATTATATATATATATATATAGTCAATAAAAGTATGGATTAAAGATGTGCCACCATACCATAGTAACTTGGAGTGATGATGAACAAGCAAGATTTATAGGAAAGAACACGAAGTACCTATGCGAGTATGTATATATATAATATATATATATATAAAAGAAGAAAATATAAAGTTATTTGCTTTTTCTCATGGAATATGATTCTATGCTCTTTGTATTTTACAAGGCTAAAACGTGTGGATTATATGCAAAGGGAACACTTTTTTATTCTTATGCTTAAATAAATCAGATGAGCACCAACGGCTCCAATTTTATTTATTTATTACCAATATATGTAAATAAATAAATAATAAATAAATAAATAACTCCTTTGGGTGGCAGACAAGACATTGCTAATGCATGAGTCGCTTTTCCGACATCTTGAGGTCTCAAGAGTATTGACCACCAAATCATTTTGGGCCGTTCTTTTTAATATAGATTGGGCCTGAAAGATAAGTAGGCCCACAAAGGATTCAATTATTGATTCTTTTTTTTTTTTTTAACGTTAATGGGAAATATTGTTTCATCACCATTTTCCATCAGCTTTTTTGGCTAACTTCTCATGTTCTTCGTATTGTCTCACGGCTCTAAGCTAAACAACCATGGCTTACTATGCTGCCCTCGCTTCCCTTCTCCAGCTCATGGAAGATATACTCCATCATAACACATACACAGACGTTGCTATCGCCAAGCAAGAAGCCATCATCCATCTCTATGAAAAGCTTCGCCTTCTTCATTCGTCACTGAAAGATTACTCATCGAAAGGGGCTGAAGCCGAAGGAGCTAACGATTCTCTGGAGAGACGAATCAGAGACGTTTCCCACAAAGCACAAGACATCATAGAATCTCGTATTTCGAATCTTCTTCGTTTGGAGAACGACGAAGAGGAAGAAGACGACTGTGAGCGTGTCTTAGATCTGGAGGAATTGATAGCAGAGTTTGGTTCGATCTCAGATGAAGTTGCGAAGATCAAGAAAACGCAGCAAATCCATCTTCATCAGGTTCGTGTGCTGCGCTACGATGCTAGAGATCAAGGAACCGATTTTTTCAGACAAACAGTCGTGGGATTCGATGATCAGATCATGGCGATTAAAGAACGGCTGTGCTCGAATTCGTCGAAGCTCCTGACAGTTCCCATTGTGGGCGCCGGCGGAATAGGTAAAACCACTTTAGCTAAATTCATCTTCAACGATAAGCTCACAGTAGAGAGCTTCCCTATTCGTGCCTGGGTAACAGTTTCTAAAGATTATGATAGATTAAAGATGCTCAGTGTCATCCAATGTTCTTTAGATAATTCGTATGAGCCATTTAGCTGTACTAGTGAGGCTGAATTGACTCTCTGTATTCACAAACATTTGAAAGGAAGAACATATCTGATTGTATTGGACGATGTGTGGAGCAATGAGGTCTTAGACGATGTAAGGAGGGTACTGCCCGACGATTGTAATAGAAGCCGAATCGTGCTAACGACCAGGTTATTACAAGTTGCTAGTTACGCAGCACCGGATAGTTCTTCAAGCCCGCCTCATCAGATGTCGTTCTTGAACACGGAAGAGAGTTGGAATCTACTTCGAACTAAGGTGTTCGACCAGGACGAATGCCCTGGTTACTTGGAAGATGTAGGGAGGTTCATTGCAGAAAAGTGTGGAGGATTGCCCCTCGCCATCGTTGTTATTGCGGGAGTTTTAACCAAGGCGGGCAGGACCCGTCGAGAATGGGAAGAGGTTGCTAGGAATGTGAGTTCAACTGTGATTGAGAAAAACGAAGACTTCTCGAAGATATTGCACTTGAGTTACAACCACTTGCCTCATGATCTGAAGCCTTGCTTCCTCTACTTGGGAGGGTTCTTACAAGGTAGGGAGATCTCAGTTTCTAGGCTGGCCATGCTATGGATCGCCGAGGGCTTCATAAGCCCGATCGAATCCAAAACCCTTGAGCAAGTTGCTTTGGAGAAAGTAGAGGATCTTGTGAAGAGGAATCTTGTTTCGAAGAAGAAGGAGAACTACGATGGCAAAGTGAAATCTTGCGCCATAATTCACGACTTGCTGAGGGACTTGTGCGTAGAAAGAGTCAAACTCGAGGACTTCTTCCACATCACCGACGAAAATGGAGACTTCAATGCAGAAAAACTGAAGTATACTCGCAGGGCAAGCCTATGTTATTCGCTGAATACTTGTAGAGTTCGTCGCATCAGTCCTTACACTCGTGCGGTGATCTCTCTCTTGAAGGAAGAATGGATGCAAGCTTTTTCCCTCAAACCGTCGGAAACTTACAAGAACAGTTCTCTTACATTCGCGTCCACCTTCAAGGTTCTTAGGATATGGGATGCCCTCGAAGTTAAGTACAACTCATCTTTCCCGAATGAGATTCTCGGGCTGATTCATCTGAGGTACTTGGCATTCCGTCTTGATTACTGCTACGAACAGAGGAGCCTCAAGATTCCCAAAACGATTTCGAATCTTCGAAATCTTCAGACGTTAATCATAGGCTTCGAGGTGCATTTGCCATCGGAGATTTGGAAGATGAAGCAGCTCAGGCACGTTATCGCCTACAGGATCATCATAGAGCCCGTAATGGATTCGAAGAAATTCGCCCTCAACGGTTTAGCGCTAGACAACCTGCAGACGCTGTTTGAGGTAAAGGGTTTTGTTTTCACGTCGAAAGCAGTTGAAATGATGCCCAATTTGCAAACATTGAAAGCCATTTACACGAAGGAGAAGGCAAAAAAGTGGAACAGTTATCGCCTCGACAACATCGTCCGTCTGAGTAAGCTCGAGAAACTCGAGCTCTACTTTCAGACAACCCTAACACAGAAGAGAGACGACCCATTTCCCGAGAGCTTTGCGTTCCCTGAGAAGCTTAAAAAGCTGTCCCTCCACGGTTGCAGGCTCCCTTGGGCAGACATGAGGGCGATAACGTCATTACCTAATCTCGAGGTACTAAAACTGAAATGTAATAGCTTTCAGGGGGACACTTGGGAACTCGACGAAGAGGACGAGTTTCAAAGGCTCAAGATCTTGCTCATGGATCAGCTGGAGATCAAGCATTGGGCAGCTGAGAGAACACTAACTTCCCTGGCCTTGAGAAGTTGAAGGTGAGATTTTGTACGAGGTTAAAGGAAATCCCGCTTGGCATCGGAGATATTTCGACGCTTAAATTGATACATCTGAACAACTGCACGCTAATGGCTTCGGAATCGGCTATGCGTATACGTGAAGAACAAGATGACGCCGAGAATGAGTTCCTCGAGGTTCTTGTGGAAGAGTGTGAATGGTGAAAATATATCATCTAGGGGTGAAAGATCGGCCCAGCCGACTCATTAGCTCGCGAAAATCGAGCTCGAGCCCACAGCTGTCTTGCTGGAGCTTGCTCTTGACTCGTGAGTGATCAAAAGCTAATGAGCCGGCTCGTGTTTTTATTATTATTATTATTATTTATATCTAATCGAGCCTCATGCTCGAGCTTGAGCCCAGAAAATGGGCCGAGCTCGACTCATTTACTGGCCTGATTTCATTGACCATTCTGTATCGAATAGTAATTTGATAGGATAATAATTATCATAATATTTGAGCTTATATTATGTTGATTTATAGCATATATTGTGTTGAATTATTATTTTTATTTAATATTTAGGTTAAAAGGGGCATTGGAGAAAAGAATGCTTCGGTTATGCATTTATCATGCCAACTTATAAAGAGCCTTTTATGAAGAATCATCCATCACTTATGATAAAATATTCCAGTAAGAGACAATCATGGAAATCAATTCATCATCATCCATGAAGTCAATACAATCATAAAAGAGTTGAGAGCATTATGGAGGATCAACAAACAATTAAGAATGGAGAGACAATTATGGGATCAATTCATCATTGCACAAGAATTACAACTATAAAAAGGAGCTGAGAATCATCGATTCAGGAGGAGCAAGCATGGCTTAGAGAAATTCCTCATTGCTTTCATCATTTTCTGTTTTTATTTTTCTTTGTCCATGAACGTTTGCTCTCATATTATTATATTATAATGGCTTCACTTCATTATTTCTTATCATAAGAGTTGTTCACCATTTTCATATTTATATATTATAGTTTTTTTTTATTACAGCGAGGATCACATCATTATTTAGATAGCAAACGCGATTATTATTATTACAAGTAATAATTCGTTTTTGTGTCTGGGCCGATTCATCCAAGCGCTGCATCTGAACTACTAAGGAAGATTAGCAATACTTGAATCCATTCACATGGTCGTAAGTTATTTTCTTTCCTTCTTATGTGCTGAGATTATTAATTATTTTAGATTCATTCTCGTTAATATGATTAGCGGCTAATAGCATGTTCTAGTCGGAGGAATATTGAAACCCTAATTCACAGCGTTTTTGAGATCTAATTGTTCACGAGACCATCCCATATTCGTATGTATCTGTATATTCTTTGTTCAAATATAAATCTGCTTTTATCAAATAGATGACCATTGTTTGATAAATTCATATATTGCTAGTTAGAACAATTCATCCGTAATTGTGTCTTGTTCAAACGCAGTAGCAAGCAACGCTAGGTTGTTCAAGGTAGCTTATCGACGTTGCGGGAATAAACGGGCTAATTCGAGTAGGATCACTATGTTCTATTTCAAATTTAGAATTGGATTTCTCTAGTTACTAATGCTGTCGAAACATTAAATCTTGCAGGGCTGTTCCCGAAGGTTGTCTTTCGATTAGAGTTTTAATGAACGAAATTATTTAATTATCTACCTAGTTAATTTAGTAAGGGCTGTTCCCGGATTTTAACTATGCAAAAGGTAAAAATAATTATCTAAGGTCGTTCGTTATCAACATTTAAGAAAAACTGGTTGTTCGGTGCTGATTCGTCAACTATAACCAATTTATTTACGTTTATGTGATTTGATCTTTGCATCGATGATAAAAGTGCTGAAATTAGGGTGGATAAACTCCTTCGACTAGATTTTTATCTCTATTGAATTTTACTTTTGTATCTAATTGCATTAGTTATCAGTCTTAATAATTTTTATTTATTTATGTATTTTTATTATTATCATAGTTTAAATAAACCCCCCTGTTACCCTTCGTGAAAGAAGTAAGTTACCGATTCCCTGTGGAGACGATCCCTATTTGCTCTATACTCATATTAAGTGAATAAGGTTATATATTTCTTTTATTTTGGTCGTTTGACAGTCGACCATAATTCGCAATCAAGAATTTTCAGTTTCGAAAAACCCTAAACCGAGAACATAAAGTCACAATAAGAACGTCAACTCTCCTCACTCGACGGAGAAAGATCTCCGACGATGCAATAAAATATCGTTCAACTGTCGATGAGGAAAGGGTCCACGCTGTAGTGAAGCGAGAGAATGATTAGCAAAACGTTGGCGGCCCACCCAAAAGTGGCGGTGATGAGGGATCCCAGCACCTTGTGGCAGAAAAAGCGCACCGTCCGGCAAAAGGGGTGCCACGCCACGCTGGCATTTCCGTACTTGATCAGCACGTACGTCTGCCACCCCGTCCCAAGGCTCGTGCCAACTAGGATGTTCAACAACTGCAGATGGAATGAAAAATAATAATAATAATAATAATAATATGGTAATTAGTTTTTATTTTTTGAATCGAATATTACACACCACGTCGAATACGACGACGGTTTTCCACAGAAGACTCCCGGGAGGGATGAAGAAAACTACGAGGTTGTAGCAGCCTGCGATGATAGTGACGATGACGAAGTATCTGTTGAAGTGGAAATACTTAACCAAAATCATATTCTTGACAAATTTAAACATATATGATGTTAAGGTAATAATAATATAAGATCGTAGAGTAGAAAGAAAACTTACACGAAGCCATTCCAATCATGGTATCTAGCAGCAAAGTAGCATGATTCTTGAAAGTTGTCATCTTGTTTGCTTAGTAGCATAACAATGGCGGCTGTAGCGAAGGAGAGGATAGCTACCACTCTCAGAACAACTGCTCTCACTGAAAGCTCCATTAGAGTAATAAAAAGGGCTTTATCTATTTTTATTTTATTTTTTCTTTTTGAGAGAATAATATTGAAGAAGAAGATAGAGGCTATCAAGTCCTCCAATTGTAGATAGAGTATGGAAGGGGAACACAATAAAATGAGAAACTTTAATGCATAATTGGTTTATATGTATTATGTGTATATCGATTTAGGGAAATTAAATTTTTCTTATCGTTTATAAGGTTCTTGAGGTGATATAGATAAAAAAAGATTCGGCAATATTCAATTTTCTTTGCCATGCTTGGCAGATTTCTTTTTCTAAATCAAACCGATTTATTGATCTTTAGCAGATTTTATTTTAGGAATAAGACACTACGATTTAATAATGAATTTCTTTTTTCCAAAAAAAAAGCTTGCAAGGTTTGTGGGCTTGGCTTGAGTCTTCAAAACTTAATTTGTAATAAACAAGAAAAAGGTTAAAAAAAAAAAATGTAAAATATAATCTACATCAGATAGACCTAAAAATAAAACACGAAAGATCTTCAGTCACTTCGAATTGAAGTTGTGTCGTCGGCCTTTGTGTAAGTAAGTGAAATCATCAAGAAAGAGCTTTTCTTTTCCCACGCATCAACGTTGAGATTTCTGACCTTTTCATCACCCTAAGCCTCTTAACTGTCGGAACAAACATTCTACACAAGATGAAAAAAAAAAAACAACATTAGAGAAGTTATTGTGGTGTGCACTAAATATGTAATAAGAAGGTAGCTAGCTTACTTACTTCCAAGGGACATCGCCGACAACCATCTTATCACCTTCGTTATCCTCGTACACAAGCGCATACTCCCCACTTCCATCTAACAACCCTCTAAAGGCTTTGTTCTCATAATCACAAGCAGTAGTGCCGCCAGCTTGGGCTGCAATAAGCCATCGGAAGAGTTTATCAACGGCATGAGATAGTTTCTCATAACTGCCGCACGCCTTGAGGTCCACTTTCCTTCCTATGGGTATGCCATCCATGTAGATCTTGACGAGGGTTTTCTTCGCGGGCTCTTCTAGAAGCTTCCGATCTCCGACGGGACCACCCGCGATTCCCGACTCGGGCCTGAGGCCCGAGCTGCTGCCGCCGCTTGCTAGGTTCTTCCGAGAGGTTCGAACGGGCGGCCATCCCACTAGGGTGTAACTAGGAGCAGTCCTACGAAATGTGTAATATTTAAGGCTAATCTATTCTAACATAAATAACCACAGAAGCATACATTAAAGAAGCTATGAGAGCCCAACCTTTCGCGCACTGAGGGTGAAGGTCGTCCTTGTTTGTTATTTTCTCTGCCATGCATGTCCGACGGTGGTACTCTAACGTGACGGGGCTGTGACGTTTCTCTCTTCGTCACAGGCGGACCAAGCCTTAGTTCAAGGCTTTCATCAAGTTCATGGCTTGCTGATGCTTCCTCCTTGATTTCAAGCTGAGGATGTTTTCCTTTCTCATTTGGGAGTAAATCAAGAAACTTATGACAGCCTTGATCCTCTATTCTTGCATAATCATCCATTTTCTTTGAGCAGTAGATAATATCATATAATCGTTGCTGCAACAAAGAATCATAGCTAGAAAGATCATAACTTGAACATGAAAATATGATTAAACCAAGCTGAATATAGTCATGCATGCAAAGATTCAAATCATCTGCGATCTTGATAAGAAAACAAGTATTATTCCCCTCGACAAAGTCCTCTCAAGACTGAAGCTTTTGGTAAGAAAAACGGAACCTTTTACCTTACAAAGAAAGTGAATATATCAAGCAGTTTGTGTCTGTCTCTTCTTCTGATCTTCTACCATCATCTTGAGATTGCAGACATATCAAAGCAACCCTTTAACACACAAGAGAGAGAGAGAGAGAGAGAGAGAGAGAGAGAGAAAGAGAGAGAGAGATTCACACGCAACTAAGCACACGTCCCCCTTGAATAAAAACAAAGAGTAGTTGTTCAGTTCAAGAAGCAAATAACGCTGACCTTTCGTTTCCTTTCAAGAAAACAAAAAAGAAAGGAAAAAAAAAGAGAAAGATAAGGTTTCTTCGGACACTTTCATCAGATAAAATAGTGACCCAAAGCGAAAAAAAAAGGCAGGCATGTTCAAGAAAAGTGTCTAAAAGTCAAGATTCAATGTAGTAAGCCGACAAAAATGGTTGCTTCTTGCAATGAAACGTCGTCGTTTTCTTCCAAAACAAGCTGCTTAAATAAAGGGAGTAGTTGAAGTTGGTCAAGGAAGAAAACATATCCCCACTCGTGCGGGTTGATAGCTCTCGACTACTCAACTTTAACTCTTGGCCTACCGAAGTTGTGGTTTTCACATGCATTTCATTTAAACTGTTTTTTTTTTTTGAGTGGTATGTAGAAAAACTAAAAATCTAACATTATTTTATAGCGTACCATAAAAAATATTTGACCTAACTTGGGACTACTTTAAAATTCATTGGTGATATGATAAATGATTTGCAACTCCACAATCATTTGTATAATATTTTCATGTTAAAGTCATCAATTCGATGTACTTAAACTTTTTAACTTTATATACATGCCAGAATTATTAGTTATATTGGAACTCAAAATCATCATATATAGCAACGTTGAAATTCAAATTCGCTTTAAATTAAATTTAGTTTGAGAATAAATAATAAGTTGATGTTGCGTGAATTTTTCCTAATTGAAAAAATCATATCAATTTTGGTTCAGATAAAGTCAAACAATAAAATAAAATATATATTGGAGATATTCTCTTAAACCATTTTAGAAAAAAATAAATAAAATAAAATAATATATATATGGATAAATTTTTCCAAAATGAAGACGAATGAACAAACTAGTGATTATTAAAGTAATTTAATAATAATAAAAAAAAGTAATTGGAGATACTTTCTGGGAATAAAATAAATGTTATGGGACTCGAAATGTCATTTTCCCTGAATCTCTGAGACATGAAACCCACCCTTCCACGCGCCATCCGACCCATACTCTTCACATTCTCCCTCCGCCCTAATCCTAACCCTAATAATTGTTACAGACACCTCGCCCAGAACGTCGTCATTTCTCGCTGCAGACGTTCCCTCATGTCTTCTATGGCCGGAGGCAATAGTGTTTCGGATGCGCCGCTGTCGCTGGAGAAGCAGTTCCATGACTTCCGTCACCAGCTGGACGAGTCCGGCAACCTGCGCGATCGCATACGGAGCATCGCGATGGAGATCGAATCAGCCACGAGGCTTATGCACTCAAGTCTGTTGCTAGTTCATCAGCTGCGCCCAGTGCCTGGTGAGTTTAAGTATTTCATCTCCGTCGTTGTTTTGCCGTAGCTTTTGGACGCGTGGAAGGTTGTTGTTTAAGTCGATTAAGCTATTGATTGACCATATTTGCACTTTCTCGCTGATACGAAGCGATGAATTAGGTTTGGAAGTCTCAGAACTTATGAAATGAAATGAGTAATTATGTTTGTCGTGGTGTTCAAATTTGTGTTGTTCAAGTCAGTTGTGTGGTGAGAAATTTTAAAAGCATCCGATTACTTCAATCGAATACGTAATGTATAGAAGCATATGCATATGTACATTCATGTTTCATTAACTTCTGAATTTTGAATAGAGATTTTGGCGAAAGCAAAGGAGCAGATTAGTGTGTTGCGAGACATTTTCAGTAAGCTTGCAGAAGTTATGCGAGAATGTCCTGACCAGTACTATAGGTTGTGACTTGTATTTTTTAGTTTGAGGCATTATTTCTCTTGATAGTTATTACTCATTTAGTTGCATTCACACTTTGCAGGTACCATGGTGATTGGAGAAGTGAGACACAATCTGTTGTTTCGCTGCTCGCTTTCATGCATTGGCTAGAAACTGAAAGACTGCTTCTTCATGCTGAGGCGGAGGAAAAACTTGGGTATGTTCGCTTAGTTTCACTTTGCTCAGTAATTAATAGTGCCTTATTGTGAACTTCTGCATAAATTTTTGTTCCATGCGTCTTGTCACTAGCAGATGCTTTAATGTATAATATAAATGATCCTGTGTCTGACTCTGAAAAGGGGTGTTATAATATTCGATTTTGGAGCTAAAATCACCTCGTCTTCATTTGAATTGGTTCTGTCCATATTGATAGCATTACAAATGTGTGACTTGTTATTTGCATAAGTCGATTTGCAGTTGCATTCCCTATTTATGTCTATTGTTGTTATGCACTTGATAGAATTGTATCTAGCATTTTTTTTTCCTTTGTCCTTTTTTTTCCCCTGGGAGAGCTTCGTCTTCCACTACCAGTATCTTATACTTCAGCTTGTTATCCCAAAACTGTGGAAATATTTCTAACCGTCTACTAATGTGTCATTGTTGCCACAGTGAATCCATCAGAGTTTGGCCTCGATATTGAAGATTACCTAGTAGGTAAGGGCTGCCGTGTTTACCTTTTGTTTTCTTCGAGTAGCTTGTTCAGTTGTGACCATGCATGTGTTGGATATTTGTTATTCTGTTTTGTTCAGACATGTTTCCAGTAGTTTTTCCTAATTGGAAGGGTTTGATATCCTGATGTTGGTCTTTGTGGCTTTGCAGGAATCTGTTTTATGTCCAATGACTTGGTACGTCTTCTTCACACCCACTTTCTTTTTGCTTATAAAACAGCAATCCAATTAAAATGATCTTCCCAATAGTATTAGACGTTTAAATGCAGATTGTAGATGGCCTTAAAACCTGCAATGTATCACCCTTCGTGCTTAATGATTCCCATTTCATGAAAAATAACATTATATCTCAATAGCTTTTCTAAAAGTAAGTTTATGTCCGAAGCTCTGGGCTGAGTGAAAAGAAGGGGTCATGCTAGTTAAACTATAGGGGAAAGAAAATTGTGTTAACTTGCAGACTTTGCAGCCTAGGTACGTGGTGAACCAAGTGACCGCTGGGGATTACGACTGCCCAAGAAAAGTAATGAAGTTTTTGACAGATTTGCACTCAGCATTTCGCATGCTCAATCTTCGCAACGACTTCCTGCGTAAGAAGTTTGATGGTAAGCCAACCTTCACAATTCCGATGCAAAACATAAGCCGAGTACCAAAGACAAGGTTTAGAACTTATTTCTTATTTCCTATTAACTTGAATAGGAATGAAATACGACCTTAGAAGAGTCGAAGAAGTTTACTACGACGTGAAGATTAGAGGATTAGCAGAGAAAGGCGACTCAACGGAAGGCTCAAAAGATGTTCCAGAGCAATCATGAATGATGGGAGACTATTATCTACTGTCTCTTTTCTGTTTTCTTGCAAGCATTTTCGGCTTTTACTCGTTTTTTGTTCTCTGAATGATCAGTGAAATGAATGGCTCTGCGAAGTTCTCCAATTTATGCATGGCGCAACACAAAATCGTTATGTATTCAGCAGATGAAAAATGAAACATCAATGAATAAACGTAAATCAACATTATTCAACTTTCCCTTTTCTTTTTCCGACACTATAAATAGCTCGGTATCTCGATGTTGCCGTGCATCTCTTATTACAACAATTGTTCAGCACAAGCTGTGCCTTCTTCGCAGATCAACTGCGAACGCCTAAAATATTCTTTAAGAAAGAGACATAGCTACGAAAACCATGCAAGAATCAACTATACATGCACATACACTGAACTAAATCCCTATTTCGTTCAGATATGATCACAGATTGCATTTGTGAACTCCGTGGTAGTCGATTTCCCGCCTAGATCGCCTGTTCGATACTTCCCTTCCGCAATTGTGTTCAAGACTGCATCTTGGATTCTATCGGCTTTGCCGTGGAGATCCAAGTGGCGCAACATGGTGACGGCGCTCAGTAGCAAAGCAGTTGGATTGGCCAAGTTCTATATGAATCAAGAGAATTATCATTATTCTCTAGTCAGTAGGCTGATATATAATGTCAACTGAAATGTCTTAGTTATTTCATCTACTGGCAATAATGAATATGAATCCATTGACCTTAGCCATTAAGTTGTGAAACTGCTCAAGCAATAGAAACTGAACAGTAATGACGGACGCAGAACTTTTTTTTATCACTAACCTTTCCAGCGATATCTGGGGCAGAGCCGTGCACAGCTTCAGCTAGAGCAATGCCTCCCTCACCAATATTGCAGCTAGTTTGGGAGAAAAACCCATATTATAATTTGGATGGATAATCACTATACGGAAGATGGGGAAAAGAAGAATTCCGCAGAGAAGTACCTTGGAGTTAAACCTAAGCCTCCTATCAGACCAGCACAAAGGTCACTGATAATGTCTCCGTAAAGATTTGGCATCACCAGAACGTCAAAGGCTGCAGGGTTCCTCACGAGCTGTAGAATGGAAAAAAGTTTGCTATTATCTCGCTAGAACAGTGTATAGAAAACCATTAATCCTTGCGGGAATATGATTTTCTCATAGTACTTTTCTTTTAAGGGAAATACCACTCCTACAAAGTACAAACATATATGTGCCATACCATCATGCAACAATTGTCGATCACAACTTCTTCATATGTTATATCTGGGTACTTTTCAGCAACCTCTCGACAGCACTACAATTACAACTTAAAGGGGTTACTAACAAAAAAGTAAAAACATAGATACTCAACATCATGCCTATTATAAACATACCTTGAGAAAAAGACCGTCGGTTTTTTGCATGATGTTAGCTTTGTGAATTGCAGATACTCCTTTCCGTCCATGGTTTTGGGCATAATGAAAAGCATACTCAGCAACTCTCAAACTTGCTTGCCGTGTAATAATCTTGAGACTTTCAACAACACCCCTCACCACCTAATCAAACAGCAAAGCAGTTTACCACTGGCCGTATAATCGTTCAAGAATAACATGCAATGAAGTCCCTACCTGATGTTCAAGTCCACTGTACTCTCCTTCCGTGTTTTCGCGAATCGTAATGAGATCAACATCATCATACTTAGTCTTGTATCCTGGTAAACTGTAACAAGGTCGAACATTGGCATACAGATTGAGCTCCTTTCTTAACGTAAGGTTGAGCGAGCAATGGCCTTTCCCGATTGGTGTGGCCATCGGCCCTTTCAGACCAACTTTATTCCGCCTCACTGATTCAAGACTTTCCCATGTTAGGAAACTTTGTGTTTTCGGATCAATTTCCTTGCCCACGTAGTGTTCTTCCCATTCGATCGGCACTTCAGCTACTCTAAAAACCTTCATCAGAAAGTTCCTTAGTCAAATCAACAAGCTAAGCTCAGAACCCTCTCTTGATAAAGCAAAAATCAACAAAAGCATTCTACTACGTATCAAAATTTTCGCAAACACAATACAACAACACAAAAAAGTATGTTTGCAGAAAGATAAAAAAAAGAACAAATAAAACTACCTGCTTCACCGACTCGGCGATCTCAGGTCCGATACCGTCTCCGGGAAACAAAGTGGCGCGGATCAACCCCGACCCGGAAGGATCCGAAGAGAAGCCTCGATCTAAGAAACGAGGGCTTTTCGCCGCGGAGATTAGCCCACGTGATGATCGGCAGCTGCTGGCGAATCGTCTCACTATTTGTGAATCTATTGTTTTGTAGCTGCTGCTGTTCTGTTCGACAATTGCGCGTGGTTCAATGTTCTAATCTAACCTTCTCTCCACTGATTATTATTTATTTAAAAACTGATTATGTTAATCGGAATATAATCGTCTAATAAAATAATAATATACAATAAGTAAATAGTAATGATGATTAATGGCTAGATTTAAGACATTTTAAGTGGGAGGTGTCCTTTTCCAAATACAATATCTTGACTATCATTATTCGTTGTTATTTAAGGAGTGGGACATTCTCATCTGATCTCGAGGATTAGTTTATCGTGTGGCACAGTTTTATAAAGTGTGAATACTTGAGATTCGCTAACAAAATTGTAATAATGGTAAGTGTTATATTAGACTCGATATTTTCGGGAATCTCTGTTTCCGTTTTTTGTCGACAAGCAATCGGGGACGAAACTGCACTAACTCCGACGAATGAGATCGTGTGATTAGAGTGGAGGTGAGCGAGCTCTTTAGAATTTTGAGAGGTGAGCTGCACGGTAATAAATTATGGGCGGGAAGTAAAGTCCCGTCCCCCCAATTGGGGCGAGATTTCTGCCCATTTCTACTGCACAGTAGTAGAAATCGAAAATTTTCATACCTTTTTGGGCGAATTCCCGAGATGAATCGAAAACTCCGCCCAGTGACAAATAGGGATGGCAACGGGGCGGATCTTTAGCAGGTTTGGCAGGACCCCGCTCCGATATTATAATTATAAATAAATTTATATATATTATCTGGGGCGGGTTTCGGGTCGGGTTTCGGGATAAGGTTGGGTAAACCCGAGACCCGACCCGGATCCGGCCGAAGTTGATTATTTTGAGACCCGTAACCCGCTCAAATACCCGAATAATTAAAAAACCCCAGGACAAGGCCGATCCGGTTTAGACCCGCACCGTTGCCATCCCTAATGACAAGCCTAATGGTCAAGTGAATATTTTTATTTATTTATTCAATTGTTTATCTTAAAAAAATTGGAAAAATGGAATATTTTTTTTAATATGATGATAATGTAAATATCTTCAACGAAAGGTATCTCTTTTTGCTTATAAATCCCAACCTCAGAGAACCTTTAAAGCCCTACATTTGATTTCAAGAAGCCTCAGCTAAAACCTCATCCCTTTCCTCTCACCCACAAACCAATCCATGGCTTCATCTTCGTTGAAATTCCTCACCCTCGCAACCCCACCGCCGCCGCAGGCCCTACCCCTTCCCCGCCAACACCACCCATCTTTCGCCTCCGTACCAAGACTCGCCTTTCCGTTCACTTCCATTACAGCAAGCTACTCTCCGCAGCAACCCATCGCCAAGCTCGTACGAAACGTCGCCGTTTCTTCCGACGTGGAGGTCGACGACGAGGAAGGTCAGGGCGGGTCCGAGGTTGCTGAGCCGAGCTTCTCCCCCGAGCTGAAGATCTTCGTCGGAAACCTACCTTTTACCGTGGACAGCGCCGCCCTTGCTGGGCTGTTCGAACAGGCCGGCAACGTCGAGATGGTCGAGGTCAGTTTATTGCCTTCCCTTTTTTTTACATTAACGTTATCCTTCAGTTCAGTTCTCCTTTGTTCAAAGATGAGATATTTTTGGGTAATATGGCCACGTGGCAGGTCATCTACGACAAAGAGTCGGGAAGAAGCCGAGGCTTTGGCTTTGTTACCATGTCCACCGTCGAGGAAGTACTCGCCGCAGTTCAGCGATTCAACGGCTATGTAAGCTTACTACATAAACCATATTGCCCAAAAATCGAATCTTTATTGCTCATTCTAAGACTAACATGCCCGAACAACCAACCCTCTTTGCAGGAACTTCAGGGCCGGGCCCTACGGGTCAACTCCGGCCCGCCGCCCAAGAGGGAAAACTCCTCCTTCCGAGGAGGCCCGAGGGGAGGCGGCGGCGGGTCGAGCTTCGACAGCTCCAATAGGGTCTACGTAGGCAACCTCTCCTGGGGAGTCGACAATCTCGCCCTCGAGACCCTCTTCAGCGAACAAGGGAACGTTAAGGAAGCTCGGGTCGTTTACGACAGGGAAAGCGGGAGGTCGAGGGGCTTCGGTTTCGTAACCTATAGCACCGCCGAAGAAGTTGCCAACGCCATCGAATCTTTGGACGGCATTGTAAGTATATTCTTCCGTCCCTTATCCTTATTACATATCGATCGTAATCGTCGGGCGATAAACGTAACAATACGGCAATGTTTACCGCAGGACCTCGACGGGAGAACTATTCGTGTGAGCGCAGCCGAAGCTCGTCCGAGGCGCGAGTATTAATTAGTCGAACTACTTTGTGTAATGATATGAGATAGATTTATGTTGGATCTTGAGATGGATGGAAGAGTAACAATGCTTATTTATTACACATTATTATTATTATTACTTATTAGTCCATAATACAATCCCTTAAAACATCATAATTACAGTTGGCCATTATCTCACAGCAGCTTAACTTAATAAAAGCTTGAGTGTCACATTACATACACACAAAAAAATCACAAATTGCCTATTAGTTTCAAATAAGTAATAATGCTTCAATAATAATAATAATGATGGTATAATAATCAATCAACATAAGAATGAGATTGGCTTGGCTAAGTGTGTATTTTCTTTCCCTGAGATAGATTAAGAGCATATCAGAATTAGTAGTTACTAATTATTGATTAATAATGATGTAATTAAAGAGGAAGATTATTATTTCTTACAATTGGATGATGTTTGGGCTTATTGGATTTGGGCCTTAAATGGGCCTTGCTTGTTTGATGATGGAGCTTGGGCCTATCTCTGTTTGGTGGTGGTATGTACGTGTGAGTCTCTGGGCCTCTGTAGTCAATTTCGTACACCTCTGGGCCCATATCTCTAGTCCCTACTACACAATTTGGTTTACTTTAAATAAATGATTACAATATTTAACATATATTTACATATTTATAAAAGAATAAAAGATCTACTTGAATAAAATAATAACAATATTTATTTAGCATGAAGAATAGAAGATATAACCTTGATCTGGACTAAATTTTGATATTAGGAAACCTATCTAAACAAGAATTGATAATATAGATAAAGATGAATAACATTCCTATATAGAATATATGAATATCAATTTATCCTTGTTCAGATGATATATTATCCTAATCATCATCTCATAATGTGTGAAGAATTTTATCCATCTCTAATATTCTATTCTTCATATATCACATCAGCTTAATGGTTGTTGAGATTTCTGTCTATTTCACATCGGATAATTTTTCACCCAACTCAATTAATTCAAGAGGCTCATTTACCTATCAACAATTGGTTTTATGGTTTTATGATGAAACCCTCGATTCTAATAATGATTACTCTAATAATAGCTATAATTTAAGGAAAAGTGATTCATAACTAACCTCTTGAGAAGCAAGGGCTCGCCATTAGAAGGTTGACAAGTAGCAGTGTGGCGACGGCGATTCTTGCCTTGAACTCCATTTTGCATTACTCTCAAGAAGAAAAGAACGAAGGTCTCAAAATAAACTTTTTTTAATTATTACTTACTTTAAGGAAAGATATATATATATATATATATTATTGAAATGAATGATATGAAAGGGAAGACAAAATATGAGACTCGATTGAATGGGCATATCACAATCTGCTGGGAAATTTAATTTAAGGGAAGGGACATTATGGGTTGGCGTTGGGTTGGAACATTTATGTTGGTGTAATGTCACATTGTAATATTGGATGTCGAGACGATTAATTACAAGAATTGGGACAACCATTATAATCGGACACTAAATATTTACATATGGGAATCTATACTTAAATACCTATTTTTATAAAAAAGTTGCAATTCAGTGCCCTGTCTGAAAAAAATTATATTTAAGTATCCAACTGGTTGTGTGTACCATTTTACCATCCTTGACGTACATTTTTATATGTATATTACATACCACATCAGGCGTTTATGTGGTACCTATATACGTTTCTTTATGTTACCTAAATTTATTTTGTGATGTACCTTTTCTTACAGTATTATGTACCACAATATGTTTCTACATCGTACCTAAATATACTTATATAATGTACCTGCGGCGCAAGCGGGTACTTATGTGTAAAAACTTTATTCTACTAGGTACATACATGTAAAAAAATTCTGACAAGGGACCGAATTGATAATTTTTATACAAATAGGTATTTAAGTGTAAGTTTCCCATAAAAGGAGAAGAATATATAATGTATGTAACTGTCCTAAATTGGATTGGGACGGAATACACATGCTAAAAGGATTAGTCCCGCTGATAAATGGGATCGTTCCATAATGGATAATAAGTTTTAGATTATCTTCAAATTGAATTTAGTTAAACATGGAAACATTGTGTGTATCTCTTAACTAGGAAAAAGAATCCAAGAATATGTATTATTAATTAATTTCATGAAGTGGTGTAGACAGTGGCATGTGTTATATAATTGAATATGCATGAAATGAGACCATCACTTTGGCTGGACTACACTACAGAAAACCCTAATACACTTTTCATTTCTATTCATTTAGATTTGTCATTTAACGCTATAGATTTCATTATATATACATACATATATTTATACACATATACTATGATATTCTTCTCATTTTTATTATTATTTTTTTTTATGGCATGAATGGTATGGAACTGTTTTCATTACACAAATCTGGCCAGACCAATCCCAGCTGGAAAATTGAATGCACAGTAAGTAGCAAAGCAAGTTGGGTATCACTATGATTATTATAACATAGAAGAAGGTAGGTTAAATTGTGTAATAAAGTATCGATAACGATAATTAATGTACAAGAGGTATATAGAATAATGTTATTTGCGAAATAAAATTCATTTCGCACTATACCAATTGGAGTAAGATACTAAAATGAAAGAAAAGAGGGGGTGAAAAATAGAAACAAATAATTGTTTAAAACTGTGTCGTATGATTTGCCTCATGTGGGACTAAATAGAAAACTTCGATGGAATTTTGGTGTCAAATGGCAAATAGTGAATAAATCTGCATTAATAAATTAATTATTCCTGATGGGTCCCACCATTCAAAATTACACAGACGGATAAGTCTCATTTATTGAATATTGTTTCTTTTGGATAATAAAGTTAGAATATTGAATATATGGTTGCAAATGAATTGAACTTTTTTTGTTCGATTCGATATTCGATTCGAAAATTGAGATTCGAATTCGAAATATTAGAATATCAAATCCGAATAAGAATATATTTTTCGATTCGAATAATTTTAGAATACGAATAAAATATCGCAATATTCGATTCGAATATTCGATTCGATTCGTAAAAAACTAAATATAAATATTAATATTCAATATATAATTGAAATGTAATATATTATAATTCAATATGTATATATATTTATTAAATAAAACATATTATAATTCAACATATATTTAAATATAAGATACATAATTAAATATATATTTTAAATATAATATTATTTTTATTTTTATTAAATAAAAAATATAATAATAAAATATAAATTTGAATGATAATATTCGAATATTCTATTCGATTCGATATTCGAATGTCATAATCAAATCGAATTCAAATCGATTTTTAGTATTCGAACAGTATTCGTGTTCGAATTCGAAATTTGATAATAGAATATGAATAGAATATCATGATATTCGACTCGATTCGATTCGTTTGCACCCTATATTGAAATAACTTAAATAGTTACTTACCTAAACGAATATATAAAAAAATAAAATAAAAGAAAAAATTCCGTTGCCGGGAATCGAACCCGGGTCTCCTGGGTGAAAGCCAGATATCCTAACCGCTGGACGACAACGGATTTTTATATTTAGAAAGATTATTTAATATAAATCATAAACATTCCTACCTTAAGACAAACCAGGGCTTCATCGTACATTACATCCTCTTTGGGTGGCGAAGAAGAAGAAGAACAAAAGAGAGAACGATGACAAGCGCGACAATCTGCAAGACGTAGTGATTATTGCCAAGACCGTTCTTGGTGATAAAGCAGAGGATAGGAGGTGAGAAAAAGGAAGGAAAAAACAATCCAAAACGTCGGAGAACAAAAGCAACAAGAAAGTCAGATACTCCGACCAGGACGAGGGTTTCCCCCTGCCCGGAAAATCAGACGGCGAAGAGGCCAAGAATCTCGTCATAGGACTATATAGAAGAACGTGAAGGACGTCTATCGGAGGATAAATCTCCCCCCGGCAGGCGAAATGGGCGGTGGTCCGAGGAAGATTATCAGAGCCTCTTCGACCTCGTCAACGCCGACCTTCAGCTGAAGATCTCCGAAGAGAAGAAGAAGTCGTCGAAGCACGGCATGCTGAGGGACAACATCTACTGGTCAGGGATCAGCGATCGTATGGAGACACGCGCCATGGCTAGTTGCTGTCTGAAATGGTACGGTCAGATGACGTCCCCTCCCCCCATGGTGGTCGAAGGGATTCGGTCGGACGCAGATGCTTACCGTCTGATAGGGGCGCTGTATGGGTCGGACGAAAACTGCATGGAAGACGTTGATTGGGACAGCCTCGTAGATGGCAGGTCGGGCGAGGTGTGTAGGAAGAAAGAGGTGGAGGCAAATGAGGAAGCATATCGGACATCACGGTAAGGAGACGTTTGCCGGGCAGGTCGAGGTTTTGGCGCTGATGTACTGCCCTCATCTTGTCGGGGCGAGAGAGAGGCGTGGGATAGCGAACCGTTTGTGGATGATATCAAACCTCCTTGCTAAATAGATAAGGAGGGTTCGTTTCGTCGTATTTGTCGATGTATTCGTACCATTTTATGACTGAATAAGAAGATGGTAATGGATTTTCTTTCGCATAAAGAATGGCAAGAAGATTGCATGTCCCAAACCCCTACATACGTCTTGAAGCAGGCAGTTTTATTACAAACAATGTTAGCTACTATGCTTCTGAAATCAATCCGTCACGTCTCGTCTCGTCTCCCCCGAGAAACAGTTTTCGTAGTAAATATGGAAGTGACGATGAATCATGGGCATGTGCTTGGGGTTATGCGACATAAGGCGACTCATGGTTAGTAGCAGTGGCAATAGAAGGAGAGTGGGAAGAACTTGAAGTAGCGAATCCTGATGATGCTGCAGTATTATAAAGCTGTGGTAAGTGGTGAGCCCCATGGAAGAAATGGTTAGGGCTCTTCCATGCCATATTTGCCGAAGAATCGACCTTCTTGCCCTGCGGAAGTTATGCGAATGTTATATATTAGACACAAACATGTTGAACCCAAATATCGAATAGCTTAAGAGAAACCTTTGCTCCATTTTCTGGGCGCAAGAAAGTTGATCCGCGATGGGCAGTTGAGCATTCCGTCTCAAGTTTATGAGTTCGATGATCGTCTTCTCTTTCGGGAGGTGCGATGCTCAAGCTTAGGTCTAGGTCATGGTATTCCGAAGCTACAAACGTACATCAAGATTCAAGTAAAGAGTAAATCTCAAACCATTGATTGTTCTCAAGACATAATAGTATATGATATACAAACATCTTCTACCTCCTCCATTGTCTGCTTCAGACGGCATCGACTCCTCGTATGAACTAGGTTCGAAGTTAGTGACTGCTTCCTTTCCGTGGCACTTAATGGAAGCCTTATCGTATGCCCTGACCAGCACAAATCACAACTTTTTCAGCAACAAAAAAAACCTTTGTTTCATACGAAAAGATCTAAACGTAATGAAGTTTGATTTCACCTTGCAGCTTCTATCTCGCTCTCGAACAAGCCGAGATATACATACCTTTCACCAGAAAACATTGATAATCGTCAATGTATAAAACTTATATCGCCGAAGCGGGCCGAACGGCGAATCAATGAGCAAACATTTACAGTTTAATCTTACTTCTTGCCAAGTAACTGCCCCATCCGAGCTTCCCATCTCCCGCATTTGTGCAGCGTCACTCCCCTGTACTTCGAGCTTCCCCTGGAGAAGCCAGTGCTATTCCTACGAAGTATGTGCACAAAATCTTCTTTGCTAAGATTCTCCATCTGCTTCAAAGCAAGATCAGAAACGAAATATGCCTAAGGACCAGCAAATGCATAGCAATAAGAACAAAAGAAATATGCTATAAGTCATAGCTAACCTGACTTAGATCTTCCTCGTAATCGCGGGCATCGAAGTTTATGTCAGCATTCAGTCCACGGAACTTAATGGCCGCACGGTCATATGCCCTATACATCATAAGAACGAAACATGCGTATACGTCTCAATCACAAGCTTAGGAATTAGGATCACATAACTGCTGATTGGAGCTGAAAACAACTGAGACTTAGCTTACCTTGCAGCATCATAAGCAGTATCAAAGCCCCCTGATGATCAAGTTTATGTAAAGCATTTCGACAATGGTGGAATTTTAAAGAATGTCCATATCAAATAGATCAAAATACCATTGACAGAATAAAACAAAAACAAAAAGCAGATTTGTTTGAAGCAGATTTACCTAAATAGACTTGTTTCCCACAGTCCCTGAACATATCGAAAGGGCATGAATCAATTGCAAGAGGAGGAAAAAAAAATGTAAACAAGGCTGAATAAATGATATGCTTGATAGCTTTAATTCGTTACCAAATGTGAGATTCCCAGCGCCCAGTTCGTCGATAGAAAGTCACGCCGCGATAGTGAGAGCTCTTCGACTGGGGACCTCTCCTCCTCTTCGTCCTCGGCTGCGGCCTCCCGATTGTGCCCCGACGATCGCCACAGTCGCGACGCTGATCGGACGGCGTCGCGCGTTGGGTGATATCCTCCTTCCATACATCGAACTCTACCGAGTCGTTGACGGCCGATGAAGTCGAGCTGCCGGAATATTCCTTCCGATGGTTAGCTCCGGCGACTTGGCTGTCCATGGTTTGGTTGAGGTTGAGCATCTTTGGATCAGATAAGTATAGATAACAAGCAAGAGGAAAACTGAAGTAGAAGGATATGTTTGTGTGTGTGTGTAGGTTTGCTTTTTGAGAATATATATAGAGTGAGAGGCAGACGTACATTGGCAACGTTTGGAGAAATCGAAGAATAGCTTTTTGGGAATATTAAGGAAAAATGAAAAAACATTAACGTCTTCTAGCCACGAAGGGGATGCCCGCGCGTGGCTTACAAGAATCTTCTACCGCGGTGGCGCGTGGTAGGGTCTACCGTCGCTGCTGGCTATGCATGAATTTCCCTTAATATTAGTCGATAAATAATTTAATAAAACTGATCCATTAGGCCCGAGACACTTTAATTCGATATGGAGCTCTCGATTATTAGGAACTTTGACTTTCGATGTAAGGAGATTATTCATATATTCGAAGCATGCAGCCTGAAATAGAAAAAAGAAAATTAAAAAATAATAATTTATTAAATTTGCGAATGATTTGTAAATAAATTTAATAAGTATAAAAAGAGACGTCAGCTTTTAAAAGTTGAAACGCCGTGACGAAGGAAAATAAAGAAGCCAAATGGGACTAAGAAGAAAGCCGACAAAAGAAGGATAGTGAGAGAATTTTTTTCGTTAGTGGGACCCACATGGCTTGACGTTTTATCACCTGACACGTGTCTCATACCTCTTTGTTTTGCATAATAAGTAAGCATTGAAAAAATAAAAAAGAGGAGAAAAACTTAACGAACTGAAAATGACTAATGACCCAACAAAATATATTTTAAGCTTTAATTATTACATTACATTTCACAATCAAACAAGTTGTTTCTTTGTAATCTTCATAAATTTGAAAACATATCAATTTCCCTATATTACATATACAATGTGACATCGGTCATAGTCCTTCCATTGATAATTCAAATGGATGACAGCTAATCACCAATCGTTAGTGATGATTACAGCAATTAAATAATAATAATAATCAAAAGATTTGCCAGAACGAATCCAAAGTAGTAACAACGTTGTTTAATACGAACGAATCTCGTATGGCGGAAAGTACCACGTGCCACCTATTTGATCAACAAAGGGCCCCACATGGCTTCATAATAATTTCATATTATATTATATGATGTTAATCATTAGGAATGAATTCACATAAAACACTCAACAATGATAATTGATAGATGGCAGTGTTACGAAATCTTCATTTTTCCTAGTATGGGACATGGGCCATTACATAAGTTATATGGGCCTCTTTTCCTTCATTTATTTATTTTGCTAACTCCCACTCGACTCGAAGTTATGCCGCACGCATGAAAAGTCTAGGGTTATCTAAGAGTATCCTTACTCAATCGACGATAGTCGAGACCTTCTACATGAAATATCTCGGACCTATCTCGGACCTAACCACTAAGTAATGTTCTTTGGGACAAGAAAAAATATTTTAAGATCCTCAAAGTCTCAGCTCCACCATTGCTTCCATCAGACCAAAATAATAATAATAATAATAATAATAATAATAATATAATAATTCTGCGCGAATGTGCAAATTAAGGGAAGCCCACAGCCGAGTTTATCAACCGATGAACTCTACATGTCAAAAAACCAAGGACTACGACGGCCAACATTCACGACGAAGACATTGCTTGTGGCCAACCAATGGTTTCGTATTGTAATAGAGCATGTGGGGGCAAAACTCAGAAATTCACAAAGGCAAGCAGAGTCAAACATTGTCACCTGGTTCTTTGATCTGTAATGTCGTTCTTGAAAGGCTAGCTTCCAGTTCATTTAGCTCGTCAATGTCGAGGTCATCATCGTCGTCGTCGTCGTCATCAACAGCATCATTGTTTCCGTCTAAATCGTTTGCAGTTGACTTGGAAGAACATGGCATCTCAACGGGTTTTTCTTTATCAACCTGATCAAGTGTATATGAATTGTGTACTCAGCAAAACTAATCAAAAGCCCGCAAGAGTTCAAAATCTTGCAGGAGCTATGAAACTAAAAACCGTTTTAACATTTAACCTTTTGATCTTCTTCTCGCTCTTCTTCTCGCTCTTCTTCTCTCTGATACTCGTCGTAGGCTCCAACATCATCAACAAATAAGCTAGCATCGGACAAGAAAAGCTCACGACCACTGTGGGATAAGGCAAGCATACAGTAAAATGAGTATGGTTTCTGTCTAAGGCATACTAGTAAATCAAGAATGAAGATATGATATTCAATTAGGAAGGAAAACTTGCCTCATACGATCATTCTTAGCTCTATCTGCCATTTGTGCAGCCAAGCTAGCTTCTCTCTCCTCCACCTTCTTCATTTTCCATTGCATGAATAACTCCGGGGTCATAGGAGTTGAAGTCACTAGTTTTGAACGCTGAATGAATAAATAAGCCCATTAGTGCAATAATCATGTCTAGTATCGAAAGGGAAAGAGTACCCCGATGAAAGAGTAGCTATGGGTAACTTATATAGCAGTTACTAGAGCCAAACACTACAAACATTTGCAATGGTTACCTTGTTTTCTATCTCTTCCTCAACAGATATTTTGTCCTTCTCCTCTTCTAGGAGAGCTTTCATCTGAGACTTCAAAACATATCCAGGAGGAAGAGCATGTCTGTAGTGACAGTCTTTACCACCATTAGGGCAGACCCAAAACCAACCATATTGTTTCTTCTCGACAGCTTCGAGAAAATATTTACACACCTTCAAAATGATGACATCAAACAGAGATCTTTATATTAGTATCTCAGAAAATGGCAGAACATGATATTGGGTTAGTAAACCAAAAATTGTAAACATGAAGCATGATAAGAAAGTATCACAGCCCTGATAACAAGTATTTTATCAACGTCCCGTTATATGCGATCAAATAGGTATGCCTCACCGAAGGCAACGTAATGAATGCGCTTTGAGGGGCACCATTTTAATCGAGCAACAGTCCACAGGCAAGTGTCTCAGTTGCCAGTGCAGAGAAGAGAGGTGCACACGTCAAATAAGACTTCTAAAATCTAAAAGCATATTTTCTATCGATTTTTTCCCTATAAATTGCTCACAATGCAGTACCATCAGTTTTGCAAGACAGTTAGATATGAGTGCAAACAGGTGAAAGAACAAGCCTTACTATATCTGTAGGCTTATTCTTGTTATACTCCTGGCTCTTTGACTCAACAACCTTCTCCAATGTCTCTTGGTCCCAATCTTCCATAGTTCCCTGTTCGTTTCCTATTTGCACATAGCCACAGAGTCAAATATTTCAAACAAAATAGTAACAATAATAGAATAAAGTAAACAACCAAAGAAATGTAAGATCAAGGAAGCATGCAAAAAAATCACTATCTATTATCAACCTTCATCGCGCTTGTCACTATAGATATCAATCTTCTCTCCTTTCCGCTGGACATTCAAATCATGTGAGAACTTGCATTTGAACCCTTTTGCACATTGCCCCACCTTGAAGTGTTCGCATACAATCGACTTGGGATCAACACCTGAGAAGTAATATGACATAATAGATTTAAGTGATACTCAATCTATAACCCTAATACACGTCTAAAATAACAAATACAATATACAGAAGACTATCTCAAAAACACATACTTTTAGCTAAAGAGGGAATATCCATACACATAATTAAAAAAAGACTCAAAATTGTATCACCTCTCTATATCTCTCTCACACACTCAAAATTACATAACATATCAACGTAGAAATAAATGTATATGCAAATAAGGAAATTATAAATCTTTACCAACAGGAACTTTAGGCTGTTTCACAGCAACCTTAAACAGCTCATTGAGTTCCTTCTCTCTAGCCATCTCTTCCTCTTTCTTCTTCTGTTAAATCAAATTATTCATTGACGCACCAAATCAAAACGGATACCAATTAGATAAAAGGGGTAGCTAAAGCAGCTAATTAGACATCTCACAGAGTTCTAAAGCTCAACCTGCGCGTTGATTTTGCTAGGATCGGGTTTAGGCTGAACGTTTTGCTTGAGCGACTGCACGTACTTCTGGACATTCTTCGACTTGTTCTTGTTCTTCAATCCGAACGTCTTGTCCTCCACAATCTTCTGCTTCTTCGCAAAATCCGCTTTCGATTGCTGCTTCGGAGGCATTTTGTTTGCTACCAAAAAAAAATCCTCAGATAATTACACTTATCCACAGATAAATAATCACGCAAAACAATCAAATCGTCGATCGATTGGATTGATTACCGCCCGGAAAATCGTTGCGGCGACGGCGAAGGAGTAATTGCTTCGGCTGTGTTTCTAATTGCAGCTATCGATTGAGTAGTGGCAAGTGTATTCTATTTCGAGAAAAATGTCCTTCCTTTTCTTGAGGATCAAATTACAAATATACCCTTAACAAACCTGGACTTTTAAGTGGACTTATGTAACGGGCCAACTTTATTAACTAAATGGGCTTTCATGATAAGGCCCATTAAGTTTTACTATGAGTGATAGAGGAGAGGGAGAGGCTGCTTGTTATTAGGGTTTTTGGCCTCAGTAGGTAGGATGAATATGAATGCTTTGCCAATGCTACTAAGCAAAGCATATCCTAAATCAAAACACATCATTTAACTTAGTATATGAAATGAGGATGATCAGAGATATGTAATAAGCCATTTGTATTGCTACCATATGGGAAAAGAAAAACCCTACTTTCAATTATTCAAAGAACATATGGGAAAAGAAAACCCTAATTCCAATTCAAATAAGAAAAAAAAAAAAGCATCATATTCGCATTCCTATATTGTACTAAGGTGAATACGTCGTAGGAAAAAAAACTATGTATAGAGCAATTCCATGGCCGTCGAGGAGAATTAGGGCTTCGACGGCGTGCCACCAATGTTTTAATCAGACAATCTCGGCTGCAGCATTCTTCTTCCGACAGGAGACCTCGAACGGCTCCTCCTGATGATGAATAATTTAAGATGATACTATGGATTATTAGTGATATTGAAGAGATTATTATTATACTACACAATACTTTTTATCATATCCGTGGGGATTAATTTCTCGAGAGGGGCACGCACCTACTCCTCCTCCTCCTGCCGTTGCAGCCGGCGGCGGCGTTTTCATCCGACAATGTCAGGCTATGCATTCTTGCATCGAGGGTGTGTTCGTTATTACAGTCTCTTGGAATATGACCTTCGCCGCCACATCGGAAGCATCTTGGCGGCGTCCGGCAGTCGATGGCCCTGTGGCCACCTTCGCCGCAGTGGAAGCACCTTGATGGCCTCCTCGGGCAATCGACGGCGCTGTGGCCGCCTTCGCCGCAGTTGCTGCAGCGCCAAGTAGCTCTAAAAATGGCCTGATGATGATGAGACACATTAGAAAACAACACACAGAAAACAAGAAAATTAATAATCACAACTAATGCGAAGACTTTCACTCAACTCCCTGAGAAAAGGCCACGTTTATACGCACTCCGTTAATTTCTATTCGGTGCATCATGCATCTCGCCGCATTAGCTTCATGCGGCTCGGAAAATTCCTGAGCGAGCGCAAAGAAAGAAAAAAAAAACATTAAGACGGCGCACACACAAAGCAATGCAATAAATAGTATGGTACGACGTACAACATAGGCGAAGTAGACGGCGTTCCTTAGCACACGCACTCTGCGTTTTTTTTTTTGGGAAAGAAAGAAACCTTCGTGTCGTGATATATAACATCTCATAGAAGGACGGCTTGAAAATTATAGCGAGTTGATACCTTCCAAACCTACTGAAATGGAGTTCCAAGTCTCTATCGCTGATCGCTTCGGTCAAGCATCCAATATACAGGTGGGTTAGGCCTTGGTTACGATTCATCTTCGAAATCTTACAAGTCGACGAAAAATGAAGCTCTCAATTCATACTTTTACGAAAGAAACGTTAAGAAGAGCAGTGAATAGTTATGATGCAGCTAAAGATCTTTATATAACCATCAAGAAACGACGACCTTCATCGGCATTTTGGAAAAGAAAAGCGCATAGTAAACAAAGCAACTGTTAAAAGGAAACAAAAGGAAGCCATTGAAGTTGAAAAGTTGAAAGACCTTCGATGAATCGAATGAGGAAGAAGATTACTGTGCGAACATCAGAGAGGAATTGGAGAGATGAACGAACGTCTATGGAAAATGAGCTGCTAAAGTATTATAACTGAATATAAAAAAATTAAAACATGCGTTAACAAACTCTTAACTTGGGTGGACTACATAATGGGCCTGAATGTTAAAGCCCATAAAGGCCCATTACTTCTGCGATCAACATAGAAGAAAGATGAATTAAAATTTGGATAAAATCCAAGTGCTCAATGTTTACCATTTGGACCAATTTAATCCTTTATGTTTTGATTGAACCAATTTAGTCCACGATATTGGATCAATTTGGTCCTTCTGTCACGATAAACGTCAATTTTAATGAAAATCTTACACATATCTCATAATAAATCATGTTTGGATCGATAAAATTGAAATAGTTACTGAAATTAGAGTACGAAACTAAAAAAAATTCCTATAAAATTCGAGCATGAGCTCTAAATCGTCTGCTTCGTCGAGCTTCATTGACAGTAGAAGATAACACCAAATCCTGCAAATATTCCAAAATCTGATGTGGGGCACATGCGAGATTCCTGCTAAAATTAACGTTAATCATGACGGAAGGACCAAATTAGTCCAAAATCGGCAACATCAAGGACTAAATTGGTTCAGACGAAACATCGAAAACTAAATTGATCCACATAACAAACATTGTGGACCATTTTGAGTTTTCTCCCATTAAAATTCATTACCTACCACTAAATATCAACAACACATGATTTGATGCTTACATATATTTAGGTTTGCAAAAAAAGAATAATTATTCATTATTAATTAGTCAAGTGGCATGGGAGTGGATTTTATTTAATTACAATTTATGAAGTTTCTTTTTTTTTGTCCTCCAAGTTTTATTAATGATCTCCATCCGCACGAATTCTAAATCTCTCCCAATGCCAATTTGTCAACTCATATAACGAAATATTAAATGAAATTATAAATAGTTCCCTTCCCAAGTGAGCTATTGACTCGTTTTAAGTTTTTCCTCCCACTTGCTATGCTACAACGTTGAATGAGCATACGCAATATATTATATACTATACTATAATGATACTATATTTATATTAAATGCTATACCAAAGCAAAGTCACACTTTTAACCAAAAAAATAGCAATCCAACTGTCATTTCAAATTTTTTTTTTTTTTTATTCCAATCATTAAACTAATCCTTTGAGAGGGCATAAAAGCTTGACCATTCATTCATATCCTTTAGTTTCAATAACTAATGAGGGAGTAACTGGGGAAGGATTGCCCATCAAAGTTATATTATATATATATATATATATTATCTAATTAAATTGAAATGTGAAATATATGCAATATATGTGATGTGAGCAAACGTTACTTGACCGGCACACAATACGAGGAGAAGAACGTCTAGGTTGTTGTATACTTTCACATTCGTTGAATTTCCTAACGGCCGTTTTCAAATACTATGACCTTATTTTTTTGTAATAAAAAAAATAGAGATATATAAGTCAGCGAATATGACTAAATCGTGTTGATTTTGGACATACCCTTTTATGTCCAAAAAAATGCAACCTCCAAATTTGTTGTACTAACCAAAATAAATCAATCATACCAAACGTCGTCGTTAGATAGAAATAGAATGGAACCTTCGGTCGTCTCGCCCGTGTGGGCATAATATGAAATCAAATGAGTCAAATGTCCATTTGATTTCATTCCAACAATATATAATATATCTAAACGTGTACGTTGTATTTCAACATATGATATTATTTAACAAATTACCTTATTCGAAGATTCTACAAAATATATATATATATATATATATCAACCTTTTATCTGTATCAATTTATCTATTATATTAAGAATGATGAGCTTATAGTAATTAACTTTCAATTAATTGGTATGAGACGTGTAATTACTATTTTGTTATTTATTCTATTATGATATTAATCAATCTATTTTATTAAGGATAAATATAATAATTTTTAATTAATTAATATGACAAGTATAATTACTATTTTACCCTTTACTCCTTAAATTTATTACACTAATTATTTTTCATACATACAAAAAATAATTAATTTAAAATTAAATTTATGATTTCGTTTATTAAATATTATGAATACTAAATAACAACTAAAATATAAATTAATATTATATATATCATAGCACAAGCATCGAGTGTGCGTAAAGTAATAGTTATATATTAACGGTGATGAGTGTAGTAAATAAATTAATTTAATTTAGTATGTCAATTAGAATTATTATTTTATCCGTTTATTTTTATTTATCTTAATTTAATTAATTATTATTTTATCGTTCAATTTATTTATTATAATTGTATCTTTACAAATTAATCTTTTCTTTATATATATTAAACAATAATCTGTTAAACATTTTAAATTATAAATAAAATACTAGTATAGAGAATGATTCAAATTGTACACAATTGGGGTTAATCATATCAAAATATTCTCCCCAGGAATTTCTTATACGATTCATAAACATCCCCAAGTATTTAGGCAATTGTATAATAATAATATATAAAAAATTAATAATTCCGTTATTTTTCTAACGAGATCCTCTCTCCCGTGACGTGGCCGGCGAAGATTCAAATGACGATAAACCCGCCGCCGGCTCAGAGGCGCCAAAGTACAGATCGGAGAGACGATGCGCCACGTCCTCAGGGGTATACTTGACAATGCCGAAAACGTTCCTCTCCCTCGCCATCGACGGCGCGTGGGCGTCGTAGAGCTCTCTATACAGTCTGAACACATTCCTCGCGACGGAGGCCTTAATCTCATCGCGGAGCTTGCGGTCGGGGACGATGCACTTGGAGTTCTTCTTGTGCGCTTGATCGAAGGATGAGTTGAATCTCTTGAAGGTCTCTCTGGCCTCTTCGTGAGTTTGAATCGTGGATGGATCGGAAGGGAGGGATTCGATGACGTGGCTCCATCCCAGCCGCTCGTAGCTCGACGCGAATTGTTTGACCTTTGATTCGTGCCTGCTCAGCCACTCGCCGCCGAGGAGGTATTTCAGGTTGGAGGTGCGCACTCTTACGACGACGTATTGGAGGTTGTTCGCGAGGAAGAGGTAGGATAGGGAGGCGTCTCTGTAGTACTTCGCTTTCGAGTCGAGCTTGCATAGGAGGACCAGGATGAGCCACGCGAACCTCACGGAGATCGCCGGAGCGGTCGATTCGTCGGAATCGGAGAATCCGAAGTAGGATTCCGGCAGCTTGTTCTTAGCCGGTGGTGGTGAATCGGCCAAAATGTCGGATAAAACCGTGCTGTAATCCGCCAGATTGCAGAGGTAGGTCATCGCATCCGTGGTGAGATGGTGGATTCCGGCGCCGGCGATTGGTGTCTTCGAAGAATCCTTTTGGAGAGCCGAGTCAAAATCGGTCAGCGCTGCGCGTACGTACTCGCCAAGCTTCACGAGCGACGTCAGCACCTGAGATTTCACATCCACGCTCGAACCGAAGGAGAAGATCGAATCGATCTCCGGCCACCGATCGGCGATGGCCGTGTACATGTCCAGCGCCCGGAAAACTTTCTCCGGCCACTTTCTGCTGTTCTTCGCCACGTTCTCCGGGAACCCAAACAGAATCACGGTGCCTTCCCTGGTAATCTCAGCAAAGCAAGATTCTCTGATGGAGTCCGAGCTAGCGAAGACATGGTCGCACAAGATCCTCTCGCCGTTGAACAGAACCGCCATGGCCGTCCTCAGAGCACTGAGCCAGGTACGAACCCTAACCTCCACAGCCTTCCAATTCATCTTATGGACCTGAGAAGAGGCAAACTTCTCAACCCCAAGCCTATAAATCCCTTCATCCACAATGGATTTCCTTATGACCTTATACACATTCACACACTCCTTTCCATAGCCAGAGGATATCATGCACTCAGCAATCACCTTCAGATCATCCATGGCAGCAGTAGAAACATCCTCAGCCTCAGAGATCTCATCCTCCCCACCGCCACCATCATCCTCCTCCTCGTCGTAGCTCGAAACGCTCGAGACCGTCGAAGTCCTAGACGAGCGGGCAGACACCGATTCGGGATCGAGGTGGGCCCGATTCATCGACAAAATCTGGTAAAACTCCTTCTGAAGCCTCTTCATGGCGACCTCCATCAGATTCTGGGCTCGAACCAGCTTCTCGGAGGTTGAATTCTCGACGGCGTGGAAGTGCATGGCCTTCTGCAGGTTGTGCACCGTCTTGATAAACTCCCTGGCCTCCCGGCGATTTTCGTAGAAGAGGGAAGTGACGCTGGCGAGCGACGTGGCCGATGGGTTCCATTTGGTGATTATGGGGTCGGCCAGTTCGAGGGTTCGGTCCATGATGGAGTCGGAGAAGCTGGGTCGGGATTTCGTGAAGCCGAAACGGGACGGAGAAGGGTCGGGAGAATGCGGGGAGGAGGGGGACGAAGAGTATCGGCTGGGGGAGAAGAAGATGCTCCTCATTCCTTTTCTTGGCATGATTTTTGTTTTGTGCTGTTGATGTATTGGTTGGTGGAGAGTTATGAGACTGATTTGTTTGGTTTGAGAGTCGTGTTGTTGTATTATTGTAAGAGATAGAGATGTTTGAGAATAATTAAGAATTTTGAGTATGGTGAATGACGAGGTTGTATTTATAGACTGGAGAGAGAGAGGAGTTTGAAAAAAATCTGTGGTCAGTATTATTTAATTGTTAGAATAATCAATATAATATTAGCATAACACGTTTTTGTTTGACGGATTACATTTAACTATTGACTTTGATGGAGTTCATTAATTACTTTTCAATTTTCATAAATCGTAAGAATTTCTCATGCATGACGATGATAAAATAAAATAAATCAATTTCACTCTAGGGAAGTTGTTAAATTCCGTTCATGATTTCAAACTTCATGAGTGTCCATATTTGTTTGGCTTGGAGCAAGGTAATTTCATTTCTTAGCGGACGGTAATGTTTACATTTACTTCGAACTAAAGTTAATCGTAGTATGAGAATTACGGTAGCATTGACACCATTGAGTGCGATATCTATCATACACATAATGGAAAAGAAAAAAAAAAAGAAGAAATCAATTTGTTTGTTTTAAGAAATTGAAGGGTATAAGACTATATATAACGACGTACGTCACGAATGAAGTGGAATTGTTTCCTTTTTTCAAAACAACGTCACGAGTGAGAGGTGATGAGAAAGTAAGAAAATTTAAAACTGTTGCTTCGTTGAATATGGAATATAGAGACATGCGTATGTATGTATCTGCGTTGGTTAGCTTAGTTCATTCATTCATATAATGTCGCTGTAATGAAATGTTATTTTATGTTTTGAAAACAACGTGCCACTTTCTGGGAAAAGGCTTAATAGAGTTTTATATATATATATATATATATATATAATAACGTAACGTTTTCTTGATTAACAAGGATGTGCTGTGACATACTATATATCAACGCGACTAGCCGTTTGTTGCTTATAATAACAGTAAATTATTATTATTATTATTATTATTATTATTAATTAAAAGCATTAGAACAACGCCAATATAGTCCCCACACTCGACAATGTTCAGTTTGAGTCGAACGTGAACATATTTCAACTCTTCAATTAAGTTAAATTTGAGTCGAATCGTAATCTCATTTTGGCTACGAGAAGGCCACGGTTTCTAGCAGGACTAATCTCATGTTTCCACACTTCGACTAAATCGAGTTTGAGTCGAAACCGAACCTTATTATCGGCTATAGAACGATCCCAATTTTCAATATGACTAATCTCCTTGTTGCATCGGAATATATTATAATAGTCAAAGAGTTCAAATAAAATCGAACTCTTTCGTCTATACTTCATTTCAAGATGTATAAATTAACGTAATGATTTAGAAATTGCTTAAATTGTTACGGAATAATACATAAGGAAAATAAATATACATATTATCATGTTATCAACTCACGATAACGTTGAAGAAAAGGCAAAATTGTGATGTTGGCGACGACTTAGGTGTGTTTATTATCCCTACCGTATAACCTATTGGCTAAAAATTTTTAAAAAGTCATATAGGACGATGATAAGAGCTTCTAGTAGTAATTAATTTATGATGTAAAATTAAATTATAATTATCACTAAAGTCGTTACAAATATGTAGGCTGTATATCTACTTAGGATTCGTCTAATATTGTTATATGATACGGAATCACACTTGCCTTAATTAATAATATATTAGATAAAGGCTCTCCTAAAGCTTAGGCCAATATTTGAGAATAGCCCATCAATACACGGATGGTCGTCTCAAATTAAATATATTAGAAATAAAATATATAAAATTAATATGTAATATTTTTAATATAAACAACATATTTGATTGGAGGTATTAGGGCGGATTATGAGGTTAGACATAATTAATGTAGGGTTTAGTTGAAAGTTTATTAATGGTAGAATTTAGTTGATACCCCCAATAATGTATTAGTTAAATCAGTCCTCGATCATTTTATCTAATTTCATACATATTTGATAAATTTATCCATTATTGGAAAGTTTTTAATTTTAAAATAGGAATAAGATTGTAATTTAAATTCATTAAACCTAATATCATCTAAATTCATCTAAAAAACACATTAGACTTCATTATTTAAATCCATCAACGAAACACCCCAAAATTCATATATCTAAACTCAACAAAATACCATCTGAACTCATTCTCCCAAGCATACAAACTATGTATTAGGTGAAGCAGACATATAACTCAAGATCCTGCAAAAGAAAATTTCACGTTTAACATTTGTGGGGATAAGTCTAGACCTGAAAGGATGCATTGGAAATAAAATATATAGAATTAAAATAGAAATACACACTATATAAGCTTAACTTTTTTTAGGTAGAGTGATCATTTAACACAACTTATATTATCTTGAACAAGTGAATTTTATTTTTTATTTTTTTATTTATACTCCCATCATTTTTCTAAAATGAATCGATGTCAATATGCATTTAACGTATGTCCTAATTATTTAATGTTGTGGTACAACATTGCCTTGAATATGAACCTATAATTTTTTTATGTGGTTGTAGAGTAATTTCCGTGAGTTGGTGCGTTACGCATATAATAATTATATTATAGTATATGGTCCCTTCCCTTCCATATAACGACCTAAGCCTTTGTGAAATAATAATACGTGCACAAACCCTAACAATAACGCACTTGGCTGATGAAGAATTATCGAGAGGTCTCATTAGTAGAGATTACATTATTACAACATTATTTATTTTTCTCATTACAATCTTTGACTTTGTTTTCTGCCTCAAATATCAGGAAAGTTGTTTAGAGTTCACTATCAGCAATAAATGAGAAATACAATGCGAGCCATAACTTAAAGATCTAAACTTGGATTACTCTATGAAACTGATGATCTCGTATATATATATATATATATATATATATATATATATATATATATATAGGTCTATACTATCCTATCCAAGCCAAGTGGGTTGAGATTGTGACACGTGTCCCATCTAAAAGATGGTGCTGAGATCAATACATTGGATTGGGAAGGTGTGACACGTGTCACAATCTTAACCCACTTGGGTTTACCCAAGTGGGTAGGTAAGAATAAACCATATATATATTATATATATATGTTCATATCTTTATTTATTGGCTTTTATATATATATATATATATATTTAATCCTGTATATTTGAGGGGGTAGCGTTTTAAGGACACTTAAGTTAAGGGTGACAATTTTAGTCCTGTAAGTATTAAAATTGAAGCAATTTAGGTCCATTCAAGTTAAGGGTGGCAATTTCAGTCCATAAGTATTATAAATGAAGCAATTTTAGGACAGATAAACCTAAAAAACTAATTTAAGCCCGGAATTTATACACACGGCATCAAAGATGCTGACTTTTACTAAATTTATATTCTCTTTCCTCCAATTAATTGTCACCTCATAAGTAAAAAAAAAAGTAAGAACTTATTTGGAGGAAAGAGAATAAATTTTGGTCATGCAAGTATCAGAGTTGAAGCAATTTTAAGAAAGTTAACCCCAAAAACATGATTTCGGCCCGAAATTTATACACATAGAACCGGAAATGCTAACTTGGACTAAAAAGTGACGTTTAATTAAAGGAATGAGAAAAAAATTTAGTCCAAATCAGCATCTTCGGCGCTACATGTGTAAATTTCGGATTGAAATTAAGTTTTTGGGTATAACTATCCTAAAATTGCTTCAATTTTAATACTTATAGGACTGAAATTACCACTCTTAACTTAAGTGTCTCTAAATTGCTTCAATTTTGATACTTACAGGACTAAAATTGTCACTCTTAACTTAAGTGTTCTTAAAACGCTACCCCCTCAAACATACGAGATTAAAAATATATTTAATCCTTATTTATTTCAAGTGAAAAAGAATATATGCTATGTGCTCTGGTAAATCTAAAGCGACGCCTGTGTTTGAATTATGTCACTGCCATTGTAATAATGTAATTTTTTTCTTAAATTGTGTGAGAATTTCTCGGAAACTAAAAGATATGTAACGTACGTCACATATATTGATATAATAATATAATGTTCATTGACTATATAGCCAGAATATAAAATATCCGAAACCGAGTCTTTTTCTTTTACTCTAAGCTTCGGAATGAGTTATGTTTGGAAATATATATGTGCAATGTAATAAAAAAATAATGTGAATAAAAGATTATAGTAGTTGGAATGAAACGAATCGTTCGTTCATCATTTATTGATTTTATAATTAAAATGTATATATACGTGCAATATAATAAAAAATAGTGTGAATAAAAGATTTATAGTTGAAACGTATCGTCCTTCATCATTTATTGATTTTATAATTAAAACATGTGTGTATATTATATATATATATATAAACGTCCAAGTAAAGAATTTCAATATCCATCTAGATTCCCGCAACATTTGAAATATTTTCTGTGAATTTAGTCCAAAATCTCGTCAAAGATTTGGGACGTAAGATGCGTTATAGATAAATCTTGTATGATATTTTAAATATATTACATTTTATATTTATTTATTTATTTATTTGTGGTTTTTGTTGTATTTGTTATATTTCATCTATACTATATATTAAGGGTGAGCATCTTAGAATAAATACCATCAAATTGATTTGGTATGATAATGTTAATTACTATTTTACCCCTTAATTTTCAAATTTATTCCAATTACATCCCCAAAATCATATTTTTAATTCATAAAAAATAATTTACAGTTAAAATTAATATTATAACTTCTAATATATATTAATGCACAGGCATCTAAGTGTGCGTAAAATATTAGTTTTGATTATCGCTCGTAGATACGTCTTATTTTTTTATTAACTATATATTTTATTTATTTTGAATATTGGAAGGTTCTATGATTCAAACCTAATAGCCAAATGAACTAACAAAACAAGTTGCTATTCTTTAATTCATTCATGTAGGATAAGTATTACAATCTTTAAATTAACACGTCTTTTACAGATGTATGTGATTTAAAACTGATTACTTAATAATAAAAAATTGAACACTTTATCGATTATAATATTGTCATAAAATTCAGCTCATAAGTTATAAATGTCATATATATTATGTGTTTTTCATTTTTTTTAATCATATGGCAAGAAGGATATTTGCCCATCAATTTCATGGTTGTTGAGGACCGTTTCTCTATCAACTTCAATCATTTCATTGCATGTCGTTAAGTTTATTTTTACGTGTGGATATTATTAATATCCACCAGACATTATAGTGCATGGACGTTGTTTTCAATATCAATATTCAAATTTAATTTAATACAATCGAAGTACGTAGATTACAAAAGTCATTAGATTAAATGTAGATTAACTAGAACTAATCTTGAGTTCGATTTGGATAAGCTTTTAAAAGTGTACTCTTGTAATAATTATTTTGGGCTCGTCTTATCCACATCTAAATTCGTTAATAGCATTGCATAATAATTACATGCACGATAGATATCTAATTGCTACAGACTTCATTGAGCTTAGCTTCTTAAGTCAATGTTGATTATGGATTTCCTTGGTTGACTTATTAATTTGTTTTTATGTGTGGATGGAAATGCTTCTTCAATTTCTCAAAGGTTTTGATGGCGTAGGCCCCAGTGAGTGGTATGGACACAAGAGAATTTTGCTGAAAAAACTGTTAAAACAGAAATGTTGGCTCTAATGTTGAGACAACATTCGAGACCTCAAAGTTTTCGCACAGCGGATTAAAATAAAGTTCAGAGTAAAAACGATTGAGACACAGTTTTAAAATATGCAGCAAGTTGTAAAACTTGCTGCGAGCCTTCAGGGCAAAATTCCACTCACTTGAGATGGATTACAAAAAGAACATCTATCGAAGATAGAAAACTAGCCTAGAAAAGATCCTACGAAAAGGACTATAAACCTACAAACTATGCAGGGGTAAAACGCTAGGCAAAACGACGAAACATAATAAACGTAAAGGTGAGAGCTCTCTCTTTCTTTTCTTTCTTCCTTGTTTCGTCTACTATATTTGAGAACAAAGTCCTATATTTATAGGCTCGAAATTCAGCTCTAATAAAACTCTAGAATCCCTTGAAGATCTCAACTTCATTGCTTGAAAAGATCTTCTCTTGATTTGGTCTATTTTAGGTAAGTTCCCTAAAATCTCTCAACCACCTTCCTTGTCTCGAATTTGACTTATTCCAAGCATCTGATCTTCATATCTTCTATATTTGGTAAGTACTTGACTTATTCTCCCATGATCTTCATATTTTCTATTTTTGGTATGATCTTCATATCTTCTATTTTTGGTAAGTGCATCTCCTATTCTTTAGCTTCACTCAACTCCACCTTCTTTGAACAATTCCAGCTCGAAAATAAATTCTTGCACATACTTAAATAAAGTCACAATAATAGGATAAACGGTTTTTGGGTATGAAAGACAAAATCAAAGATAGTCCACGTCTGAGTCAATGTTGACTCAGATGCCGGCTCAACATTATTGTCAACATTGACACTGTCAACATTAACAATCTCCCCCTTTTTATCTTTCTTCCCAAAACCCGTGCAGAGATAAATTCAAAAACTCCCCCTGAAATCATGAAGACATTCAGAACAAAAAGTAGTCATCACAAGATAGGAAATATTAGTCATCATAACCACTTCGAAGTCTCGAGCACATCTGCAAGCAAACACAAAAGTCAGGTACGCAATAATCTTCTATTTCTACACCTCCAGCATCTTCTTGTTATTCAGCTCCCCCTGCAGAAGTTCTTTCCTCAGCACCATTAGCTCCAGCTTCATGGTCTGCACTGATCTGCACCACTATCTCCCCCTTTTTGGGAAGAAAGTAAACCCCGAAGAACTTACCTCTGAGAAATCAGAAAGGTTATGGTGTCGTCCAGACACTTAATTTCTTTCTCCAGGTTCGATGTTGAGTCAAATGAGAGACCAACATTTTGCAACTCATAAGTGGGAAAAACTAATTGAGTAATAAACTAAACTATAAGAGTGATGGAGAGCTTGAAACAGTTTGCAGAGAAGACTCAGAGACTATGATATAAAGTTTGTGCAATCGAGGAGAGATCGAGCCGAGTAAAAGGAGTTAAGGAGTAAAAAACGTGGAGAGTAAAAATCAAGTAGAACCAAGTTGCGTAAAAATCTTAAAATATCATGCATATATGGAATCAAAATCGTGCACATAAGGTAATAACATAAATCAGGTCGAGAACAAGAGCTACTAACAGTTTAGGGACTTTGATGAGCACATGAACCAAGTGGAGAGAACTTGCAAACCAAGAGATAACTCACAAAAACCAAGTCAAGAATAAGAGATACTAACCGTTTAGTGACTTGGACGATTCACGCGAGCAAAGTGGAGAGGACCGTTCTTCAACAATCGCTAAATGAGAACTATAGACACTAGACACAAAATGGTAGATATATGTATAGACATTACCTAAGAATCAGACACACACATACAGATTTTAGCGCAATCAAGCTGATTAGTTACACATGTTGTCCCAACATTTGACTCCACATTCCCCGAACGACTCCCTTCATTTTCTGTTCAACACCCTAGATCTCGATTTTCTTTCATTTTCTGCCTAACCTCACATTTATTTAGCTCGCATAGAGTACATCGTCACCGCGAATGCCGTGTACCTAAGGAGTTTCAATAGCTCGACATGCTCTATATTGATATCTCTTACTTCAAAGTTCAGCTCATTATTCACGCATAGAATACATCGTCACATCGAATGCCGTGTATCTAAGGAGTTTCAATTGCTTGAACCTGTTTCTAGAGTAATTTTGATGAGAGCAAAGTCATATGCAAGGGAGAAGGTCATTTCAGAAAACGGTCTAGGTGAGTCAAATCATTTCAGGAAATCACACAGAAAACTTAAAATCAAATTTCAGAACAGTAACAATCAAGCTTGACTTATGCTAATGTTGGTCCTAATGTTGGACCAACAATTACTGACACGTGCACATGCCAATAGACTTTTTGAGGCTCGAAAACCTCTCGAAGTCTAAGCTTTAGTAAAAATGTCCGCTAATTGATTCTTAGTATCTATATGCTCTATTCTAACCAACTCTTTTTCTACCATGTCTCTCAAAAAATGATGCCTAATATCTATATGCTTGGTCCTAGAGTGCTGAATAGGATTTTTCGAAATATTAATGACACTCAAGTTATCACAGTACATAAGTATCGTCTCACTTTCTAACCCGTAATCGCTCAACATACTATTTAACCAAATGAGTTGTGTACAGCAGCTTCCTGCCGCCACATACTCAGATTCGGCCGTAGAAAGTGACACACAATTTTGCTTTTTACTGTACCAAGACACAAGATTGTTACCTAAGAAGAAACAGCCGCCACTAGTGCTCTTGCGATCGTCTTCGTCACCTGCCCAAAGACCTAGACTATAAGTTCCGCTCACATATCTCAAAATTCGTTTCACAGCATGCAAATGTGACACTTTAGGCTCAGACTGAAATCTTGCACAAACACACACAGAGTACATGATGTCAGGTCTACTAGCAGAAAGGTATAGAAGACTGCCTATCATAGAACGATACAATGTTGGGTCAACATGTTCCCCAACATTGTCCTTACTTACCTTCTGCGTGGAGCCCATCGGTGTTTTCATTACCTTGGCAGTATCCAGTCCAAATTTCTTGACAGTATTCTTGGCATACTTCTCCTGAGACAGAAAAATTCCATTTTTGCTTTGCTTAACCTGCAGGCCTAAGAAAAACGTTAGTTCGCCGATCATGCTCATTTCAAACGTAGAATTCATAGCTTGGACAAACTCATCCGACATAAGTCGTGAAGTTGATCCAAAGACTATGTCATCAACGTAGATTTGAGCAATCAAAACACCAGAACCAACTCTTTTTACAAAGAGAGTTCGGTCGGCTTCTCCTCTATTAAAACCAAAATCTAACAAAAATGACGTAAGTCTGCCGTACCAAGCTCGTGGAGCTTGCTTTAGACCGTAAAGAGCTTTTTGTAGTTTGAACACATGATCAGGATAGTGAGGATCCTCAAAACCTTTCGGTTGCTCAACGTAAATTTCTTTGTCAATATAACCATTTAAAAACGCACCTTTCACATCCATCTGGTGGAGAGTAATGTTGAGCCAACATGCGATACCAAGAAGTAGCCGAATTGATTCTAACCTTGCTACTGGAGCGAAGGTTTCATCAAAGTCTATTCCCTCGACTTGGGTATAGCCTTGGGCGACTAAACGAGCTTTATTTCTAACAACATTGCCATATTCGTCAGATTTGTTCTTAAAGATCCACTTCGTCCCAATGACATTGAAGTCATTCGGCCGAGGGACTAAAGTCCAAACCTGAGCTTTATCAAACTGTAAAAGTTCTTCTTGCATCGCATTGATCCAAAAATTGTCCTTGAGAGCTTCAACGACATTTTTTTGTTCAACCTCCGAAACAAAACAATTAAATCTAACCTCACTATAAACGGACGTCATGCAAACATTCTTCACCATCGAGCGGTAGTCTTTGCGCGGTTTGTCTCGTGTTCTGCGGCCTTCATTCACATTTCCAATAAGTTGGTCAGCTGGGTGATCTTTCTGGATTCTAGCAGGTGGATCCCGTCGAACATTCATGTTCTCGTCATCAGTATCTTGTCCTTGTGCAGATGTTGAAGCAGTTGCTGGCTCAACATCTGACTCAACATTTTCGTCTGTATGTACTGGAGCTGGAATCTCTTCTGTAATTTCAACCTGAGGAGTACTCGTGCTAACATCATCATCAAACACGATGTTCACAGATTCCTGAATAGTTTTCAACCTCAAATTGTAAACTCGATAAGCACGACTATTGGTAGAATATCCTAATAAAATATATTTATCACTCTTCGAGTCAAACTTAGTCAAATACTCACGGTCATTTAACATATAGCAAATAAAACCAAAGACGTGAAAATACTTGACCGTAGGTTTCGTACCCTTCTTCCTTTCGGCGACCCCATTTTGTTGAGGCGTCTTAGGAGAATAATACTCATGGATTATACCCTTCTTATCACATAATTCTTGAAAAAACTGATTTTCGAATTCTCTACCATGGTCAGACCCAATACGAAAAATCGGTGCACAGAAATTGTTTTTGACCATAGCACAAAAAATTTTTAAAAAATAGAAAGTTTCAGATTTTTCTTTGAGAAAAAATATCCATGAAAATCTCGAAAAGTCATCAACCAAAACATAAGCATATTTCCTACCAGCTACGCTCTCAACTTCCATAGGACCCATAAGATCCATATGGATAAGCTGAAAACAATGAGCAGTTCTGAAATGTTGAGCAGAATGTTGGTCAACATTATGTCCAGCATGCATTTGCTTGCCTTTCAGACACTGTTCACACACGATCTTACCGAACTCCTTTAGCTTGGGAATCCCTCTGATTGCATCGTGACGTACTAGTTGCTCCAAGGTCCGATAATTCACATGGCCCAACTTCTTGTGCCACAAAATGACCTCGTCCGATGGCCTCGACAGATGGCAGAGTTCTTCGTTTCCACCTTTGTCTCCAACTTAGGAACAATTATCGTTAGAGCGCTTACCTGCCATGACACACAATTTCTGATCGTTAAAAACCTCGCAACTTTCCTTGTTAAATCTTACCTCAAGTTCATCGTCGCAAAGTTGACTTATACTGATCAGATTTGCCACAAGTCCTTCCACATGGAGGACGTTCTTCAATGCAGGAAAACCGGGAACGTTGAGCTTGCCTCGTCCGAGAATTCGTCCTTTAGCGCCGCCACCGAAAGTTACTGTTCCACTACTTAAAGGCGTATAATCTAGCAAATAATCTTTGGTACCCGTCATGTGGCGTGAACAACCGCTATCAAAGTACCAAGACCCTGAAACGTTAGCCTTAAAAGAAGTGTATACGACATTACAACAAAGAGATGATTTTTCAACCAAATCTTTCTTCTGATTTTTGGGAACCCAGACAGACTTGTAATGAGCTGAATTAGAGCTAGAAGCTTCAGAAAGTTCTCCAGACATTCTGTTAGACACTGATCTCTCAATGTTGGGCAGAATGTTGGACGACTTTCCAGCCAACATTTTCTTCCTGATAAAATCATCTTTCATTTTCCAGCAAAACGGTTTTATATGACCAGGCTTAAAACAATAATGACATCTAAAACTCCTTTTTCGGGACTTACGAACAGAACGTTTAGGTTTTTCAATCAAATCAGATGGAGGTACAAAAACAGTTTTAGGTTCAAAAGCATTTTGAGAATGATATCCAAGACCATGCTTAGAAGAAACACCTAAAGAAAGTACCTCATCAAGAGTAGACTTACCTTTGTTCAGCTTAGTGAACGTATCATCGGCATGATCAACGTATTTCTTGATTCTGTCTAACTCCAGGTCTTTTTTGGTCAACAAAGCTTCCATTCGGCTCAGTCCTTCCCGCAAGTCATCAACGAGCTTTTCCCTCTGTTCCTTTTCTTCGTTTAGAGAACGGATGGTCTTAATGAGTTTTTCGTTCAGCTTTCTTTCCTTTGACAATTCAAGAGAGAGAAGTATGTACGATTCATCCGTGGTATTGTCAGCATCATGTACTTCTACTGCATGTACTTCATCATCATAAATCACATCAAAACAGTTTGAATCATCATAGTCAAAATAAACAAGTTGTTCAGATGTTGACTCCGATGTTGGATCAACATCCGATACAACATTTAAACCTATATGATGTTCCTCTTCTTCTTCAACGTCAGAGAACGATTGATTGTTACATCGCGTCAACTGGGCCATCTCTTCTGGGTCTTCTACTGGATTATCTTCTTCATCGTCCGAAAGACTCACCCAATAGTTCTTTCCATACCTGCGAAGAGTGTTAGCACATTCATTTGCAAAGTGCCCCCAACCTTTACATGCATGGCATTGAATCTCGTCCCCTTTTATCTTGTCAGCTTTCAGTTTGTCTGCGGAGTTTCTCTTGAATACGGGGCGTTTAGGCGCGGTAGAGGTTTCCTTTTGATTTAGAACAGTCTTGAACGTTGGGCCAACATTCAACTCTCGTTTGTTTTTCAGAAACTTCCGGTAGTTCCTTACCAGCAAAGCCGTCGCCTCATCCTCGCTAGTGTCGTACTTTGGTTCAGGTTCCGAAGACTGAGCTGCAAATGCCAGGCCTTTTCCCTTTGACGCGTTTTTCTGAGCATCAAGATTGAACTCATTGTTCTTGAAGATGTTCATGAGGACATTAAAGTCGAGAGTCGCCAAGTTGTAGGATTCCTCAACCACTGAAACTTTGTTGTTGAACTTTGGGGACAAAGAACGAATAGCCTTAGAGTTTAAGGCTTTGTTTGAAATAGGTTCACCTAAACTTTGACACTCACTCGAAATATTTAAAAGCTTCCCAAAATAAGAAGAAATATCATCATCCTCACTCATCCTAAGACTCTCTAGTTGACTGTGAAGAAGACGAAGTTTTGTTTCTTTTACGCTCGCATCTCCCTCACAATACTTTTGAAGAATGTCCCACGCAGATTGAGCCGTGGTACAGTTTTGAATGATTTTAAACATGAAAATATCGACAGTAGAAAAAATCGCATTAAGAGCTTTTTCATTGAAATCAGCATTCAAACGTTCTTGTTGCGTCCATTCGGCGACTGGTTTGTCAACGACTTCTCCATCACCGTCCGGAGCGGTTTTTGGCGTATCATAGCTAGTAAGAACAGAGTTCCATGACCGGACATCAATTGACTTGATGGACTGACGCATCCGAACCTTCCAATAGGCATAGTTCGAACCATCCAAAACGGGAATTTTTCCAAAAGTGTTTGGGCTAAAAATATCCATATCAAGAAGATCAGAACGCTTAGTATATCAAGCGGAGGCTCTGATACCACTTTGATGGCGTAGGCCCAGTGAGTGGTATGGACACAAGAGAATTTTGCACAACAGAAATGTTGGCTCTAATGTTGAGACAAAAACCTCAAAGTTTTCAACGGAGTTCAGAGTAAAACGATTGAGACACAGTTTTAAAATATGCAGCAAGTTGTAAAACTTGCTGCGAGCCTTCAGGGCAAAATTCCACTCACTTGAGATGGATTACAAAAAGAACATCTATCGAAGATAGAAAACTAGCCTAGAAAAGATCCTACGAAAAGGACTATAAACCTACAAACTATGCAGGGGTAAAACGCTAGGCAAAACGACGAAACATAATAAACGTAAAGGTGAGAGCTCTCTCTTTCTTTCTTTCTTCCTTGTTTCGTCTACTATATTTGAGAACAAAGTCCTATATTATAGGCTCGAAATTCAGCTCCAATAAAACTCTAGAATCCCTTGAAGATCTCAACTTCATTGCTTGAAAAGATCTTCTCTGATTTGGTCTATTTTAGGTAAGTTCCCTAAAATCTCTCAACCACCTTCCTTGTCTCGAATTTGACTTATTCCAAGCATCTGATCTTCATATCTTCTATATTTGGTAAGTACTTGACTTATTCTCCCATGATCTTCATATTTTCTATTTTTGGTATGATCTTCATATCTTCTATTTTTGGTAAGTGCATCTCCTATTCTTTAGCTTCACTCAACTCCACCTTCTTTGAACAATTCCAGCTCGAAAATAAATTCCTGCACATACTTAAATAAAGTCACAATAATAGGATAAACGGTTTTTGGGTATGAAAGACAAAATCAAAGATAGTCCACGTCTGAGTCAATGTTGACTCAGATGCCGGCTCAATATTATTGTCAACATTGACACTGTCAACATTAACAGGTTTGAATAATAACTACTACTATACCACATTATTATGATGAAGAAAAAAAAACGGTATTTAGATTTTGACATATATTTGTGTGGCCAATTGCCCAATCACCTTTTCTTCAATGATTTGAATGAAGAGAGAGAAAAAAAATGATGCATTGTAATCAATCAGTCATGTGAGCCGAGATTTTCTCCTTAATTGAAATTCATGAAGTATCACGGAAAAAAAAAAGTGTTAAAAGGGCGAACGCCAGCAATCGGTCGTGTGAGTCGAGACCTACTCCTCCGTCGAGTCCCTAGAATATCACGAAAAAGTCGTTAAAATGGCGGACGTCGACGATTAGTCATGTGAGACGAGATATTCTCCGTCGATTTTTTTTAAATATCACGAACGATCATCCGACATTGAGGTATGTCGAAATTTTTTCCTTAGTGCATTGCAAAAGGAGTCAGATGATTGGTTGATTCAACGCCATCATCGAGGGGATGATTTTTTCCGACGCATGAAAATGTCAATACTTTAACTCTCATTTTTTTTTGGTAAAATATACTTTCTGGTAAGATGAAGTAATCGGAATTATAAACTGAATTCTTAGTGGTTGCTACTACATTTTGTTTAAAAATCTGTTGCGAAAGTCTAAAATTTTGAATTTTGAAAACTTATTTTCTTTCAGTTTTTATTTTTCCTTTAGGTTTTTAGTTACGTTTGGTTTGTCTCTCGATATCAGATAGGATTTTTAGTTATGAAAGCTTTCGTTTCGAAAAAAATAAAAAATAAATAAAGACTTTCAATAGGAGGGTAGGGTAGATTTTACTCCAATGGCATAGTTAAGGGCTAAAACTTAAAAAAGAAACAATTACGTGGACTAAAAGATAAAAACTAACTTTCAGAAAGTCGCGCGTTAATTAATTGTAGTTAGTTATCTTATGGGCCTTGAAAAACTATTATGTGGGCTTAATAAGATTATTTATTGGGCCAAAAGGTTAAAGCCCATTGGCCCAAATAAGGTTAGCGGCAATTATCTCTTCCCTCCCTCGTCGCTCTCTCTCAGACATACACACACAAACACGCACTCAAATCTGAATCACGAAGAACCACCATAGAAACTTGCTTGAGCTCAAAGAACACAAAAACAGAGTAGAGATCAAATGCCCACACGCCACAGCTCTACAAATCAATAAAAGACCCACCAGACGATGAAGCAATTGCACAAGCAAAGCAGTGGGATCAGCCGCACCACAGCCCGCGATGAAGAGAACAACTACTCCCCGAAATCCCTGAAGCACGCATCGTCTCGTTCACTGCCACGTCCCCTCGCCTACCTCCTCAAAGATCAGCGCCTGCTCTTCATCTTCATCGGCTTCCTCATTGCGTCCACCTTCTTCATCATCCACCCTTCTCTATCGGATCCACCCCCTGCAAGCGCCATCAGTTACAGCCATGCCATCACTGCAAACCCAAATGGAAACAGTCAGAATTACGATGATATCCGCGGGAATTGGGCGGGTAGAGTGCCGGTGGGACTGGGGAGGAAGAGGAATAGGGTGGTCGTCACGGGCGGGGCGGGGTTCGTGGGTAGTCACTTGGTGGATAAGCTGATTGCTAGGGGGGACGATGTGATCGTTGTGGATAATTTCTTCACTGGGAGGAAGGAGAATGTGGTTCATTTGTTTGGGAATCCGAGGTTTGAACTGATCAGGCACGATGTGGTGGAGCCGATTCTGTTGGAGGTTGATCAAATCTATCACCTGGCATGCCCTGCTTCGCCGGTTCATTATAAGTATAACCCGGTGAAGACAATTATATCCTTTTTATACGTTAGACGACGATGCATATGTTTGTCTATTTCCGAGGCGAAAGCTCACAGTTTGAACCTTATATAGATATTAGTTCTCACTTATTTGATTGTTGGGTTAGAACTTTGCCTTGATTGTCACTTATTAACTGTGTTTTTATTTATTATATTCTTGATATCTTGTCTTTCTGATGAACTATGTTTTACTTTGTGTATTTCTTCTGAATTCGATTGGGATCCTTGACATGTGACTTACAAAACGAATGTAATGGGAACCCTTAATATGTTGGGTCTTGCAAAGAGGATTGGGGCAAGATTCTTGCTTACTAGCACAAGCGAAGTTTACGGCGATCCTCTCGAGCATCCACAGAAAGAGACATATTGGGGACATGTTAATCCGATTGGTGAGCAAAGCAAAATTTTTTGGGGTCGATGCAATTTTCATATGCTCTCTTTTTATGGAAATGATTCAATGTTTTGCAAATAGGGGTAAGGAGTTGCTATGATGAAGGGAAAAGAACAGCCGAGACCTTAACTATGGATTATCATCGAGGTGCTGATGTTGAGGTAATGTGCTTGCTACATTGCACAATTTTTAGAATTTGGATATGGCTAAATGTCTACAATGCTTCACCAATTGCTGGGCTGGAAATCAATTGTGAACTCTTTATATATTTGATGAGTTTTCTCTATTTTTGACCAGGTACGTATAGCTCGTATTTTTAACACATATGGGCCTCGTATGTGTCTCGATGATGGGCGAGTTGTCAGCAACTTTGTTGCGCAGGTATGGCGTCAAACACACAAGACGACATCAAGAATATGCATGAATTCGTAATAAAAATTTGTCTTAAGAGCACTGGCTGATTCATGCAGGCCATTCGCAAGCAACCAATGACAGTCCATGGAGATGGGAAACAAACTCGAAGCTTCCAATATGTGTCTGACTTGGTAATTCACTTCGTTAATGCGATAGATTTTTCTTTTTTCTTTTCTGATTGAGGAAAATGCCAACTATATATATCATTACCCGAAAAACAGGTTGATGGATTGGTAGCACTTATGGAAGGCGAACACATTGGCCCATTCAACTTGGGTAATCCCGGAGAATTCACTATGTTGGAGCTTGCTGAGGTTTGTAACTTACCTTGTAACACTTTCTGATTTGAACTGTTCTTCAAGAGCATGTTTTGAACAGACTAGATTTATTTACTTAAGGTTGTCAAAGAAGTGGTAGATCCAAGTGCAACTATTGAATTCAAGCCGAACACAGCGGACGATCCTCATAAGAGAAAACCCGATATTTCTAAGGCAAAAGAGCTTCTCAACTGGGAGCCGAAGATCTCACTGCAAGAGGGCTTGCCGAGGATGGTCAATGATTTCCGTAATCGCATTCTCAACGAAGATGAAGGGAAAGGTAACTAATGTGAAGAAGTATTATTGTATATATATATACATATATATGAAGAAAGCTCATGGAATCATTGTGTGTGTCCATTGTTGTTCCACTTGCAACAACATTCATGTGCCTATTACTCTTACATACATACTTTCATATGTCACTGTGTCATCTTTTTCTTGTACGATTCTGAGAAATTTTGTTTTGGGCACCAACCATCCATGGGCTGGATATATTATATTGAATGGAGAAGGATTTGTTTTATTCATTTACTTGTTTTGTGCCTCTATTAGAGGGACATTCATCATAGTTCTTGAATTTAAGAAGGAAAGTACGAGTAGATATGAACTTTAAAATAAAATGTTTTTTGGCCTATCAGAGTACTCACACAAAACGCCACCGTTTTTCCACATTCTGACTTACTAAGTTTAGTTTGAAGAGAATTTGACCTTCATTGTCGGTTATGGAACGAGATCTGTCTATTGACGGGACTAATTTATGTTCCCCCTGTCTTACATGTCTCATCCCCTAGTTCACATATGTTATGATAATCAAAGAGTTTAAGTGGATTCGAACCCATGATCTCAATATGAAGATATATGATCAAACTACTTGACATATTTCTCGGATTCGAACCGATGACCTAAGATATCATGATCGGACTACTTGACCTATTAATTTGAGCTAAGGTTGGATATACATTTGATTTATATCCATAACACTTATGTAAAGTTTAAATATCCACAATTACGATCAATTTTCTAAGTCACAATCAAAATAATCATTGTTCGAATATTGCTAGCGACTTTGACTATTGTTGTTGGGTGGGGACTGGGGAATGTGACCTACTCATCTGATCTCAGAGGATTAGTTCCATCGGGACTGGGGAATGAGACCTACTCATATGATCTCGGAGAATTAGTTCCATCCTCATCCTCGAAGTGTGTGGTGTAAGTCTATAATCTGCTAAGTGAGCATACTGAGATCGACAAAAAAAATAATCAAGTAACTATTTTTTTTTTCTCTCTCTCTTTTTCTTTTCCTCCCTTTCTGAAAGTAAAAAAAAAAAAGATGAGAAAGAAAACGAAATATTATTGAAATAACACCATGAATACAATTCACACATTTTTCTTCTAACTTAAGCCCCCAAATGGAGCAATCTCACCTTTTGCCGTTTGGGCACCAATTCGTTTCATATCTGATTTATTAGTACGTTGCAAAGCAAAACTGTAAAGAAGATAAACCAAAAAATAAACCTCAAATTATCCAAAAGCAATCTGCAGAAAGAAAGTTTCAGAGAAGCTACAACAAAGAAAGGCATAAGCTGTTCATCAAAGCAAGAACCTAAGCAAATCATCAGTTCGATCCATCCCAGAATTAAAGAAAAAAGGGAGAGAGAAAACAACAAACAAACAAACAAACTAACTCAGAAACTCATCAATCATATCATCAATCATATCATCAATCAACGCTTCCTCGACTTCACGGCCGATCCCATCAACCTCGCCTTTGCATTCGAACCCCTTTATACGATCATCGTCCATCGAACCCTCCACCGCCTCGCCGTCCCCCAACTCTTGCCTGATCACCCTTTCGAAAGCGTTCGAAACCACTTCTCTCTGCGACCCCGACCGACCCGTCGATGCTGACATGGCCATGACCCACGGATACGGGTCGAAGCTCTGCTTCAGAATATCGGACAGCGATGCGTTCACCCTTTCGAAGAGAGATCTCCTCTGATGATAAGTCGACTCGTTTGCATCTCCTTCGAACTTCTTTTCGAGCTCGCAGAACAGTGTGGGGTCCAACGGAGAGTCCATGCAGTGCCACATCAGTTCGTAAAGGTCCAAGCCCGAGTCTTTGAGGCCCGAGTTGGCCAGGACGTCGAGGATGTAAGAAAGCTCCCAGCTTTCGTGGCCCGACGGGCTCGTTTCTCGGGTTTGAACCGAGCATAGTTGCGGGGCGAAGAGGTCGGGCGATGATTGTGGCGAAAGGGCCTTTTTCTCGGATTCCATCTTCAGTAGCTGAAGCTGTGCTCTTAATCCTACCAAAAAAGAAAAAAGAAAAAAAAAAAAAGAAGCAATCTTTAGTTTATCTTTACTTCAAACAAAAGTCCAGACATTACAATGCAATAAAAAGGAGAGAAAAAAAAAAAGAAAGAAGAGAAGCAATCTTTAGTTATCATTAGAAGAAATGACCAATTTGCATACCTTGAAGTTCAGCACCAACTGTCTGAAAACAATCAGAATCAGATGGCATGTCCTTTTCGACGGGGACTTCGACGGTCGAATCTGCCGTATTACCATTGCTGGCCTTCTTCGGCGTATCTGAGGAAACGAACTCAGTTTCAAAGGAGCCATGCTCGGGTTTTCCATCGTCGAGTTCCTGAAGAAAATGACAATTTAAGGGAGCGTGAGCTACCGATGATCCTTCAAGATTTAAATGCATGAATAGATAGAGCAACAAAAAGTTATTACAACGCCATAATGCGGGTAAGAAATAGACATGGCCGATTTTCATAGCGTCTAAGCAAGAATCTTAGACGAAGAATCTATGCATGGTGCTTTCGTAGGTCTATCGCCTCGTAAATCAAGTTCGAACACGAACATATAACTTACCTTCTTCATGAAGGAACTTGATAATAAGTACCTTTGAGTTCAAACACTTACATTGAAAACATATTTATGGCCGAGCTTTTTACCCATGTTAGGTGGCAAATAAGGTAATGAAAGCTCGGTATTTTCATAATAAATGGCCGAACTGAAGAAAGCAGCGAGTAGATTGAATTCTAAGCTCAAAACTAATGGTGAGTGCTTATGCAATGATCAACAAACTCGTCCCAAATCATTAAATCGAGCTTGCGACGGTTTTCAACGCGTCGCTTAGCAAATTCGTAATACTTAACCGTCGCAATTGTGACATTCGTACTTCCTAATTACCATATTTTGAATGATGCATGATGAAACATCATCACTCAAAATTCTTATGTGGAGCCTCTCAATTTTCACCATAACATTTTCAAGCCGCGAGTTTCCCATCGCAAAATCTATGTCCTTTTTTTTTTTCTTTTCGATTGTCCAATATGGGAAAAGGGTCGCCCTATTATGGTCGATGATATGGAGTGAATCGTCTATGAAGAAGGAATGGGACGAAGTTGGCAAGAAGTACCAAGATGCTTGCAAGCCAATGCACTTGAAGACTTGGCAAGAAGTACCAAGAAGTAGACATCGAATCCATGCATTTAAACGATGTCTTACACAAAGAATTTCGGAGACTCGCTCGAAAAAAGCTAGAAAGAACTTTTACAATGTTTTGTTGAAACCTCCGAGCCAATTGGATCCATAGTGGCGAAGATTTGTCGCAATTTAAGACTCGTAGGAGAAGATCAATGGTTAAAACCTCGTTTAACCATCGGGAAACAACTCTTGCGATGAACCAACATTCATGCGTAATACTTATGGATGAAGTCCGATTAGTTTCATCTTGTTGCGAGCTATAACGCAAATACGAAACGAATCTTCATGTTGATAGCAAAATTTACCATAAACTTTTGGCGTTTAGAAAAATTCATTGACGGAAATCAAAGTGATGGTAGAATGCAACAAAGCGATTCTCCTTACCAAGGCAATGTGTGAGAGATCATAACAAAAAGGATCGTTCGGATATTCTCGCCAATTCGCCGAAATTAAGGCAATGGAGCTTTCTTTTTCGGGGAAGAACAAACCAATATGAATCACTTTATTCTCTCGTCTTCTTTGGAAATAGATGGCGTCTATGAGATTTGGAGGTCCGAAGAAACACATATTGCTCCGGACTTTGTTCTTTAGAAATCGGGAAATTAGTATTTTGCAAGCGGCACGCCGGAGAAAGTAATTGGGAATGAATTTAACACGCACCTAAAATGCGTACCAATATCGGAAACACTACGAACGAAAACCATATTGAAACATATTTATGTTCCACATTATATGCCATTGTCACCATAGTCGCGATCATCGAGTACTATTATAGAAGAAACGAAGGTCATCAAGTCGTTCGATGGTTCTCTTGAGACTCTTAAAGGACGCAAAGTGCAACGAGTTAGCGGATAGGTTCGCATGTTCTCGCCATTTTGCAAAAATTAAGGCAATGGACTTTCCTTTATTGTCGAAGAGCAAACCGATATAATCCACTTCAATAGCGTCTTTCGCGATAGCATGCGGCGAGGAGACTCCGAGGTTCGAAGCAATACATATTAACTCCGATGAGAAATCGGGAATTTTGTTTTTTGCGAGCGGCATGTCGAGGATGCTAAATGGGAATGAATTTAGCATTCACCTTAAAAAACCTACAAAAGTCGGAAACTCTCCGAACGAAAACTATTGAAACATCTTATGCATATGTACGCTCGTCATATGCCACTTCCCACTTCGTTAGCTCTCTTATTCGTAGTTCTCTTAAAACTCTTGAACGAAACACCAATGTGCATTTGAAAGACAATGCAAACGAGTTGGCGGCGAAGGTTTGAATTTGAACGTTGTAGAAGTCTTAGAGCCGAAGGTTTTGTGTTATCTATTGTGGCCCGTTGATATAGGCTAAGCTCATTAAACTTTTATCGTCCCATATGATTACTTCCTCGGCCTCTTTTTCTCGCGATGAACGCTCGAGAAGATCACCATTAGCTTGAGGATTTTTGCTACATTCCCAAGCACGCTCAAATGCGCTTCCATATCGGCACAAAGAAAGAAGCCATTTGGGGAAGTTTAAAAACATCCCTTTAGTTATCGTAAGTCTCATCGATCTTTTCCCAAGCCGCACGGCCTCATGGCCAAGGCACAATATTTCCCGATATAACTAATGTAGAAGAAACCACGCATCCGCATGGAATGTGTGTAGGTAGGGTTAATTGTCGAAAGGTTGTAAAAAAAAAATCTTTTGAAGAAAGAAAATGATTTGCATGAATGAAGAGAAATGTCTGAGTATTGGACAAGAAATGATTGTGGCAAGAAGAGGTGGCCATGAGAAGATTAAGGTTGTACTATACTGAACTAATTTTCTGTAACAGATATAGTAACTAACTTCTGGAGATATATAGATGAATGGGAATCCATAGATGAGTTCTCTGCAACTGAATGCTGTAGATGAGAGTGTAGATCTGTACTTAAGGACATCATCGAACTACTCGAAAAACCCGAAGAGAAGTTCAAAAGGAGTTCCAACATAAACAATCGTCGGAAAAAAAAAAAAACTAAGTTCCAAACAAAACGACAGCAAAAGACACAGTCTCGAAAACGCAGGGGAGGGGGGCATAAGATCAAGTCACATAAAGTACCGGGAAAAATAAGGAACAAAAAGCGCATTCAAATCGTTACCTCGCCTTTCACGCATATAAAAAGGTCGCCCTTTTTCAAGGAAAGAGAAGTTCTAACCTGTATGGCATAGCCCATCCGTCCACCTCCTGGAAGTTCGTCGCCATCCGCGGGCGGAGATGATTGTCCAAGAAACATCAGAGGGGAGTCGGAAGACGACAGAGACGCCTGCCCATTTCCAGCGTTCGACTTACCAGCCTCTCGTCGACTGCGCCTTGTGCTGCTGCCGCCATCTTGAGGCGAAATCCTCACCTTCTTGCCCGACCTTCCGACTGGGATTCTACTTCTGTAATGACGGGCCGGTGCGCCGCCTTGTGGGCCGCCGAGATGAAGTTTAGTTTGTCCTGATACCTCGTCAAAAGGATGATCATCCCTTCTTGTCTTATTACCATCGGCATGCTTACGCCTCGTCTCTCCACGGCAAGAAGCTAGCATTTCGCCTAGCGTGGGGCGACGAGGAGACACTATGTCCAAATCCCGATACTTTCGAGTCGTCGTCCACCTCTCCACAGGCTGATCATTCCTCTCCTCATCACTGGCCGGTCCATTATTACCAGAAGATTGCCCTCCGCACCCTATTTGATCATTCCAATACGTAATTGGAAATTTAGAAGTATCCATTTCTCCATTCCCTCCGCTATCATCAGCATACGGAGTATATCCTCCGAGCCCACGAGCCCTCGCTCGCCTTGCAGAAATCTCCCTGGCTAGCTCTTCACTTTCGTCTGACGAGGGTTTTCTCGGGAAAGCCGAACCATTCGTTCTCCTTGACACAGTTTCGTGACCTCTGTTATTAAAGAAGATAGGAGGAGCATTAAGATCGAATAATGGATCGGTCTCATTAGCAGCCTCCTCAGTATGATACGGCGTAGGCCTTAGGACCACGATCCTAGGTTCAGGAATGCTTCCGTCGGCTCGTGCCTCCAATGGTCTGCCCGAGTGGTTTGCTGATCTTAGCCTATTGTAATAAGGGTTAAGCAAAAGCCCATCTTCTCGCTGCACGCGGGGAATGGCACTAGCCCTCGACGAACTGCCCGAGACTTGGCGGTAATAAGGGTCGAGCAAAAGCCCATCTTCTCGCGGCACATGGGGAACGGCGCTAGCCGTAGCCATCGACGATCTGCCCGAGAGGTTAGCCCTCTTGAGGTAATAAGGATCGAGCAGACGTCCATCTTCTCGCTCCACATGGGGGACGGGCCTCCGTGTGATGAAGGCACCGTTTCTATTACCATACTTCGAATAGTGCCTGTTAGAGTAGAGCATGTCCGAGGTTACCTCGCCTGCATCGTCACTCCTGGCCTTAAGCTTCTCGCCAGAGGAGAAGCCTTCGAACCCTCCGAGCCCATCCTTCGCCATCATCAGCTCGACCTTGGTGGGCATGGTGCTCGGGCTCCACTTCGACGACCGCCTGTGGGGGACAAAAGCAGCGGGCTCGGGCGCGGGCTCATCGTCGAGACGGTCCCTGTAAGAAGGATGATGATGGCCGCGCAGCTCTCTTTTCATCAATTTTTTGAGACTTAGCAGCCGGGAAATAGCACTCTGAGGACTCTGCCTCGGCTCAACCGTCTGCTGCACAGATCAGATCAAAATAGTTACAAACCATCTCAGAATTTTCGAAAAAAGGAAGACAAAAAAAAAACGAAAGGGGGAGCGAATCGAATCGACCTTATCCTCCCTAGAGTTCCCGCCGATGTAAGAACTCGAGCCAGCCGAATATCTCGTGAAAGATTTGTATTTCAGTATCTGGGGAATTTCTGAAGACAAAAAAAAAAGAAAACAAAAAGCATCAGCTTTCTGTTAAAAGCTCTCTCTCTTCAAAGAACTACTTCATGCAGATGAGTCGTTTGTAGGAGCAAAGAGTGTGGAGAGAAAAAAAAGGAAGCAATCATGAAAACGATGACGTACGTACCTCCAATGCTTGGAACACATCTGGGCTTTCTGTCTTGTGATCTCTCCATCTTCTTCTTCCTTGAAGTCTGTCTGCTCGTAGGTTTACTGCAAGAAAACAAGACGTAGAATAGAATGTGTAAGAAAAAAGAAAAAAGGGCAAACATTTCAGATGTTAAAAGACAGCAAAACTCCATTAAAGAACGAAGAGAATAAAAAAATTAAAACACATTCAACCATCTCCATCAGCTCATCCCTAACAACAAACTAATAAAACCTCAAAACGAAAGACACAGAGCGACGACTAATCAAAAAGTAGCCGTTAGCATGCACACAAAAAAAAAAAAAAAAAACACCATAGAAATCGTACGTAGAAAAGCTTACGATCAGCAAATGGAAGAAAACAGAAGACGACGCTGCTGTGTGGTGAGTTGAGTGAGTGTGTTTTTTCTTTTTTCGAATTTATACTCTCCATGGAAGGGCTGCTAATATACGCGGCACTTGGGGGGTATAATGGGAAAATCCAGCAACCTACTTGCCACGTGGCGGGAGGTTTCGAGCGCCACGTAAGCAATTCCCTTTCTGGGATTTAAAAGTATTAAGAGAATCTTCTTTTTTTCCTTTAATTATTTTTTTTTATTGCTGAAGGTGAAACAAACTCGTGGGGGGGAGTGATTAAGGACAAAATAGAAAAAGTAGGAATAGATAGAAATTCTGAGAAGGTTTGCTAATAGATTTTGTTCACTTGTGGAGAGGAGACATGGAGTTTTTTGTATTCTTGGAGATATCGATGTAATTAATAAATATTGATGTAATTAATGAATTAGTGTAGATTGGATTGTCGAAATATAACAATTTTACTCTAAATAAATAGATGATGCTGAGTTGGGCATCATTTAAGATTTTGGACTGATATAGTATAAAGTGTTAAAACTCTATTTATTATTATTATTATATGCTCGGCATATTTAATAGAGGCATCTGAAATGGAAAAAACCTTTGAACATAATAATTGCTGTAATAAAAAATAAAAAATAATGACAAGTCATGAGAGAGAAAGGAGAGGAAATTGAGGGACGTAAGACAAAGCTCGACGAGGATATTGCAGTGCTTTTGCATGGATTTTAGTTCTGAGCTACTTACTACTGACAAACAAACGCTTATATAGTATTTTTCTTAATTTTATTTATTTATTATTATTTTTCTGATGGTCGTAAAGGTTAAAGGGTATGAGCATGATAATCGTGACACTTACAATTTACAAAAATATTTAATTTAAATTAAGTGGTCAACGGTTAGCACATGAGAAATGGGCCGAACAGCTCTACATTGGGCTAATATAAATAGTCATTTAGCCTAATTCCGTTTTAGCCCAAATCAACGATATACCTCAAAAATTGCGAAAAAATAGGCTTAATTATTTTCTTAATCCGGTATATTTGGAGGTGTCATCCTCATCTTTCGAGGACACCTAAATTAGAGAATGACAATTTTAAAAACTTACAGTACTCAAATTTTAGGTGTCCTCAAATTGCTTCAATTTTGAAATGTCCTAAAATTTATACTTTTAATATCCTCAAATTACTTTAATTTTGAAACTTATTCCCATAAAATTGCAACTCTTTAATTTAGATGTCCTTATAATACCGACAATCACTAATATACAAGACAACATTATTTATTCTATTATATTAAGGCTTAAGGCATTTTAAAAATTGTCAAATTCTAATTTAATTTGGTCTGTCGTACGAAAGTACTATTTTACCCTTTAATTTATAATTTTACAAATAAAATTACTATCATACACCTTATTTTATTTTAGATTGACTAATCATCATTCTACCCTTTAATTTTTTATTTATTATAATTATATCCTCATAAATAATTTTTTTTTCTTTTAAAAAATACATAATTAATTTTAAAATAATATTATATATTTATATAATAGAGCAGACAGCGTACGTAAAATAATAGTTTAGATTTATTGCATGTGGGCCCCACAAATTAAGGCCGCCATAATTACAGTGGTGTAATATGATTAGCTTTAATCAATATTCTAGAAGAAGATATTACACTAACACTGGTGTTTTATTTTTGGCCTTCACTTTTGTCTCTCCCTTTTTGCTGTCTTTTCTTTGCGTAGGCTTCAAAGAAGTCTTTGTTCTCTTTCTCCAGCTCTCTCCACACTGCGTTGTAATAATCACAATTCTCAAGTGTAATAATACATTTAAAACATACGTATGTATTGAATAATTATATATATATATATATATATATATATACCAGTAGAAGTAATGAGAGGATTAATATTTGCATGTTGGGAGAGAGCTTGCATGCATTCATCTTTGCTCATGTTGAACAGTAGGCACTCTTCAATGAGGTGGTGCACCTAATAAGTGACACAAAGAAAGAAATCATTCATCGAACTTACTTAGCTCATTACCATAAAAGAAGACAAATAACCCTTTCCTTTCCACAGCACATATTAAATTTAATGGAAATAAATTGACATTTTTTTTTATTTTATTACCAGATGGATGTATTGGCCAGAATCATCCGATCCCATGATTTTTATATATATAACTGATCGATCGAAAGAGAAAGTTTATAGGTATTTATGACTAAGAGCTAGAATGAGGATAAGAAAGAAGAGTGAGAGCAAATAACTATGAAGAGCTAAGGAAATGAGAGAGAGAGACGAAGGTAATATTCTATTAATATAAGTTGGGTTTTCTAGATAAAGAAATAGAGTTGGGCTGCTGTCATAATAATTAACTTAGGAGAAAGAACTAGATTTAGGATCTTTAACATTATATTATATATATATATATATATTTAGTCCTAATGTAGTTAGGTTAGGTTAGGTGGAGGTGGTGGTGTGTGGAAAGAAAAAGAACAACCTAACTAAATCATTTTTTCAGATATTAAATAATAAATTTCAAATAATATCCTATGATAAGATGATATTAAGCTTAAAAGGTCTCACGTGGGCGATGATTGTTGATTGGTGTTCAAATGGCTACTTCACGTGGCACCACTGTTCGGTCTGGTCTGTAGTAGAAAGAAAGACAATGCATGAGATTTTGAGTTGAGCCCATACCTAATGGGAGGGAAGCTTTACGATATATTTACCGCTAAATTGCATACAACACACTTGTGATTTAAAAAATATACATCAAAACCCCTATATCTGTAAATAACGTAAAATACCCTCGTAGTTTATTTAATCATGTAATCCTTCTCATTTTGAGCCCCTAAGACCTTCTCCAACAAACACCTATTTTTCAGCAAAACTCCAAAATATAGCCCAATGGACACCCATACCTATACCCAAAATACGATTGAATTGATTTTCTCTCACCTTGGATCGCAAATATCCAGTACTACTGTTCACCGATCGCATATTTTTTCAATTCTTAGAAAGGGGCCCTCATAAAACTAATAATTATCTTTATTGGGCCATAATATGTTCTCTCACTTTAATAGCATATTAGGGTTTCTCTCATGGTTCATTGATTTTAACTTGGCAAATATTTAATACGTCATAAATATTTTAACGTAGCAAATATTTTAAATATTTTAATACATCATAAACGAACAATAGCATGCAAGCGAATATTTAATACATCATAAACCATCATAAGTGCTCCAATTGAAACGGAGATGGAAACGCCACCGCCGGAGGTCGAATTCACGATCGATGAAAATGCTCGTTTTCAAGAATTTATCTCTCGATACCAAAAAATCAGAAATAAAGATTATCACATTGCACTTCGAAATGCACTTGTTGATCATTTGTGGGAGGAATACACCAATCCTGGGACTTGAAAAACTATGTATCTTGACTTGTACTAATAAACATTTAATAAATAATTTTATTGAATATTTTTGCAATAAAAAATTTAAAATAGTATTGTTTTGGGGAAATGTTGTCTAATTTGAAAAGTTGTTAAATATATTGAAAAGTTGTAAAAGTTGGTGTGAAAAGGAATATTCCGAGAATATTCTTTTGAGTTTGAGAATGAGATTAATGGTTGGAGAAGAATTACTGTTTGATGTGACATTTACTGCATTTTGGGATTGAGAATGGGTACTTCTGTTGGAGATGGCCTAATTGGGGTGTACAATGCTATGTTTTAGACATCATGAGGGGGGTACAATACTAAGTTTTTGACAGCACATGCGAGTTTCACGTAATAAAAAAAAGTATGAGGTAGTAATGTGCATTTCAGTATATTCACGTGGGGATATAACATAATTTACCCTATATTTACACATTATTTTAAATATATGTATAACTTTATTTAATTAGGATCAAACAAAATTAAGAATATAAGAAAAATTTTACTTTATTTATTAATACGTGTGTATATTCCTTAAACGACTTCTATTTAAAATCAGGGGAATAGTCCAGAACGGATTATTCTTATATACCTATGTGGATATCACCCAACTCCCTTGAGATTGTGACATGTGTCATACTTTCCCATCCAATGTGTTAATCTCAGCACTACATTTTAGATTGTGACACATGTCACAATCTCAATAGAGTTGGGTGTTACCCACATAGGTAGGATAGAAAGGACCGTCCAGAACTATCAAAACTGACTATAAAAGGTGATGCTTTGGAAAGAAATGTCTCTTCAATGATACGCTGTAATAAATAGATTATATGAGCCGAGATCTCCTCCTCCTCCTCGAATTCCCTGAAACATCACGAAGAAACGCTCCATATAAACTAGTATTTTATTGCACACTCGATGTGTGTGCGTAAAATATAAATAATAATATTATAGTATGTTTTAAATTATTTATAATTTATAATATTTAATAAATAAAATGTTATTTAAAAAATAAAATTGTGTTGATGTAATTAAAATAAATAAAAATTAGGGAAATCAATTGTAATTACTAATATTAAAATAAATTATAAAAGGAAGGGGCAAATAGCAATTAATAAATAGTATAGATAAGTTAAATCACAACCGTTCAATTAATCATGATTAACGGTCCAGATTTAAATTAAATTGGTCACACCACTAAGGCCCTTATCAATTATATAAAGGTATAGATATATGTAAGAGTTGTTTTATATTTAATAGTTATTTTTAATTTAAAATATTTAAATATGATATTATAATTCAATTTTAATTAAGGAATGTTTTGAAGTGTATTGAAGAAAATAAATTATTTATGATGATATGAGTAGAAATAAATAAAAAAATTGGCCGATCAAATTGTAATTACATAGAATAAAATTGACATTGGACAGTTATTATCATTCCTCGCCAATTGTAAATACTAATATGTTAAGCATGCTCGATACATAACATGACCAGTTGCTCACGCTTTATAGATAGTATGTATAGATAAGAATTTAGAGCCGTCAATTGAGCCCGTGGCCGCGGGCCAGCCCGCCCCGCCCCGCCCCGCCTAAGGGGCGGGTTGGGCCTCAGTTTTTCAGGCCCGCCAGGAAGCGGGCCTAGGCGGGCCAGCCATCCTGATATTAAAAATTATAATATTATATATTTTAATTATATTATATTAATTAAATATAGTTTTATTTTTTAATGGGCTAATGGGCCAATAATTAATTATTGTATTGGGCTTTATTTTTTTAAATTGACTAAGTTTTTAATTTAAATTTAATTTTATTACTTTTTTAATTTTTTCACTATGGGCGGGCCGGCCCCCCGGCGGGGTGGGGCGGGCCTTCATTTCCCAAGCCCGCTAAATGGCGGGCCGACCCGCGCCCGCCCCGCCAAATGGTGGGCTTTGGCGGGCTACGATAAGATACATATAGATTATAATAAAGATAAATTAGAAGAAATGTATAAATTATTTTTCTTCAATGTGCTTGTTGATTTATTAATTATTATGTAAAATTCGTCAAGGGAAATTTAATTGGGCTGTTTAGTAGATTGGGCTTGGGCCGGAGAACCAGCAACAGATAAACCAACCTGTGTCCTCCACGTGTCCCGCCGGCCCGTTAATCTCCAAAATAAAATAGGAAAATAAATAAAATGCCACGTCAGTTTTTTTTTTTAATTTTAATATTTATAACTGTCGCATCGTTTCATTTAATTGAAGCGGCAGAGCAGTGTACGAAACATAGCGGGAACACGAAAGGTGAGTGAGTAATCGCTCTAAAGCTCAAAGTGACTGAAAATCTTGCCTTTCACTCAACATTTTGTTTTTTTTTTTCTTTTTTTCTTCTGCTTCGTCTTCTTCGCGCTGCTCTGAATCGTTTCAGGTACGGTTTCCTAAGCTTTTCTCCGTTGTTTATCTACCGAGACTCCGGCGAGATTTCGATTGTTATCTCGGATTTTAGATCCATCTATTTGGTTTGTGTGTGGTGTGTGAGATTGCCTTCTAACTTTATCTTACTTTAGCGTCGTCATCTTTGGAGAAAATGTGAATAGGTCGATTTTCATGCTGACTATGTTTCGGTGTTCATGCTTTTATCGTGTGTATTCGCAGTTTTATGCAAATATTAATTCGATCTCTTTTGTGCGAATCTACATCTGTACGAAATCTACATATAGTGCCTTCGATATGCTTGTGAATGTGATCATATTGATTGTGCTTTTAGTTTTGGAAATTGATAATGCCTGCTGTTATGAGGTTTCATGATTCGATGCTATCTATGATGGTACACTGTTAACTAATGCACACTCACGTACATACTAAGTTTCTAAGGACTATCTGCTAACTATTTTCTATAAAGACTTGTTTTGCATTGACAGAATGTGGCGTCACACTTTGCGTGTAAATTGACCTTGTCGTGTCGTGTACGTATTTAATGTTCACTCGATGCGGTGCCGCTCGGATCTACGTAGTTTTTTTGTTTGTATTGATTACTTATGTGTCCTTGTTATGTAAGTATAGAGGTTGTTACGTGTCGCCTTCTCTACAAGCCTAAGCAACGAAAGATAGATCATCTTCGATCCACTCGGTGTAACATTGTTTATATTTCCGTTTTTCTGGAGCAATTATGGTGTTTGTTTACATCAATGCAGTGATTCTCTAGTTAGGATCCTTCCACAAGTTACATAACCTTTGGAATCATCTTAGTTGTGCTTTGCTCGGTTGGCTAACTTACATATGCTTGCATACAATAAGTATCTGATCACTTAATAATCCTGATGCCTCAACCTATTGATCCACCAAAGCCATCCGTACATGCTAAAAAATCACCCCTTTTCACCCCTTAGCGAACGGATGACCACTTCAATGACAAGGACGTCTCTCTCCGGTCATCCTTGGCACGATGTCGATATAGGTATGTTTACGTTCTAATGTATGTGCCTCTAATTTTTATATTAGTTATGGGCTAGCAGCATTTGAGTGACCTTTTCTTACACACTGCAATGCAGGGCCGGGTGCTCCCAAGTTCTTCAACTGTGTAAGGAGATTGGAAAAGCATGTCTTTTTACTGACTTTCCTTGTGAAAGTTGTAAGCTAACAGTTCAGATAATCCCTGCAGGTGATTGAGATAAGTAAGGGAAGCAAAGTGAAATACGAACTCGACAAGGATACTGGCTTGATCAAGGTAAATAGGATTTTCAAAACTGTTCGATACGAATCATATCGATCTTATGCGTAGTCGAAATACGTTTCATTCACACAATGCAGGTGGATCGTGTTCTATATTCATCCGTTGTTTACCCCCACAACTATGGTTTCATCCCCCGCACTCTGTGTCAAGACGATGACCCCATGGACGTCTTGGTCATTATGCAGGTATAGAGATATCATTATTATTTTAAAGATTACATTTTTATACTTTTTTTTTGTAAATCACACTAGGAACCAGTGATTCCTGGATGCTTTCTCAGGGCTAAAGCAATAGGTCTCATGCCCATGATTGATCAGGTTAAAACATCCATTATTACATACCACTTGCTTAGCTTCTCATCTTATTACATGGTAACAGAGATTTTTATTTTATTATTCTTGGTGGGGGGTAAATAGGGCGAAGAAGATGACAAGATAATAGCTGTATGTGCGGATGATCCAGAATATCGACACTACAATAACATCAACGAGCTTCCACCCCATCGCAAGGCTGAAATTCGAAGCTTTTTCCAAGATTGGATCCTTTTTATTTTTTATTTTTATTATTAAAATAACGGTGCGTTAATCCTCTTACCATATATGACTGAACTGAATTTTACTTGTTTAAGCCTTGGCAATCTTCAATCAGACAAGAAGAATGAGAAGAAAGAGGTTGCTGTGGATGAGTTTCTCCCACCTGAGGATGCTTTTAAAGCAATCGAGCGTTCCATGTAAGCAATCAAGCATTCCTTCCTTCTTTATTCTTACAACAATGCTCTAAAAACTGTGTAATATCACTATGCAGAAACCTCTATGCAAGCTGCGTGGTTGAGATTCTCCGGCGCTAGTTTTCTTCCCCAGTTGCTAGGAAATAGTATACTCTACTAAATATCATATCCTTTACCGTAAATAATACAGTTTGTTCACAGTGGAACTGATTTGAGAAATCTTCGAAGTATCGAAATGTTATGTGTAAGGCGTCAAGTACAACCTCGTTTCAAACTCAAGCTTAGGACAAAGTATCATCATTAAAAGCAGGTGAGTAAAGTACATTTCAATTTTGGCGATATAAAAAGAAAAGTACAAAAGAGACCGTTAAGCACCAGGGGCAGCATCTTTCATCAGGACTTTACTCCTGACGTGGCCGGCGGTGTCGGCCAGCCTCGTCCTAGCGTAGTCGACCCTGTCGGAACCGATCGGATGGTACCCTCTCGAGTACCTGTAGAGCCAAGAAACCGCCGCCGCGGCCGTGACGGCGAACCCCAGCAGCGATAAGGTCCCGGCGAAGGCTACGAATAACAGGAGTGCCACCGGGACCCACAACGGGCTGGAGATGAGGAGGAGCGGTGCGAGGAACACTAGGCCGAGGAAGACGGCGGCGAGGGTTGTCCCCGTGAGGAGGAGGAGGATGGTGCACGAGGTGACCAGCGTGGCCAGGCCTATGAGCTGGGTTGAGTTCATCCGTAGTCTTTGGGGCAGTGTGGTGGGCTGGTCGGCCATTGTCGACCGTTTGGAGAAGAAAAGGGCTTCGTGAAGGGGATGGGTTAGTGGTTATAAAGTGGGGACACGTGTGGGCATGGGGGCATATGCAACTAAACACGTGGGAGAGGATAGGGCATTCTTGGAGTAATTATTTCTTTCTTTTTCTTTATATAAAGTCAAGCCAAAAGAGGAGAAGAAGGAATTGAAGCAAAAATTGCCTTTATTAATGGGTTCTACTATTGCCAACTAGGCCTCAGTCCGTGGTTAAGAAGGAGACATTAAGGATTTGTGGGTTAGATCGTGAAATCGAAATCTCCCTCTCACAATTCCTTAAGTAGTTTTCATGAGATTTATTTTCCATGATTATCGTTGTCAAGTGGGTTTGGGACGTATTCATCTGATTCTGAGGATTAGTCTCACCATTGGAGTGTGTGGCGTAATTAAGTCCACGTTAATATTTAGGGACTAGCCCATAACCAGGTCGAGTAAGGATACTTCGGGACAGAAAAAAAAAAGGGTTCTGCTATTAACTACTAATGGGCTCTTTTGCATCACAAATTGCCTTTGTCTACTCCATGAACTTGTAATAGATCAAGGTGGACCCTTTTTCATGTCTATTTGATGCCATGATGCAAGAAGACTAATCAAATATGTAAGGTATCTTTAAGTACATATTGAAAGCAAAGCTAGCATATGCAATAATTTTCAAGATTTCTCAGCTGCATTATTGACCAACTTGTTGCTGTAATCCCATAGCTTTTTGGCCAAATCTTCATCTCTAGCAAATCTGCCGCACTTGAACTCATTGCAGTCCACAAAGTACTTGCCCGAAACGCCTTTCAAGCTAGGGTGAAGCGCGGCGTAGCAAGTCGTCGCAGCGCCCTGAGGAACATTCTTCCATAGGATGTAAGTAAGGTACCTCAAAGCCCCTGATGAAAGGAGAAGATTCAACGTAAGTATATGCAATAATAATATCATTTCATTCATTCAATATACTACTTACTTATCATGAGACCAGAATGCTTGAAGAGATTAGTCATTATGAGTCCAGGGTGCACGGAGTTTGCGGTAATATTCGCTCCCTCGGCCTTCAATCGCCTCGAAAGCTCATTCGCATGCAATAAGTTGGCTAATTTGGACTGCCCATATGCTTTCTTGTCGTCGTACCCAAGCTCGCTGTCGATCTTATCGAACTCGATCCCTTCTTCGTAGGTATGAAGATGCGCCACCGAGGACAAGTTTACGATCCTACCCTCGATGCCCGACGACTTGGCCGTCTCCTTCATCTTATCAAGAAGAAGGCTTGTCAGATAGAAGTGGCCTAGGTTCATCATATGCAGCAAGAGAATGAGTTAAATCCCATGTAAGAATAGACAGTTACATATATAATGAATCACTTCAGCAAATATACCAAGATGATTGGTAGCAAATTGCATCTCAATCCCATCTTCAGACAGCTGATAGGGACAGAACATAATCCCAGCATTGTTTCTGAAGAACAAAACATAGGCTGTCTTTGTTAAGGATCTTTATCATTCACAGTGAAACAGCACTATAAGATCATCAATGGTTCATTACATCAAGACGTTGAGAGGAAGGTTAAGAGCAAGAAAGCTGTCGGCAAAGGCCTTGACGGATTTGAGGGAAGAGAGGTCGAGTTTAAGGACATGGACTCGAGCGTTTGGGCTGTCGTTGGCGATGAGCTCCTTGGCCTTATTTGCAGCCTCTGTGTTTCTTGCGCCGATGATGACGTGGGCGTTTCTTAGTGCTAGAACTCTTGCTGTCTCCAAGCCGATGCCACTTGCCCCACCTGCAATTTAATTATTAATTAAGCATATACTATTTTTTTTTATCTTCTTTCTTACAATTGTATATATAATATGTGGCTGTTAAGCTGTACTTTTCGTCATTAATGACGTTATTAAGTACTTTATCAACTACCTCGTCAAACTCAAAGACCAGAATAACTCTCTCCAACTACAGTTCATGACAGAGAAGTTCAGAAGATACATAGAAACGTTATTCCCACCCATATCTTTTCTGCTTAAGCATGAATAATGTACTGTCATTAACTTCAAGAACTAACACTCCCTCTCTCTCTCTCTCTATAGATATATATATAATCAATGTACTTAAAGATCTTCAAAAAGGGATAAAGAAAATGTATACTTCTAACCTGTAACAATGGCAGTTAACATGGAAGCATTGATCCCATCAGTGACTTGTTGAGCTGTTGAAGCAGATCCAAAACCACTAGGCCCTGCTATCCCTGTGATCAACCTAAACATCTTTCAAAATACTCCAATTAATGGAAGTTGAGAGAGAGAGAGAGAGAATAATAAAAACTCAAACCAAAGAAAACAAAGAGAAGCATATATTTATAGTGAAACAAGAGGGGTGGAGAAAAGGCTAGAGAGCTCCATTGGGGATGAGAAGAAGACATATGGTTGGAGCATCACATTAAATGCAAAAGAAAGATGGGATGAAAAAAGGGTGGGGCGAACATTCATTGATTTTGGCGTAGTTTTAGGTTAAGAGGTTTGTTTGTTGCTTTCACATTTAATATATCAGTCGGTGGTCTGGCTGTGGGGGTTTTTATTAGCAAGCTCAACCACTCCCTAACTATCATCCTTTAGAATTTTCTTCATCCTATGCATACGTAGTCTGTGTAGAGAGAGAGAGAGAGAGAGAGAGAGAGAGACGACGGTGAGTGCTATTGGGCTTTGATCCAACCTAATAATCGGGCTATGAATCGGGCCTGACTGAACTGCGAAGGCCCGACTGTGTTTGCACTTCGCACGTGCGGTATTTATTTATTTTTAATGAAAGTAAACGACGTAGACATAAAAAAATACAGCATGTGAAATAACGATTTCCTTCTCTCTCTCTCCTCCGTCGATCGATATGTCGGCTTTACGGCGCCTTCGCGAGCTCCAATCGCAGGTGGGCAACAAGACCTGCGTCGATTGCAACCAAAAGAATCCTCAATGGGCGTCGGTATCGTACGGCGTGTTCATGTGCCTTGAGTGCTCCGGCAAGCACCGTGGTCTCGGCGTCCATATCAGCTTCGTCCGATCCGTGACCATGGACGTGTGGTCCGAGGTGCAAATACGGAAGATGGAATTGGGGGGAAACGATAAGTTCAATCAGTTTATGGAGAGGTACGGCGTTCCTAAGTGCACCGGTCGCCGCTAAGTACAACACAAACGCCGCTTCGATTTATAGGGATAAGATCCAGGCTTTGGCCGAAGGGAAATCCTGGTCGGATCCAGCTGTTGTCAAGGAAAATCTCAGTAACATTAGCTCTAATAGTGCTATTGGGAAGCCTCCGTTGGGCGGCGGCGGCGGCAGCGGAAATGCGGGGTGGGATAATTGGGACGACGATGGGGTGTATAACAGGGGTGGAGGTGGAGGCGTTGTCTCAGGCGGCGGAGTGAAGAGGAACAATACGGTTGGAGATTTCAGAAACGGCGGTGGTAGTGGTGGCGGTGGGAATGGTCCTAGCCGATCGAGGTCGACTGAAGATATATACTCTCGATCGGAGCTAGAGGCTTCAGCCGCGAATAAGGAGAGCTTCTTTGCTAGGAAAATGGCTGAGAATGAGTCTAGGCCAGAGCTTCTTTGTTGGATTTGGATCGAGTCCGTCGGTGGGTAATAACGGGTCTCGGGGTAATAGCGCCGGCGGTGTTGAGGGCGATGTGCTCTCCGTGGTTAGGCAGGTTTGAGTTGATCGTGTTTATTTTGACCATCTTTATAGATTAAGAGGTGTGATATTTTGGTTCTTTATGTGCTGTTTTGTAGGGATTTGGATTCTTGTCCATGGCGGCTCAGTCGGCTGCAACTGCCGTTCAAGCGGGAACAAAGGAGATCACTTCGAAGGTTGTTTTCTTTTCCACTTTTCCTCATTCTTTCTCTTTGTTTTTGAATTTTTTCGTTTGGTGCTAGTGAGATGGTAATCTTTGTGTTATGGAAGTGGATGATCTTGTGGTTAAAGTGGTGAAGTTTGTGACCTTTTATCTATGATCTCTCTTATTCGTGTTGAGTTTAGCATATGTACGCCCCTCGTCTTCTTGCACGTGCACACTCTATGATGTGTTTAGCACATTAGATGTTTTGTGGTAATGGCTGTGGCTTTGAGGCCATGTAAAGATTAAATTTTGGTTAGTTAAGGTTAGACAAAGTGTTCTTGAATAGGCTTTTCAGATCTTTGCTTCCAAAGGATGTTACATATATACAAATCGAAGGTAGATAACTCAGACAAGCGAAAATGAATGTGAGCCAGCATATCGAACATTTCTTTCCTTTTCACAGGTAAGAGAGGGCGGTTATGACCACAAGGTGAACTCCGTCGCCACAAAGACGTCGGAGATAGGGCAAAAGACTTGGGGACTCATGAAAGGCATGATGGCCTTGGCCACGCAGAAGGTTGAGGAATTCGCAAAAGGAGGGCCTGGCTCGGGCGGGAAAGACGACACCTGGCAGCGTAATGAAAACCAAGAATTCGAAGAAGAGTCGACCAAAGGATGGAATATGCAACAGCCCCCATCGAATCGCCAGTTTAACTCTGTCAGCTCGGCGTCTTGGGACGATTGGGATGCTACTAAAGATAACAGAGAAGAAGATTCGTCGAAGGGGAAGACAACGTCGTCTCAAAATGGCGATAGTTGGGCTGGATGGGATGACGGTAAAGATGATGACGATGATAATTTCTATCGAAGCGCGGCAAGTAAAGCATCGGGTTATAATGGCGGGAAATCGGATGCTCAGTGGAGAGATGGAGGTTTTCTTTAATTTAGTTTAACAAAATCTCCTTCACCAGGTTAATGATTATTATAGAGAATACATGTTATTACAGCAAAATTTCTGTCTTTGTGTTGTGTTGATTACCTTATTACATTTTTTGTGTTAATAATAATAATACAATACACTAATTACGTTTACCCATAGTAATTTATGCATGACGACTTTTCATCTTCAAACACTATATTCGTTTTGCAAATGTTCAATTTAAGCATTTTGTAACGATTAGCAAAATCAATCATATAAAAAATGACGGAAAACGATTACAATGAATAAAACAACGATACATTACACTTCCATTGTCATACCTTTACACATTTTTTTTTCTTTTCCTCGCCGAAATCTTTATACCAAACGAAGCCTAAATTAAAATATATTCACAGGAAAAAAAAAAACTCCATATTTTACGGAACATTGTTTATGCGCCAAAATATTCGCCTAGCTAGCGCTAAATTGGAGAAAGCAAAAAACTCCATTTTGGCGCGAACGCTATTCGGAAGAAAAATGAAATATGGCGATCTTTGTTCCTATATATGTTAGACATAATTTTATTAATATAACTTTTTATCTTATTATTTTTTTCATATATCATATATCGAACGGTGGAAGACGAGTAGTGAAAGACATGTCGTGGTCCATTAGAACAGATTCGCCGTCACCACGAGCTTCAACGGAGGTCCTCGCCACAACGGAGCTACCTTCTGTTCGATAAATAAATCAATTACGTTTTTTTAAAAAAAACTCATATTTATATAATTAATAGCGCATACCTCTCCCGACGACATTATTTATCGCGGGTTTGGCTTCGACAAAAGGCAACATGCTCTATGCACCAACTCAAAGATTTCTATGATCCATATAACTCAAATATGTTGTACGAAACTTTTTAGTTCGGAACTATAATTTTTAGTCAATAGTAAACGAGCGCATTATTTTTCATTACCTTTGCGCAACATTCGAATATTATAGTTTCTTGTGCATTAGATCGAAATTTCCGATTTTCGATTTGAAGAGAACAAAAAATATGTAGATTCGAGTATATCACTATTTTCGCAATATAGAAGCGCCAATTATTTGAATTTTATGCAATATATCGTAAATACAATCGTTGATGGACACCATGCGATAGTCATCGTTCAACTATATGAACACATTCGAGCACAGACAACGAGCCAAGGTGCTCTATGAACCAACTCAGAGATTCATATGATCCATGTAACTCAAACATTGGTTCGAGAGTTTTTTCGCCATTCGGCGCGGAACGAAAATTAACTTTATGCGCCGATTGCGTTATTTTTAGTTAATAATAAAACGAGCGCATCATTTTTCATTACCATTGCGCAACATTATAATATTGTAGTTTCTTGCGCATTAGATCGAAATTTCTGAATTTCGATCTGAAGAGAACAAATAATATATAGATCCGAGTATATCGATATTTTCGAAATATAGAAGCGCCAATTATTTGAATTTCATACAATATATCGTAAATACAATTGTTGATGGACACCATGCGATGGTCAACGTTCATAGCATATATGAACACATTTGAGCACAGGCAACGAGCCAAGGTGCTCTATGAACCATCTCAGAGATTCATATGATCCATATGTAACTCAAACATTGGTTCGAGAGTTTTTTCGCCATTCGGCGCGGAACGAAAACTATCTTTATGCGTCGATTGCGTTATTTTTAGTTAATAGTAAACGAGCGCATTATTTTTCATTACCATTGCGCAACATTAGAATATTGTAGTTTCTTGCGCATTAGATCGAAATTTCTGAATTTCGATTTGAAGAGAACAAATAATATATAGATCCGAGTATATCGATATTTTCGAAATATAGAAGCGCCAATTATTTGAATTTCATGCAATATATCGTAAATACAATTGTTGATGTACACCATGCTACGGTCAACGTTCATAGTATATATGAACACATTTGAGCACAGGCAACGAGCCAAGGTGCTCTATGAACCATCTCAGAGATTCATATGATCCATATGTAACTCAAGCATTGTTTCAAGAGTTTTTTCGCCATTCGGCGCAGAACGAAAACTAACTTTATGCCCCGATTGCGTTATTTTTAGTTAATAGTAAACGAGCGCGTTATTTTTCATTACCATTGCGCAACATTAGAATATTGTAGTTTCTTGCGCATTAGATCGAAATTTCTGAATTTGGATTTGAAGAGAACAAATAATATATAGATTTGAGTATATCAATATTTTCGCAATATAGAAGCGCCAATTATTTGAATTTCATGCAATATATCGTAAATACATTTGTTGATGGACACCATGCGATAGTCATCGTTCAAGTATATGAACACATTCGAGCATAGGCAACGAGCCAAGGTGCTCTATGAACCAACTCAGAGATTCATATGATTCATGTAACTCAAAAATTGGTTCGAGTTTTTTCGCCATTTGGCGCGGAACGAAAACTAACTTTATGCGCCGATTGCGTTATTTTTAGTTAATAATAAAACGAGCGCATCACCCTCTGCAGGAGCATAAACCATAATCATCAGATAATTCAAGAAATCAACGCCAACTCAACCATTACAACAACTGCTTCTGCTCATACAAACTCCATAGCACTAATCCCTCCGACGACGCAGCCACCTCATATTCATATAACAACAATGTATCCATCGGGTCGCCAGGTTCCAACCCGACCCACCCACGACCGTTTCGGAACGTGCCCGTATCGCCAACATACCCATACCCGATCCAGCCCTAAAGTGCCCGCAGTGCGACTCCACCAACACCAAGCGTACTTCAACAACTACAGCCTCACCCAGCCACGCCACTTCTGCAAGGCTTGCCGGAGGTACTGGACGCATGGTGGAATGTTGAGGAACGTTCCGGCGGGCGGAGGATGCCGGAGAAGCAGAAAACCACCGGCGTCGTCGTCGTCAAAGTCCTCGTCAGCAAAAAGAAGCAGCCACAACAGCAATTACAAACAGTAATACGACCAATAGCATGCAGTTTTTTCAGTCTCATCCGAGGTTTGTGTCTCCTTTAGGTCACGGAGATCTGGTTAATAATAATGCTGACCATCAAAGGTTTGGGAACGATGCGAGCAGCCTGACGACGATGACTGGGTTTGGTGAGATGAATGTCTATGGTTTGAGCAACGCGGTGGAACCGTGGGCGGCGGCACAGCTGCAGTTCATGGGCGGGTTAGGTCCGACCGCAGTTAATTACAGCCGGTTTAACTGCTTTGATGATGGTCAGGTTTTAATGAGGGGTAAACAACAGATTTCTGACAAGTTCTTGAATCATCAGCTGGGCACTGTGAAAATGGTAATAATTATGACATCTCAAGGCAGCTGAGGATGAATATGGGAGGTGGATTATATGATCATCAGAGGAATATCATCAACAATAATTTGAATTCGTGGTGGAATGAGATTAATTCTGGCTTGAGCTCATCTTCTGCAAGAAATGCTTTGCATTATCTCTCATGAACTGTTTGTGTTTAAGTGCTCCATGTTTTTACCTTTTTGTTTATTTTTTGCATTATTGAAAACGTCCCGAATTATCAATTTCCATTTATTTTGAATTATTTTCTGACATCTAAACGTTGCAAAATCCAGGCTATCCACTTTTGACCGTTTTTTATCAGAAATCAACATAGAAGTTACCGTTTACCTAAGTACTCACAAGTTCATTTTCCAAAAGAAAAGCTAACTCATCAGGTCAGATGATTTCAGTTACCCAGATGAAGACTGAACCCTATGATTAATTAATTAATGATATTTCGAAACAGTGTATAGAATATTGCAATAACAACCTGCGAACGAAGATAGCATTCGAATGATCCGATCGATCATAGGTATGATTTCTTCTTTGATGTAGCGCAGAGGACCTATTTAACAGTATTTTAAATACTTTTTGATTAAAAGTATATATACTCCGGCCAAGTTTCATGCGCAGCCATTTATTTTGGTCCAATTTACAAAACCCTAGAAAAGTATCATTCAAAATCTCAAACATCTATAGAAAGCTTTCATGAGAATAGAGAGCGATCCTCGGCCTCAATCTCACACATAAAGATAGGGATAGATCATGAATTATCTATATATTTAGGGTCGAATATATATGGTGGCATCTTTTAGAATATATATATATATATATATATATATATATTTCATGCAAGCGAACACTGCACGCGGTTTTTCATGGTCCAAGAACTACTTTTTATTTATTGATTATTTTCATGTTCGTTAGCATTGAGGATATATATGCTTTTCTTACAATTATCTAAAGATGGATATGTTTTGAATTCTATCAATCAAACTAGGTGCATGCGTGGATATGGTTGATCAATTATTTGTCCCATGAAATGAATAATAGGAAATCTTATTTAGAAGGCAAAAGAATCTGATGACACGTTTTTTTTATTTTATTTTTTTAATGATTTTGGGCTCGGAATTTCAAGCTACGATGTTCCTTATTTTGCCTATATGGTAAACCTAAACGATTTATTTCCAGATAATGTGATAGGACATGATGAACACTATGCACGTTTTGTAATAATAATAACAATGAGTATTCATATTATCTTAATTTGGCATTATATATCTAAGTTAAACAAATGTGAGGATTTTCTGTAATTACATATATCCGAAACTAGAGATGATATATATACAAATGTCTTACGCAAATAATAACTTTGTTTGGAAGGACAAGGACGTAACATTGAGAAATTTAAAGTGAGGAGGTCATTGTTCTTCGATATATATATATATATATATATAATATCTATTGTCTCCGCTGGCGCTGGCCATTATCAAAGCAAATCTAAACCCCACGGTCAGATATGGATTAATTTCAACCTTTTAGCGCGACTAATTTTGCTACTCTGCCTGTCTGGACCCAAGACTACACAAACATCGAAAGTTGAGACATTCGAACCGATGACATTCATGCAGTGATGTCATGACCCGATCACTTGATATATCCTTTGGAGATATATATATATATATATATTATATCAGGTAGTTATCCTAGGCTTGGCAATGGGGTGGGGCGAGGGCGGACACCTATCCCCATCCCTGCTCCAACGCTTATCATGGAATCCCCGTTCCGTCCTCGTTAAGCAAACATGAAGAAATTTTTCCCCATCTCCGCGGAGATTTATCGGGATATTTTTTCCCGCTGGAAATCCCCGCCCCACGTCCCTTTTAGTGTAATTTTTTTTCCTGCAATGGTGGAGTCGATGGAAAACAATGGGACAAATTTATTATGACACTTTCAGAAATTAATTCGAATGAAGAAAAGTTACAATATATAATTATGAAAAATTGTGATGGTCCTGAGAAAAGGCGAAGAAAGATAAAAATAACAAAAATAGTAGGGTTTAAAAGGATAATTTAATACTTTTATATATTGGATCCCCACGGGGCGGAGATTATCATTCTCATCCCCGTCCTATCACCGCCAACATAGAGCAAATTTTCCCCATCACCCCCTATAGGGAGTGAAAAATGGGGAATCCCCGATCTATTTGGGCAGATCTCCAGGGAGAACGAGGAATCTCCGCCCCATTGTCCAGCCTAGATATCCCCTCTCAACACTACCATAATTCTCAAACTTCAACACAATTCAGTCTGAATCGAATCTGAACCTTCCGCTATAAGACGACTTCAGCTTCCAGCAGGACTAATCCTCATTAGTCCATGGTTGACTATCCCAATCAACGATGGTCATGGAATTTAAACTCATGACGGTATTAACTACACTACACCCCTCAATTACAAATGTAGATGGGCCATAAATGATGGCCCATTGGGCTACGGGCCTTGTTAATTTAAACATTGCCCATTAAGACACGAAGAAATAAGAAAAGGATGGATTCCTTCTTCAGTGTTCTTCTTGCAACATTTGGAATTACAGAGGAATGATTCTTGAAATCATCAATGGCTACAAACACATGTAATCTGACTCGCTCGAGAGCTAACGAACGCTGTGAAACTAACAATTACATAACTTGCAAAATCTTTTCTGTTTTGACGATGATCGATTTTATCAGAACACCTGACGGCTGACTTTCAGAGGCAGCCCGAAATTCTGATAGACCTTAATCTCACCTTCCAAGCTCGCCGTCACGATCACCATCCCCCAGGCCGTGGCCTGCACGGCGGCTTGATTCCCATTCTCGGACAGGGACCACGACTGCGAAGGAGAAGCCGCCCCGGACGACGACGAAATCGAGGGCGAGTCGTTGTGGCTAATCGAGGCAGAAGACGAGCTGAACGAGTCGCTCTTCCCAATCCCAGGATCCAAACGGCTCGAATTGGTGAACTCATCGTCGTTGCAGCTCGCGAGCCTCTCGAGCCCGTCGTTCTTGGGGTAGCTGCTCGGCGCCGCGCTGCTGTCTGATTCCTTGCTTATTTTTTTGGGGAGTGGAGGTAAGTGCCTTCTGCTGCTCGCGCTTGCCGCCGGGTTGGCGTCGCCGCCGTCTTGGGGGTGGGTGGGCGCGGTCAACCGCTTCGAGTGGCGCTTTGAGTGTATTTCGACGAGGGGTGGTTCGTTTCTGATGGTTCCTGGCCATGGAATGGCTACTGACACATCTTTGCAGGGGAAATGCTCGTGGGCTTGGACGGTGACTTTGCTTCGTTTCTTACCAGGGCCTGGATTCTTGGTCTCTTCGACTTTCCATATGTAGACTTGGGAGTCCTCGCTAGCTGTTAGTACATGTCTGCCGTCTTGGCTGAAGGATGCCGAGATTTGGCTGCCCGTGTTTCTGAAACCTTTTGCAAGAAAGGCAAAGAATCGATAAGTTCTTTCGTTAGTTAGACGGGATTTGGTATTCGTATTGTGTGGTGAAGCTGATTAGATTTTGTTTACCTCTGAACTTTTGAACGAGCTCTGACTCGTTATAGGTTCGTATTCGTGAGTCGGTGGAAGTTATCATCACCTCGGATGGATTCGAAGGAGAAAACTGGCGGTGAAGGGAAAAGGGAACGATCTTTAAGTTCTATGATATTTGCAGCATTAGCTTATATGTTCAAGGGACGGGCAAAGTACCTGAAAGCCAGTGATCTTCGTCAGTTGTGGCTGGGACTGAAAGCCGGGGAGCATTTTGGGTTGGCCCTTTCTCTTCATTTGGACATCGTTTCGATGTTCCAGTTTCCCATCTGTGCAATTACACGAAACCTTAGTAAGTGTGTCGTGCGTTTAAATTCTTGAAATTCAGTACATAACGTAGTAGATGATGTTCTAACCGTCGATATCGTAAAATCTGCAGATCCCTTGATGAGAACCAACGATTGCGCCCTTCAAAGAAACACAAAGCAATCGGGTTAGTGCAATATGTGTTGGTTGTCTGATCGAAAAAACAATCCCCATAGGTACACGTATTGAAGTGATAATACTATGTTGTTAGAATTTTTCATACCTGCCCATCAGGGGTATAGCTTGCAGCTGTAACCATTTCGTGGAGATCGATCCATTCAACAACTTTACGGTTAGATATGCTCCAAATCCTAACTTTGGCATCTAACGAGCCGCTTATGAAGTAATTATCATCGACTGGATTGAACCCTATGCATGTCACTGTAATAAATACAATCAAAATCCATCAGTCATGAATTAATTCCCATTCTGTTAACTTTCCGAAAAAATGATCGATGGTTAGTTATGCTGCCTATCTTCTTACCGTAGTCGTTGTGGGGGAAAGTCCTCAGGCAAGTCTTGGTCTCTAAATCCCACAGCTTTACTGTCTTGTCCATGGAAGACGATAGCAAGAGCTGCATGGCATTGTCTGGATTGATGTTAATTGTTTATGACTCAGTTTTTCTGTCCTATGTTTTCGTAGCTGTTCGAAAAACTACCCGCTACTTAGTTACTACGTTAAGTCCTATGTTTAATCTCTGTCTCGGTGTGTGTTGTTTCGACAGAAAATTCAAGAAGCTAGAAACTGACCTGAGACGTAGACCATGACAAGTCCAAGACATCCTCTTGGTGGCCTGAAAAAGTACAAACGGGCTTCTCCGAGAGAGCAAACACGGTCTCAGGCAAGTTCACATAATCGGGGATTCCTTTCCTCTTGTACTTACCCCTTCTCTTCCGTTCAGACAACATGGGCGTTATCTCCGCAAGCGGTGGCCGGTCCGAAGAAGCATTGCCGCCGCCAGCCATGGGGTGAACGGGGGTGCCGCCGCCACCGCCCGAACCCAAATCGGGCATAATCTCGCATTCTTGGACTTCCCACACGTGAATAACCGCATCCTCCCCGGCACTTGCGAGAAAACGGGCGTCGCAGCTGAACTTCATGGTCCATATCGATCCTTCGTGGGCTTGAATCTCTTGCGACATGTGCAGAGCTGTAAACTCTTTGTAGGATTTTCCGTGCTGTCTGACTTTCACCCACTGAGAAACGCTGCTCTTGGGAACTGCTTTAGGGTTCTCGGGCGGAGAAGAAAGCCCTCCTTGCTGCTGCTGCTCGGGCTCTTTGTCCACCACGATCAGCCCGCTCACGGAGGTGGCCACCCCTTTGATATTCTTCAGAAAGGCCGCGCCTTTCCTCTTGCTGTTCCTAAAGCTCTTGCTGAAGTACGAATGGTTGTTCATCTTCTTACCGTCGTTCCTGCCGACGTTGTGACGCCTCATCAGCTCCTTGACCACGGGAGAATACCCGACGGACTTCTCAAACTCCTCCATCGTCAGCTGCTTCCCCGTCTGAACATCGCTCAGCTTGTTCCACATGCCTTGCTCGTTGTACTCCTTCACGATGAACTCCTTGCCCGTGTCCAAATTCTTTATCAAGAAGAACGAGCCAATCCCATCGGACATAACTGACTGCAGTATATCGTTACTCCCCGGCATGTTCGTAGCCCTTTTCGGCGATATTCTTTCCAAGGAGTCGCCCGAGTTCTTACACAAGCCCAGCCTCGGGACTAGCACGCCCGAGGACGTCCTAGTCAGCCTCTGCTTGGACACGGGCCCGATCAGTTCCTCCTTCCTCTGCTTCGTCTTTGCAGAGAAAGAATCTGTGTCCCCGTCCGACCTCGACCTGACGAGGACAATAGCGGCGGGAGTTGTCTGCATGGGAGAAACCTCAGGTTCGTCCCTCTCTTTCGCCTTCCCTTCCTCCATCTGCTCTCCATCTTCTCTAACCAAAGTTTTCTTCTCATTACCATCAACCTTAGCAGCAGACGGCGCTCGATGGTGACCCTCGGGCTTGGCCGGGATCGTCGTTGAGATGGCTCCTACGATCTTGGCGCTGGCTAGCCTGAGCATGTCCTTGGTGCTGCTCGTCAGGCCCATCCCTTGCAGCAGCCTCTTACGGCGCTCCCTTATGTCGCCTGGCTCGGACGTCCACATGTCGTAGCTGGCTAATACCGAGGAGGAAGGAGAGTTTTTGGTCCCTCCCATGGATTCGAGCGAACGTATGCTGCTCCTTATCGAAGCCGTCGATATGGCGGAGACGAAGGACATTCGGCTGTCTTCGAAATCACCGTCTTCTTCTTCCTCGTCTGAGCCCGAGGAGCATAGGTCGACGGGGACGACGGAGGAGATCCTATCGTACGTTTCGAAGAATCGATCGTCTTCCTCGTTGGCTATGAGGGCGTCCCAGTTCATGGTCAGGGTCCGCCGGCTCATGGTTGGGCAATGCATCGTCGTTGTCATTTGGAAGGGAGCAGATTTGTTATTACATAGATTTTTTCTTTTTTTTCTTTGTTGAAGTTTTGGAGAAAGAGATTGGCAGAGAGAGAGAGACGTGGAAGAGAGGAAAAGAAGGGAGAGAGAGAGGGAGAGATTTGATGTCTTGAATGAAATGGAGAGTTAATAGAGGAAATGAGATTGTCAACTCTTTCTCTTCTTACATCTCTTCACGTCTATATAAATAATTTTATTTATAATTTTCAACGCACACACAAACATATATATATATATATAATATTACATGCATTTTTATAGGTCGTGACATATTGTTAGTTCCTTTTTATAAGCAGAATATCACACCTTTGACTTATAATTACTTAATTTAATTAGATGTGTTTTTTAGTGAGAGGTCTTGATGCCATTTTGAATTTTGATGGAGAACAATACCATTTCTAAATACAGAACTAAGTAGAGTTCCAATATTTTCTCAAAGTGACGTTTTAATCCCAATTTTCAAACATAATTCCAGAAAAATATATTCATTTTACACTTATTGAAATAGCTACCCTCCATAAATTTGGTTTACTTTTTTAGTAGTTTTTTCTTCTTTGTGTCAGTAATGTTTTGCTTGATTTGCGAAATTCGGTAAGGAAAAAAAAAAGAAAAGTGCAGTTATACAACGATCGAAGCGCAAAGTACAATTGTTTGATGCGCTAACTTAGTTTTCCATTGCGCTTTTCACACACGAATTTTGCTTATCAAATGCACCCTGAGAGATATTTCCGCACAATGTCACCGTAGTCCCATCGAAGTTCAGTTTGAAGCGAATCTGAACCTCAATTTTAGGTACTGGATGGATCCCGACTCCTTGCAGAACTAATCCATCCTACTGATATGTGTGTTCCGTTCCAATTCCATACAAGCATCGAAAAACACTGAGTCCAAGTGAATTAGAACTCCCGACGATATCATGACCCGACCATACATACTCCTTCGACAATTCAATTACTAAGACATGACAAGTACTTCAAAGAAAATAAATTTTTTGTTTTTTTCTTTCATGTCACAAGGTATCCTCACTCGATCTAGCTATGGACTAGCCCCTAAATATCGACGTGGGCTTGCGCCACACAGACATGGCGGATGCTTAATTGTGTCACACACTCCAGTGACGGAAATAATTCCCGGGGTCATATAAATACGTCTCAGTGGAAGGGGGATTCGATCCCACGATTTAATTCACAAATCACTAATGACTCCTCCTTCACCACTAGACAAGACCTCATTTGCCAATACAATTTTAGTTCAACAAGACAAAACTTACGTTATCAGTTAACTAGCGAACCGGCGCCAAAGTAGACTAATGTAACTACCAACGAACTAAAAAAAACATTAATAACTAATTCAGAACACACAGAAAAAATAAAAATAGACGTCCTTTAAAGTCCTTAACTTTCATTTTCTGATCTATTCTGTTCTATTCTATTCTATTCTACATAAGTATCACAGACGCGGCGCAAAACAAGGATTTCCTATCGATTGATGTCCGAGTGAAAAAGCAAGCTAACTTACGATTATCCATCATCAGGCATACTTTTTCTACTGATCTTTTTGTCTGAGATTAGTTTTGTTTTTTTTTTTATGTAATAATTATTATTTTACTTGTTAATAATAATTAATTAAAGCAGAGAGAATGGGCAAAGATTCTCAACAACAGCCCCAAGAAGGTGGCCTGACTCTCAAGAACCACAGCCCAGGCTGTATGTGGGGAATACTCCACCATTTCCACCATCACATCAATGTCAAGAAGAGGCTCCCCCATAAGAGACATCATCATCATCAATCCCCTGGACGTAATAATCCCGCGGCGGACCCCACCGCCGTCCCGGAAGCTTCCGAGGCGAAACGGAGGGAAGATTCCGTAGTCCAGGTGGAGGCACGAGGCGTACAGTCGCCCAAGACGTCGATGAAATCTAAGATAAAAGCAAAGATCTCTTTAGACATGTCCAGGCGGAAGGGCCACCATCGAAGGAGTTCCTCGTACCCCGTCAGAGCCGCCCAGCTAGAGCTCGACGAACCGAGCCATCGAGGAGGCGACGAGCCTTCCCCCAAAGACCCATTGTTTGTACCGAGCGGTTCGTCATTAATGGACCCTCATATCAGCAGCGGCGGCGGCGGTGGTTCGTGCGAGGCTTGTGCGGCGGCGGCGGCTGTGCAGACGATGAAGTACCTAAAGCAAAGCGAGGTCAGCGGCGAGTTAGGGCGTGAGCCCGTGAGGGACCACACCATCCTTCAGGACAGGCTGATCTATGCGATAGAGCCCAGCAAGCGCTCGTCGATCCAAGAGTCGAAGCTGTTCATGGACGCGCTCGACTTGCTCGACATGAGGAAGGAGGTGTTCTTGAAGATCTTGCAGGACCCTAGCCCTTCCCTGGCCAACCACTTGCACCGTCGGCACGCCTCGTCGAAACTGAAAGGCGGGCTGACCAAGTCCGTGTCTTTTCCCGCCCCCACCTCTTCGAACAAGCACAGGGACGACGACTCGTCGGTCGCGTTGGAAAGTCCCGCCGTGGAAAACGGCGGTTCGGTCGAGCCCGACAAGGGTCTGCCCGACCGAGCCCTGGCGATGAGGAAGAAGCACGACGGAGGCAGCAAGGCGGGGCTCAAGGGGTTCAAGAATCTTGGACAGAAGATAAAGCATGTAATAAAGGATAGGAAGAAGGAGAAGAACCGAATAGTCATGGACGGGATACTCCACAAGATCCATTACGGGCGTAAGGCTGGTTCGAAGGGCGGCGACGGTCGGGAAGTCGTCAAGCCCGCAAAGTTCGGAAAATACCGTCCCAGCAAGAGCGAGCCTTTGGCTTCTTCGTCTTGTCCAGACAAAACCCTAACAATCGATGATAGGTTAAAGAGGACGTCTTCTTTCAACGAATCGATCGATAGGTACAATAAGCTGTTAGACGACGGCTCGGAGAAGGACGGTAATAAAGAACGTGCCTCCGATCGTAGGAGGTTGAGGCTCGGGAAAGCTGACGTGATCTCGCCCATACCGAAAATCCAGGCGGAGCTTAAAAGGATTCTTTCGCTCCCTGACATAAGGTCTTACTCGTCGTTGCAGAGCGACGATTATTCTCCTAGTACGCATGTCCATGTTAGGACGCATAGTGTAGGAAATAGCGACCAGAGGCAGTTCGTGCAAGGGCTGGACAGTATAATCCACGAAAGCGAGAGTCGGGATAACTTGTTCGACGTCGGGGAGAACTTTGACGAGTCGGTCGATTCCAAGACTTGGGAAACTGCGTCTTCTCACTACGACGATTCGTTTTCTTCCGTTTCTAACGCTCAGCAGTCGAAGACGGTCGAACACTCATCCGAGGATGCTGTCACCGAATATCACGACAACGAAATAGGCCAAGAGTTTGGTAGCCCGGGATCCAATGGTAATTATTTCAGTCACTTTCGAGCTATTTTGCCTTCCACGTGTTATATAGTTCGTGAAATTAATTCGTTTTTTGTCGTCTAACTTGTCCCTATTCAAAAATAGTCATATAACTTTCACGAAATTCGCTTTTCGTCATCGAACCATGTCTATGTCCAACACTAGTCCGGTATGTTGACGCAGTTTATCATAAAAAGTCATTTTTTGTGATTTTTTTCGACCATTTTTTTTATTGCTTCATGCAAGAAAAATATGACTGCTTCAACAGGAACGCTGATCACATTCTGAAGCAATCGTATTTTTCTCTGCGAAAGCAATAAAAAAAATAGACGAAAAATTACGAACCGACTGTTTATGATAAATGATATAAACATACTGAACTAGTTTTGGACACGGACAAATTAAATGACGAAAAGCGAACTTCGCGAACGTTACAGTACTATTCTTTGGACATGGACAAGATAGACGACAAAAATCAAAATTTACGGGACTAAAGTTAAGTCTAATCCAATTAATATAACATTTTCAGCCCTTAACTTGAGAAAACCATTCTTGATCATTACAGATACAGAACTTGCACTACTAGTGCAACAACAACACCTACTCCTCTCCCACCTCCGCGTCGACGCCAAGAACGAAGCCGAGTTCAGCTTCGTCCGCGACGTGCTGGACCTGTCGGGCTTCACCCGGGACGAAATCCTGGGCAAATGGCACTCCATGGAGCAGCCGCTCGACCCCTCGATGTTCGAAGAAGTCAAGGACTTCTTCATCCCGCAGCAGCAGCAGCCCGAGTGGGACGAAGAGCACGGCGGAAATTATTACGACGTTCATCTCCTCCTATTCGATCTGATCAACGAGGCATTGCTCGGGATATACGAGAGGTCGTACTCTTACTGGCCGGCGCCGCTGAACAACCGCTCTTACATAGGCGGAGTGCCGAGGGGGCACCGCGTGTTAGAAGAGGTCTGGAAAGAGATTAGCTGGCTGCTGAATCATAGGCCCGAGCTCGACGTGTCGATGGACGACACAGTGAGCCTCGATCTTAGTAGGAACGACGGTTGGATGAATCTTCAGTTTGATGCTGAGTGTGTTGGGCTTGAGGTTGATGAGTTGATATTTGATGAGCTTCTTGAGGAGGTTGTTTGTGGGTTGATTTGAAGTTTCATCAAATGCCCTTTTTTGGTGTGTAAATTGATATTGATAGAGATATTGTATTTATTTAGACTATTTTCAACCGAACTGCATAGCCCAAAAAATAAAATGAGGTAAATAAAAGTACTCCAATCTACGCTAAATAAAAACTTAAAATGTGTTTTTTTTATTTCTCTCTCATGCTTCCAACACAAATTTGCGTTAGATTTCAAGAAATGAGTTTGATATTTCATACTACGTACGAACTCTTTTATTTGTTTTAATTGTTAAAGAACTCATATAAAAAAATAAAAATAAATAAATATAGTATATACAAAGGAATTGGATACCGTGATATATTTTTTTTGTATTTTATTATTTTTTTTTATACTTTTATTTATATGTAAAATAATAGTAAAATATTTGTTTTGAAAAGTTTAAGATTTGTAATAGTATCGAAAAGTTGTTGTAGAAGTGAATATTTTAAGAATATTACTTTGAGTTTGAGAATAAATTTAATAGTTGAAGACCAATACTGTAAAATGTGATAATTATTTCATTTTGAGTTTAAGAACGATTTTTTACCTCATAATATAATAATATCATTGCATTTTGTTTATACCTAGGATTCAAAATTAAATCTTAAAAATTAGTGGAACGATATCCACATATCCTATTCCTATCCTCACGCCCATATTACGTGAAAATTCTCGGAATTTCACCCATTTAGGGCATCTCCAATAGCCAACCCCAAACACAAACGTATTTTGCAGTAGTAGACGTATTTTGCAATAATTGTTCTCCAACAATTAAACACATTTTCAAACGGAAAAAAATATTCTTGTAATATTCTCTTTCATACTAACTTTTACAACTTTTCAATACTACCCCTATATTTTATAATTTTAGAAATTAAACCACGATATTATTTTAAATTTAATTGAGAAAATATTTAATAAAATTATTATTAATAAATATAGAACAAAATGTGTATTAAAATATGGAAATTACATGACACATATACACTGAGATACACATAAAAATAAAATTATGCCGTAAAATAAAAAATACATAATTTTTTAAGTCTGAGAATTTGTGTATTTCTCCCACAAACCAATTAGCACATTCCGAAGTGCTAAGTGATCATTTTTATTTCTAATTTTGATATTTTATTTCAATTGCGTTATTTTTTTAACTATTATATTACATATAAACAAAATATTAAAAATTAAATAATAATGTATAAAAAATTATTACTAAAATCAAAGTGATAATGTAAAAATAATTATTTATTATGTCAATTTTTAATTATAATTATTAGTACACAATTAATTTTTAATATGCATGCTTTAATAATTTAATGTAACTAAAAGGACTTATTTGCAATTTTAAAACATCAAATGCATTTTTGCGTTCAAATGCGAATTTGCGTTCGAAACAAGAAAAAGAAGATGAAAAATCCATTTTGCGTTTGCGTTTGCAGTACCGTTGGAGCATTTTACTGAATTTTTGCGTTTTACGTTGCGTTTTGCAGACCTATTGGAGATGGTCTTATATCTCATTATGTTACGACGTATGAATAATGCTACTCTTCGATAATTGATCTCATCGAAAATTGCATTAGAAACATAGAAACTATATAAATTGTGATTAAGATAATGAGTTTATCGTGTTTTATTTCGATATACTATTAATTATGGTTTATTTAGTTTGGTTAACAGAAAGTAATACTAACTAATAAAATTAATGAAGATATTCTAATAGATATCGAAATCCTTGCTAATGTTTGAAATTAAATTAATAATAAACACTCTTCCTCGAGAAAAAAATGTGATATGATAAAAATATAAATATATTATTTTGATTATATACGTGTGTTGGTTTATATTATTTTAACAATCAAGAATAAATAAGATGTTAAAGTCGATGTTTTTTACTTCGATAATTCTTTAAGAGTTTATTGGATATAAATTTTATCCAAATGAGATGGTTTTTTTTTTTATGTAGTTCAAAATATTTCTGTTTTATCAATTATGATAACTTACTCTCAAAATTCAAAATAAGTGGAAATCATTAATGAAATCCCATAATTGCGGAGACACACATATATATACTAAGCTCTACGTTATTTTAGGAATATTGGTAAATTGCCTCATTTAATTTTAAATCTCCTAAATCTATTACAATCTATCGACGGTCAGTATTAAATTGGAGAAAGAATCAACATTATATATTGGGGCAATTTTGTTTCAGGTCTTCTTGAAGTTTAAAAATAGAATTCAGTCCCTGTCAGGAAAACAATTAGTTTAAAGGACCTATTTTATATAAAACTTCGAGTTAAGAACCTAAAATTCGAACTGACAAAAATACCCCTATAAAATGTTAAAAGAAAAGGTATCGACCTAACCGTTTCTGTTATCAACTAAAAATATATTGTTATCGCAGATATATTATGTGTTATAATACGAAAATATTGTGTTATTATATGGTTAAGAAGTGGTATCAAAAGAACAAAATTTAGTTTCGACCTCGAAATTTTCTGTATTTTCATTTGCATGAGCATCACTCCTGCACCAAACCTAGCTCCATGTGTCCAGGAAATTTTTCGAAATTCTTGATGCAAAGAAGAAAATACAATGTCGATTAATATTTTCGGTCGAAATTGCAACTAACATGTAGAAATTCGAGAGACCCATAGCTTGGACATTACGTTGCGTCTCCGTGTTGACTCCGTCGTTTGTCTTTCAAGGTTGACTCCGGTTTTTTGAAGCATTATTCCATTATAAACTTCAAAAATTTTCGTTGATTATGAAGATCCATAAGAAATTGAGGTCGATTTAACCTTATTCGGTCACTAACGTCGGAGATCCTAGCGATTTCAACGATTCTTGGTTATCGTCGATGGTTTTCGATCTATTTCTCTTTGTCCCTTTCTTGTTTACAACATGCGTTATTAACATGAAACGAGCTGTTATTTTTTTTTAATTATGTGTTATTTTGCGTCAACACTAGTTATATAAGATTTGTGTTCGTTACAGAAAATGTTATTCAGAATGCAGTAAGTGTTACCCAGAATGCATTAAGTGTTACCAAACAAGCATTTTATTAGCAAACGTTTCAATCTTTGGTCGCGTCAAAATTCTTCATTATTCCTTGATGAACATCAACAATTCCCGTTGATTACTAAAACCCATGATTAAATTGGGTCGATTTCACTTTATTTGTCAATTATAGTCGATATTTCACCCATTTTTAAAGAGATTTTTCGAATTGCGTTTAACACATTATTTATTCCATTTTAAACTAAAAATTTTCGTTGATTACTAAGACCCATGAGAAATTAACGTCGATTCAACCTTATTCGATCATAAACGCCGAGATTGAACCGAATTTGAACATGAATTTTTTCCTCCGTTCACTTGGAAGAGATGATGGCAAATATTAGTAATTTTTTGCAACAGTAGAGGATAAATATGTCTTTGTGCATCATTTGGGTACTTTTCTCTAAAATTTTCAAAAAATAGGACCTTAACAATAAATAAAACTTGAATATGACCTGAACACTAACACAAACATATTAAGAGGGCCTTAAGTTAAAATTAACCCTATGTTAAAACATATGAATTGTGCCGTTTGAGTTTCAAACTCGTAACAGTCCGACAAAATATAAAAAAAACATCTATAAATAATTTCTATATTTTTTATTTTTATTTTTATTTTTCACTTGTATTCAACGGCAAAGTTCTTCCGCGTCGGCCCTCTAAATAAATTCTCTGAATTTTTGAAGGTTTTTTTTTTTTTTGTTAGGGTTAAATTATTTTCACGATCCCAATTGCTTTCGTAGGTTTTGGTTGCCGTTGATTCCTCGGCAGTTATTGAGTTTTGTTTCTTTCGAATTTAACGTTTTGCCGTAAAAGTCATTCAGCCTAAGGGTTCCCTCGGTTAATTATTCTCGACTAGTGATCGGCTTTTGGTATGATTTGTTTTAGGATCGGTGATCGACTATGTTTATGTTAATTGAGCTTCGAGTATTTGTGCGAGTCGAAGTTTTGTGTGAATTTCTTGAATTCTTGAATTTGTAGGAGTACTGAGAATTAGATGGTGGGGGAGAAATCTGACGACTGTTGCGCCGATAGTAAGCAATCTGCAGCTGCCGCGGGCTCTCCGTTCTCGGAGACGAGCGGCAGCATTGCACAAGGGATAACTAGTCCAATTAATGTTTCTGCAGCTCGCAGGTATTCTTTTAATCACATCATATCATGGCCTTTAGATATGCATACCATATTTGGGTTTATACTGATGTTTGAATCGTTGTTTGCGATGGTCATTGATATGTCCTCGAGTTAGAAATGCTTGAATTTTTAGTACCTTAAAGACATGGGTTGATTTCTTTAGGAATGTGACTCAGTCCTCTGTTTGCAGAAGGATGACAGGCCCAATTAGAAAAGCAAGAGGTAGCTGGACACCAGAGGAGGTAAGATTTTTCGAGAAAATGTGTACTAATCTTTGGTTGAACTTAGAAAAAGTGGTTCGAGATGTTGGCCTCGGTTGAAATACTCCAGAAACTCTGTTTCTGTTGTTATATTTCTCCCTGAATTTGGGTGCCGTATTATTTCTTTGTTCTCATAGTCTTGTTTCAGGATGACACACTGCAAAAGGCCGTCACCGCCTTTAGAGGAAAGCGTTGGAAGAAAATAGGTATAGTCTGGATCTTTGATGTTGTAAAGTTGATATAATTATCGGCGGCTTGATCTTTACGATGGTGTACTTTACTTTCGTGAATCGAGCAGATTTGATTTTACTACACTGTTTTTATTCTTTCTTAATTTATTGAACTATGGAGAGCAATTTTTCACTATTCACTTATATGTTTCTGGATTCAGCTGAGTTCTTCCCCGGCAGGACAGAAGTACAGTGCCTGCACCGATGGCAGAAGGTTCTGAATCCCGAACTTATTAAAGGTCCCTGGACAGAAGAGGTCAGAAGCAAGATTATCTTCCCCGTCCAATTGTTATCTTGTTCAGAGCAATTGTTAACTATCTCATTTCACTTTTGATCACATGCAGGAGGATAAGAAAATTATAGAATTGGTTGCTGCTTCAAACAAGGGTCCAAAATGGTCCGTCATAGCAAAAGAATTGCCTGGTCGAATCGGGAAACAATGCCGTGAGAGGTAAAGTGAATTTGTGGTGTGATTTGAAAGAAGTTTTGCAATGGCTTGATTTGCATCTGATCGTAAGAGAGTTGTTAATATTTGTCTTGCTTCAGATGGCACAATCACTTGAATCCAAATATCAGGAAGGATCCATGGACCTTGGAGGAGGAGTCTATATTGCTTAATGCTCATCGCATTCATGGGAACAAATGGGCTGAATTGGCTAAGCTTTTACCTGGAAGGTAAGGTATCATCTTATCCTAAATTTAGTACATTATTCAGTAGATGTGTTTGGTTAGAATCATTGAAGCCTTTGCTTCGTACACAATTTGATAGCCCGCCTTTGGTTTTACCTCCTCAACGTGGCAATTTACGAGTTTTTTGGAAATCAGATATGCTTCTCTCGTCCGTAATTGTTGGAAACAAACTAATCCAATGCATCATACGTCAGTTTCTAACCATGGCTCGAATCATGCAGGACCGACAATGCAATCAAAAATCACTGGAACAGCTCTTTAAAGAAGAAGGCAAGTTTCTATCTGGCCACGGGGAGGCTGACCACCCCAGGTTCAACCAATGCTTCCCTCGATGGTAACGTGGACAACATTAGAACGGCCCCATCTGGGGAATCCCTTTCTGCTTCGACAGAAGAACCAAACGTACCCACCTTAGCCTCATGTGGTGGAAATACCGATTCCCATAAAGACGATGATGGCAAGGCAAAGCCTGAGGCGTCTCAGCGTGAGCCAGTTCAACTGGCAGCTGACGCTTCCCATTCAAAAATTCAATCCGAATATGGGATAGGCAATCAATACCGAATCATTGGAGCACCATCACCTCATCATCGTGACGTCCCGCTGAGTGGGATGCTATATTACAAGCCGCCGATCGTGAATAATTATTACCTTCAGCTAGATTCAGACACTGGCAGTTTTTCCCTGGTTCACTGCCCTAGTTCGTCGACTTCACCCGATTTCTTCACCCCGCCTAGCGTGAAAAGCGGGACCTCTTTCTTACGTGCTCCCGAATACATCCTTCGAGACGCTGCTAGGACTTTCGAGCACACTCCATCCATATTGAGAAAGAGGAAGCTCCAATCTCAGTGCAAGGAATATGTTGCCGCCTCGACGGTCGAGCAAAATCGCTTGGATGGTTCGGATAAGAATGAGGTGCAAGAGAGCAGCTCATGCCCAGACACTGCTTCTTCCGTCGATGGCCATGGACTGAGAAGCAGCAATGCCTACGGTGCATCTCCTCCGTATCGTTTGAAATCCGATAGGATATCTACTCATACCTCTGTCGGGAAACAGCTTGATTTTAGTAAGGGCAGCCACAATGGAAACTCGGGAGATTCGCAAGCCGAAAGCCCTCGGGCGACGAAGAAGCATGTCTACACGCGTCCGAGGCGCAGGTAGTATTTATTTCTTTTCTACCCATGCATTCTTTTTTCTATAGAGAGCTATGTGCAGTTTCTAGGCCATTTTCTGGGGGAGTTTCTTCGTGTAGTAAAGTATTTATTTACCGCTAATTTGTTTGGATTATTCCTTAATAAAATGCGATCTACCGAACATGGTGGAATTGCATATAAATCGTAGTATTTATTTATTTGGTATTTAGTATTTTATATTTTTAGGACGATATTTACATTGTATCTTCAAGTTCTTGACTCAAGAATTTAATGTTCCCATGGGTTGATCTAAAGTGGTTGATGGGGTATTATTAATGTTGTATAATTCGTTAGCGCTAGTCGGGTGCTTGGGTAACTCAGCGCCTAGATGGCATAGGCAATTTCTAGGCAAAAATTACGTGATTCACCTGTTTTTCATTTTTTTTTCCATGTATCAAATATGTTAACAATTAACTATCGAAATAACGGTGCATCAAATTTATCCAAATATTCTAAATAAATAATGACAATTCTATCAATGCAACAAAATAGTACAAATATTCCTTTTTTTTATGTATTCGTCATTTTTTTCTAATTACTAACAGATGATTAATCGCCCGCCTATGCGATTAATTACAGACTAGATGGCAGCCTAGACTTTTTTCGTCATTGGTAAGGCCGAATAGTGCCTAGGAGGCAGATAATTACAACAGTGGGTAGTGTTACCACTTGATCATGGGTTCAAACCATATTACTTACGTTGTTGGGTGGAATTGAGGCGATTAATTACAGACTAGATGGCAGGCAGCCTAGACAATTTTCGTCTCGGGTAAGGCCGAATAGTGCCTAGGCGGCCGATAATTACAACAGTGGGTGATGTTACCACTTGATTATGGGTTCAAACCATATTACTTACGTTGTTGTGTGAAATTGAGATATTTTTACTTAACTTTGAAGATTACTCCCATCTTCGATGTGACGTCGGATGATAGCCAATTAAACGACGATACCTCGAGAATAAAAAATAAAAAAACAACAACCATGGGACAACAACGATGGACTCAGAAATCGATTAACAACGTGATTCTCGTGCAATATTTTTAGTTCGATAGGAATTGGACATTGAAAAGGAACCAAGCGTGAATAATCAATCATATACACATTAGTGGGTTATTACCTAAACATTACAAAAATCTAAAGTCACTAAACCTTTTACATCAAATAAAACAACAATGGAAAAGGGGTCCAAAAATTGAATGACATAAGTTGTTTAGTGGCCTTTTGTTTTTTTAGGAAATATCACCGCACAATAGCCCTAATACTCCGACTAATTTCAATCTGAGTCGAACTAATTTCGATCCCTACTTCTAGTTGAACTAATCTAGATCTCTGGCATGTGTGTACTGTCCATAGTCCCCACAGTCCGACTAAGTTGAATCTGAATTGAATTTAAACCTTATTGTCCGCTATGAGACGATTTCTACCTTCAGCTGGACTAATCAAAATCCACGTAAACTGATAATTCAGGAATTCAAGTGGGATGGAACCCTAACCTCTTTGTCGAAATATCATAAGCTCCACCATGGACTAATTTGCCTATGTTTTCAATTCTTTACAATTCAATCAAATCGTAATATTATTGATATTTGTCATGTAATACCATATTGACTAATATAGTGTAAGTTATCATCTCCACGACAACAATAAATAATGACCAATAGTACCCCACTTCCATTACAAAGTTAAACACTACATTTTATTAATGATAACATCACAAGGATGTGATGGATTTACATATCTAATGATAGATTGCAATGAAATTAACCCAAAGAAATTGTTTTTTTTTTTATTTAAATTAGATAGTATTAAACATAAAATTAAATTCATTAAATAAAAAAAACATAAACAATAATGAGTTAAAAATTATGCAGTCACAGAAGCCTCCACTTGAATCCCACCAACCGTATAGCTCTTATTACGCTCACTATCTTCCCAAAGCTGTGGAATTGCTTCCCTCAGATTATGAATGCTTTCCAGCGCATAATCTGCGCCCTTCACTCTCTGAGATTTACCAACCTGATGAATATAATCACAAATATTTAATAAAATGTATATATATTTTTTTAATATCTTCGGACGGGTCGGAAAAAAAAACCCACCAGGACGGTATCGAGCCCGACCCGTTTCCCAGACTGAATGTTTCTAACACTGTCTTCAAAGAACAGCTGCATGCAATATAACATCATATGTTTTTTTTCTAACTGTTATTATTGCAATAACAAATCCAAGAACTGATGAGAAACGACGACTTACGGTTCGACTTGATCGATCTCGGCTATCTCGAGGGCCCTTTCGACGGCGGATTCCAGTGGTTTGCAGACGATCGGGGTCTCTGGCAGTGAGCCCGCCTTGACGACGGGCTGATTGAAGTGCCCGATGATGTCGAATATTTCCCGACCACCGTTCGACGAAACGGTTTGGATCGGATTGAGGGTCTCGAAGCATATGATCCCTTCGAAGCAGTCGTCGAGGCCGAGCCTGGTTAGAACTTTCATTGCATGGATCTTGTCGGCATTTGTGAAAATCTGATCATTTTGATACGTTATTAGATTGTAATAAATTAATTAATCAGATGAAATAATAAAAATTGTTCGAATTATTTTCTACAAAATATGATCTTTTTGGAACGTACGATCTTGCGGAAGGGAAGGCTTAGAAGAAGGGTTCTCAGAATCGGGTCGGGTTTAAGGTTTTCGTAGGGTAGCCTTCCATGAACAAAACTGCAAAATAAATGGCAATAAATTTAAATGAGATTGTGATGAAGTTTTCCAAGAAATTAAATGATCACATTCTTCTTCTTCTGAATTAATTTAGTTAATTAATTAATTAATTACCTGTGATATTCATCGTAGTCAAAGTCATATCCAATTGCCTGCAAGGAATGATATTATTACCAATGTTGTTTGTTTTGTCGGGGGGAAAAAAAATAATAAAGAAATTATAATTCCAAGATTAAAATAAAGGGAAGATTTAGTCTTTCTTACCCTAAGACCAGCCATTGTCGTGCCATAGTTTTTATATAGCAGATTGCATAAGTCGGGGATTTTGGTCTCCTCTATAGCCAGTTTTTCTATCATATAATCTGCGTATATATATAATATATAATGAAAATATTGAAATTTCAAAAAATTCAAGATAATTTTTTAAGACCTATTTAATATATCTATGCAACTAAAATATGAGAGACAAAAAAAGCGTACCTTGGATGTTCTTAAGAACTGATGTTGCAAGCCCACAACTTAGAGGATATAGAGTATCATCGAGATCTAATAAACAGGAAAATAAATACAACAATAATTATTCACATTTTTCCATGAGAGAGAGAGAGAGAGAGAGAGCATACCAAAGAGAAGGCAGTCATACTTTGGCCTCTGAACTTGGCTGAAGCGAAGATCCTCGAACTCCATCTTCTAACAATCTCTGCAACCAAGTTGGGTCAAAGAAGTAAGCATTTTGCGGACAAGCTTTTAATTCTTTAATCCCAATATGTTATTTGGCTTATCTCCTCAGTTCGTTTTGTACTAAACGAGAGAAACAATTTCTGGGTTTTAAGTCTTGAGATCATATATATATATATATCAATTAGTAATAGCAATTTATAAAAATCTTTTCTTGCTTATCGATAATTGGTTCATCGTACTCATTTCACTTTGTTACTACAGCCTTTCTATTCATAACAAGATTAAGCTTTGTGTCTTTATCTGTGTTCTCTGTACAAGAATGCATGGAACCATGGAAGAGTTAAAGCTGAAAAAAAAAAAACCCAAATAAAGGAATGGAAATACCTAAAAGGATGAAAGTTCAGAGAGTATTATTATCGATTAGCTTCTTCTATTATTGCAGAGAGCTGTGTTATAGGCTATAGCAATGGAGGAGAGGTGAAGGGGGGAAAAACAATGAAGGCTTAGGCTGGGTATATATAGATAAAGAAAAAGGTAAAACATTAATGAAAAAGAAGAAAAAAAAAAGAAAAGAAAAATGTTATGTAATAATAATAATTAACTAAATGCCAAGACTCCAATCATGTTCTTGAGTGTTTGACTTGTAATCTCATTTAGGGTTTGAAGAGTCGTATTTTTACATATGATCCTAAAAACAAATGCAAGAATAATTCATGGATGCCATTCTTTGCAATTTTTTTCCTTTTAATCCTTTTTGGGCTATCATGAATTACGATGAGTTTAAAAAAGATTTGTTATTGTAGAATAAAAATGTCCATATTCATAGTTCTGTAATTAATCGACATGTGATTTGGTTTGACACCCAAACAAAAATCTATATCAATTAATATTTTTATAATACATATTCAAGAACTGTTTAATAAATAAAAAGTTGGACAATATGCTTTGAATTGCACATATACATTGAATATCTTCCACTGGTCATTACATATATATTGAAATAGAAGTTACTAGGAAGATACAGAGATTAACACCTAATCTCCTTTATATATATATATATAAATATAATATTTAAGCATAGATAATATAGATATTATGTTGGGCAAGAAAGCCAAGTCATGTGATGTGTAGGTTCATTCACACATATATATATATATTATATATATTATATATATATATATAATCATGGGAGACTTGTGTGAACTGTATCGCAATATCTTTCCAGCTATTAAAGTGTACGTAAGTTCCTTAGTTGCAAAGGACTATATCTATAGTGTACTTTATGTACTCGCCTCGACCAATTGAATTGCAATAAAATTATTATATATCTATAGTATTCTTAGTATTTAAATTTTTATTTATTAAATTTTGTATAAATATCTCGCCGCAATTATAAATTTGGTTCTCTAATAGTTCTAAATTTATTCCAACATATCTATCAAGTTATTGGCTTATTTTTTGCAATTATCAAATATTATGACCGACCCTAAATGAAAAATCGATTATTCCGCCTATGAATAATACCACGGTTTTATCTATTGCATGTGATCGAATTTTCATGAACTTGCCGAGAAATAAAGGCTTAAATCTACTTTTCATTTAAGAAATTAATGGTAAAATAATCATGCATGTAATGTAAACACGAACATATTTTTTTTTTATTTTTTTCTGATAGAATTAATTAATTAATTAATCTTAATAACATGACAAAGCTTACGTTGTGTTGTGAAAATGACTAACCAGGTGACACGACTCAATCAATATTTATTTACCTTTGATACCAATAATTGAAGCTTCAAGTCCAATAACTATATACATTTTAGTTAATTTAGTAAACGAAATAAATAAATAAATAATACCCATAGATATTCTTTAAAGGGAAAGCATAGATAGATAGACTCCTTGTATATCTATAATGGTTTTGCTCAATTATTTGCCTCTAGTGTCCAGCTGCGTGACACATACGATGAATATATATATATATATATATATACATTAATTATTTTTTTTACTATATAAAAAAAAAGAGGTTTGTAGGTTTGTGGTAGGTGAGAGCACTTCACGTGAAAGCTACATCAACGGAGATCCTTAATATTGTTTCGTTTCATAATCACATTATTATTTACATCTAACAATTTGGGAAGAATTTATTACAAAGGTACTTACTACTACTACGTAACGTAGCTGCCCAACTCATTCAATTCGTATTTCTATATGTCGTAATTTAACATGAAAAAGCGTTAATTTACTAGCCAAGCCAATATTGGAAATATTTCATCGGCAATGAAAGTGATTGAAGGTCGAGTTCTATATATTGCTTCGCAGTTCGCACACACACACACAACACGAGATAAAATTCAAAATAGTCCATGATGTTTACTCCGTGAACCGATTTAGTCTCCGGTGTTTCGCCTGAACTAATTTAGTCCCCGATGTTGTCGATTTTGAACCAATTTGGTAATTTCGTCGTGATTAACGTCAATTTTAGCGGGAATTTAGCACGTACCGCATACTAAATCATGTCAGATTCGAATTTTGGAATATTTGCAGGATTTGAGATTCGTACTGTTTTCTTCTACTGTCAATGAAACTCGATGAAGCAGACAATTTAGAGCTCATGTTCGAATTTGGAGGAGAAATTTTTAGTTTTGTACCATAATTTCAGTAGCCATTTCAATATTATCGATCTAGACATGATTGACACGTGTGAAATTTTCGTTAAAATTGACGTTTATCGTGACGGAAGGACCAAATTGGTACAAAATCGAGAACATCGGGGACTAAATTGGTTCAGTCGAAACATCGGGGACTAAATCGGTCCACATGATAAACATCAGATACCATTTTGGATTTTATCCCCACACAACACACACACACATATACATATATTAATTATTAAATAACTTTGCGAATATACATATTTTTCGGAAAAGTTATAAATTAGGTCACGAAGTATGCTTTTTTTTTTTAATTTTATTTTGTAATCATTATATTTAATAATTGTAAAGTCAAGTCAATAACTTTGTATCTCGAAACCAATTGTGATCTTCGATCCATTTTTCTATGAAATAATTCGAAAATCCTACGTAGTTGTATTCTAAGCCAGCGACCAATTAGTACGAAATAATGCGATCAAGTAGGGTTTCTGGTATATTTTGTTGGAGAAATGGTCGGATATTCAAATTTATTTCGATATATAATTTAGTGACCTATTTTTACAATTATAAATTATAACGATGTGAAACATGATATACTTAATGAAAGTTCATAATTTTTATAATTATATATATATGTATGATGAATTTTATGGTGCTCACCTTATGTGAGCACCTTGCGTGTGCACCTGTTGATATGACACTGATTCGTGCCATATCAACGTGCCACATCAACATCAGAGATGCTGTGGCAGTAGTTGACACCTTCTAAGTGCCATTAATCGATAGATCTGATGCTGATGTGACATCTAGGTGACACTGATCGACATCTCTTGTGTTGATGTGGTATCGTGGTCTGTGTCACGTCCACATGCCACATCAGCATCAGATTTGTCATTAATGACACCTAAAAGGTGTTAACTACTGTTACATCACCTCTGATGTTGATGTGGCACATTGATATGGCACGAGTCAGTACCACATCAACAGTGCCCACGCAAGGTGCTCACATAAGGTGAGCACCATAAAATTCATCTCTATATATATCTATACTATATATTATTTCTCAGCACCTTAGAATGACTGTCTTTTAATCAAGTTGGTGTGTCATTCGCAATTACCATTTTATCATTTACCTTTTTGATTTATTCTAATTATATTATAATAAATCAACTAATTAAATTTAAATTATAATTTCATAAATTAAACTTTATAAATTAAAAACATGTTAACGTAAAATAATATTATATATGTTTATATAATATTAAATATATTTATATATTAAAACACATCATTGAATATACCACACCATAACAACCCAACCATATGTTTTAAAAGAATAATGAAAACCGCGTTCACATTAGAACTCGTGTGTGTTTCTGTCCTTTCGTGACAATAATTGTAGTAAAGAAAACGTCGTCTCAACTAGTAATTAATTGCCTTTTTCAACTTTTAAGTGTTTCTTTTTACTAATTTATACCAAATCCATATAGATGATTATTACCGAATTCTAACTAACCTTTTAATTACTAGGCAAAAAAATGTGACAATCCCACATCAACTTTCATACAAACTCTATAGTCTTTATCTTTAGTTATTGCGTATGACCTACTTCGAGTAGTTTATGCTAAGTAGTTAGAGCAAGTTATTGAGATTATTATTGGGTTGGCTTGGTACGTGATAAATTAAGGGCATCTTCAATAGCCAACCTCAAACGCAAATGCATTTTGCAGTAAAAGACGTATTTTGCAGTAATTGTTCTCCATCAGTTAAATGCATTTTCAGACGCAAAAAGAATATTCTTTTAATATTCTCTTTCATATTAACTTTTACAACTTTTCAATACAATTCTATATTTTATAATTTTACAAATTAAACAACGATATTATTTTAAATTTAATTGAGAAAATATTTAATATAAAATTTAATCGAGAAAACTTGTGTGTTATTTGATATTTTCTTTCAATTGCGTTATTTAATTTAACTATTATATTACATATAAATAAAATATAAAAAATTAAATAATAATGTATAAAAAATTATTACTAAAAATAAAGTGTTAATGTTAAAATAATTATTTATTATGTTAATTTTTAATCATAATTATTAGTACACAATTAATTTTTAATATGTACGCTTTAATAATTTGATGTAACTAAAATGACTTATTTTTAATTTTAAAATATCAAACGCATTTTTGCGTTCAAACGCAAATTTGCGTTCGAAACAAGAGAGAAAATGAAAAATACATTTTGCGTTTGCGTTTGCGATACTGTTGGAGCATTTTACTGAATTTTTGCGCTTTGCGTTGCGTTTTGCAGACCTATTGGAGATGGTCTAAGAAATATTACGTAGGCATCATTTTATTTTATAATTTATTCAACTATAAATTAATTTGATCTTTGGTGCAAATTGGCCCAAAGTCAAATGGTTCGTCCGGCCTATTAACTATTGTCTACCTCACTAGGCCCAACCTAATTTTTGTAGCTCTCATGGTAGAGGAGGATGGCAAACTTCTGTTTGTATGGTGGTTCTTGGATTTGGGGAGTAAATAAATGCCGACTTTCGTGCAAAAATATCAACTTTTATGTTTATGATTGGAGAATGAATGGTGGCTGGGCTACAATTTGATAAGGCTCAGCTCAGATCAATAAAATAAAGCCCAGTCAAAAGTCTAAGGTGCGATGGTAGCAGGCAGCAAACGATTATGACAAGTGCGGCGAGGATTAATAGTTGATGGGATTTGGGAAAAGGAGATATTTTTAGCATCGTACAATCATTGAGGAACCCTTCTTTCGTTTCATCGGGATAAATTCTTGAAGCAGAGATTGTTTGGTATCATTATTACAAAAGAATGGCTGGTCAAGGTCCCAATTGGGAAGGTCTGCTGAAATGGAGTCTGTCTCATTCTGACGCCACTAACCCTTCTCGTAATCTCAGGTTCGTGCATTTTCCTTCTTCCTTTTTTCATTGTGACAAGCGTTGATTTTCTTGATTTTTGGGGTTTTCATTTTGAGATTTCTACAAGGTTAGTGTTGATCTAAAATCTGTCATGACCCTGAAGCTAAATCGCTATGTTCTTTTCACAGTGTTTTCTTATTGCTGTATTGCTATATCTGTGGTTGCATTTAATCTGTTTGATAGAGAGGAAACTCAAGTAATTACTTTGTTTTGCTGCTATGCTTTGTGGGCTCAGCGAGGAAGACAGAAGATGGTTTATGGAAGCTATGCAGGCTAACTCTGTTGATGTGATCAAAAGAATGAAAGAGATAACTTTAGTTATGCAGGCGCCTGAGCATGTGTTGGAGTCTCAAGGTGTAACACCTCGAGATATTGAAGGTATTATATTCTTTGGAATGATCTTTATAGATTTGCTTGTTTCCTTACCTCCTGACTGAAATCTTATGTATTGTCTTTACTCAAATCCCTTTTTTTTCAGGCATGTTAGATGAGCTTCAAGAACATGTCGAATCCATCGACAATGCTAATGGTATGTCCTGAAAATTGTCTGAATCATTGTTCATTGCATTCCTTTCATGTGGACTTAAGATCTGTACCAAAGCGTAGTAAACTGATTTGAAGCTCTGTTTTTCTTACTTTCGCAGCTGTGGAAACTGTAACTTGGTAATAATTAGCTCAAAGTTGATTGTTTAGTAGCTTACATGAGTAACTGAATGAACATAAATCTGTAAAATTTTGGCAAGTATTGAGTGCTAAGCGTGTTTTGATCTTTGTTTCGTACGTGCGGTTTGTTTTATCGTATCGTTTATTGTCCAGATCTTTATTCTATTGGTGGCCTAGCCCCTCTCCTCGGTTACCTCAAGAATCCACATTCAAACATCAGGGCTAAAGCTGCAGAGGTTGTTAGCACCATTGTCCAAAACAATCCGAGGAGTCAGCAGTTGGTAATGGAAGCAAACGGTTTCGAACCTCTTCTATCGAATTTCACTTCGGATCCCGACGTTGCAGTTCGTACCAAAGCACTCGGTGCTATCTCATGTATGTCTGAATCTGCTAAATTGCTACTCAACATCTCATCGTTCTTTTGATACTCCTTACCATCCCAATGTTTATGTGGAATTTTTTTTCAGCTTTAATCAGACACAACAAACCTGGAATGACTGCATTTCGCTTGGCTAATGGCTACTCGGCTCTCAGAGATGCTTTGAGCTCAGAGAGCGTGAGGTTTCAGAGGTAAGCGTTCGGCCCCCCGATGAATTTATTACATGCACTTGATGTACTTATCAGCTTCTAACTAAAAAAAAAAAAAATTTGCAGGAAAGCTCTTAACTTGATACACTATTTACTCCACGAAAACAAACCAGACTGCACGGTTGTGAACGAACTGGGATTCCCTCGGATCATGATGCACTCGTTGTCTTCAAGCGAGGACATCGAAGTCCGCGATGCTGCCCTAATGGGCCTGCTCGAGCTGGCCCGAGAGCGAACGACCACTGGCAATAATGCCATATCGAGCGAAGACAGCGACAGACTGAGGCAGATCTTGCAAGAACGAATCAGCGACATCAGCACGATGCGTCCAGAGGACTTGGGAGCTGTAAGAGAGGAGAGGCACCTCATTGATGCTATCTGGAGGACTTGCTACGATGAGCCGTCTTCCCTCCACGAGATGGGGCTCGTCTTTATCGCTGGGGACCACGTGCCTCCACCCGACGTTGTGGGCCAGCACTTTGAGCCACCTCTTAGGGCTTGGGCTGCAAACCGGGACCCGAACAACGCACCCTCTTCGTCAGGTGATAACAAGAACGAAGCTCCATTGCTAATCGGGCCTGCGCCCTAAGCTGATCATCAAGAAATTGATGCTTTGAGTTTGACCACTCTTTACTATATGGGCTGTTGTTTTACAGTTAGTTGTCTTCTTTTTCTTTTCTCATGACATTATTGGCTCTACAATCTTAAGAAACATCGTACGTTAATTAACTTGTATCAACTATCAAGCAATCCTCCGACAATGCTCATATATCTTAGACCCTATGGGCATGGATGTATGTATCTATGTATGCAAGAATGACAATCCTACTGCTGCAACTTATTACTACAAAGGACTTAAGAACACACTAGATTGTACTTTGGTCGTGGGCTGCCACTTTTGGTCTTCACCAAGAAAGAAAAAAATGAAGGATAAAAAATCACGCCTTGATTCAAGGCGGTGTGACTGATTCGTGCTGCCGACAACCTCTGATCTTGACTTGTATGACACCGTCGAGTTCGTCCGAGCCATTATCGATGACATCGCAGCATTGTCTACGTGGCGCCTGCAGTAAATTTCATTTCAAGAATAGATTAATTACAACGTGCTTATTAATGTAAAATGATTCACTCAGTCAACACCATGGATAGCAACAGATTCAAGCTGTACCTTACTCCTCCATATCGCAGGATCAAGAATTGGCGCCGAGACATTAAACCCCTTAACCTTATAAGCCGCCTCATAGTTCTTCCCTTCACACTGCAACCTCGTCGGAGACAACCTCGTCCTATTGTACCACGACAAGGTGCCATTCTTGAACCCCTCGACGCGGCCCTCGTAGTAGTAATAAACGATGGGCCTCTCGCAAGGCTTCATGCTCATAACCCTAGTGTTGAAAGTGAAGGGCTCTTGGCTCCAACTCCCAAACGTTAGGAAAGTCTGCAGAGGCGTGCTCAATTCCTTGGCCGTCACTATGAATGGATAGAGCTGCGCCGTGTAGCCCCAAGAGACTGAGACCGACCAGTTCCTTTTAAGGTCGTAGCAGAATGTCTGCTGCAGCGTTCTGCTTGGGTCGTGCTTGGACGCTTGGATGAGCCTCTTGACGGAGTTGACACGTGTCTCGCCGGGAAACAGTGGCTGCACGTAGTCTAGGTGGTGGAGGGAGACCAACGGCGTTAATGGGTGCGCCGCGAGCAGGCCGTATGCGTTTCCTCGTATGTCCACCTGTCAGAATAAATATACAGTTCATTTTATGTGATTAATGGAGGTGCTTGTACTGTAACGGACGACGACGTTTTGAGTTTTTTCTTGCAGAAGGGTTTGACTTCGGGCACTGAGTCAACGGCATGCATCTTCTTTGTCAGAACGATGGTACGGAAAATTGAATTAAATAATGAAATAATTTACCTGGTGAAAACCGAGTTCCTTTGTAAGAGGCACGCCGATCTCATTCACGCACGACCCGACTTTGTGATCCGACCCGTATAACTCTGCATACCGATCGACGCAGCCGTCCAAGATCTTAACCAGCGCCCTGGCCAACGGATAGCTGATGGCGAAGCCGCCGCCGCCGTAGCCCATTGAGTAGGAGTGAAACACGGCCTGCTCGACGCTCTCCGTGATGGACCCAATGTAATGCATTTGCCGGTGGTCGTACTTGTTCAAGACGGTCAGGAGATTCTCGACGAAGAACACCGTGTCGTCGTCGCCCATCACGAACCACCGCACGCCGTCGAGTCCCAGCTCGAAGCTCTCCTTCAAGATCCTGGATATGCGTATGGCCGACCTCGAGCCGGACCAGTTGGTGTACTTGAACCGGCTGGTGTCGGAGGAGACCCTGTAGGGCGGGGAGGTGGCGGGCCATGGTTTTTTGGGCTCCGCGTCGAGCCACACGTAGCCGCGGGTGGTGTTGGGGTTGAACCAGAGCTCGGTGTAGAGTCGGCGGCGGGTCCACGTGTCCGATGAGCCCCCGATTCCGAAGAGGACGTGGGAGAGGACGGTCTTGGTGGGGGGTGGAGGTGGTCGGTGTTTGGTGGTGGCGGCGGCGGCGGAGGAGGCGAGCGAGTGGATGTTGTAGAAGGTGTGTATTAGGGTTTTGTCGCAGTCCGGGCAGTTGATGAATCTTGATAAGGGGTGCGACGCAAAATAGCATAAAAACAGTGCCGTGAGAATGCAGATTCCTAAAAGGGCTTGCATTAGGTTTGATTTGAAGGGCTTCGTTGTAGAGTCTTTCATCTTGGTGGTGGCGGCGGCGACGGCGGCGGCGACGGTGGTTTCTGATGGATGAAGCATCTATCGTTGTTTGAACACCTCTCTCTCTCTCTCTCCCTTACCCTCTCTCTCTTTGATATATAAATATATATTCTTTTTTTGTTTTTAGGGAATGGAGTGGACGTGTTGAAATCTTGATATATATGGAGAAATAATAATTAAAATGGAGGGAATGAAATTTTCGCCAAATATCAGAAGGAATGGAACATAATTTATGAGGGAATGTTAAGTAAATATCTTAAATTATATAATGTAAATGTAATAAACTCGATGGCATTTTGAATTTAGTGAAAGATAATGAATTTTGGGTGCATTGAACACTATTTAAGTAGAGTTTTTTTTATTTAATTTCATTTCCTTTTGTGGGGGGTGAACATTTTGAAATCTTTATTATCTTGACCATGAGAATCATCTTAGTGGAGCACATCAACTTCCCCATTAATAAGGTCATGGTTATATATCTTAAAACATACCAATGGAATATTTGACTTGTTTATTTAATTTGCAAAAAAATCAACTGAGATTTGCTCCCAAGAACTTCAAACTGATCACCATGTCACATGCTCTTAGGAGAACATACCAAATTAAAATTTAATCCATAATTCATTTTGAAAACTCTACTGCAAAATTATAAAACAACAATAAAAATAATTCAAACATTGCCTTTGCGAAATAATGAAATAAAAGTAACGCCTCATAAGTTAATGAATATTTGTTTTCCAAGTATAACTGATAATCTTCATGACAATACAAACCGATATGCTTCTGTTACAACATAAAATTGTAATATTACAGAACTAAAATCCGAAATAATATGTAAAAATATGAAAGAAAAAAACTAACTTGCAGCTCAAAATAAAATGACATAAAAGAGAAAAGGGAAGAGAAAAAGCAAAAAATGACTTAACCTTTGTCTGAGCATTCCACTTCCATCTTCCAATCAATAGCACAAATTTAGCATTCTTGGCTCAATTTGTTTCTCCATACATAGATTTCTTGAATGCATAAAAACCCTAATATTCCCGCTATTTCTTCGCCTTCGCATCGCATGGTTCGTGCCCCAGCCGAAGCTCAAGGTCCAACAAGGGTTCGTCGATCTCTTCGCTGCTACTACACTGATCATGACGTACTTTTAGAAACAATAACCTCTCTAGACTTTCCCTAGGAGATCGATCTTTATTACCAGCTAAACCATGATCTCTAACCTCGGAACTAGCCGCCGGCTTGCCATGATCACGAGCCGGGCCATCCTCAAAATCAGTACGACGATGATCCTCCGTTGTCTTAATATCAAGAGAAAGAAAGTTTTCATCAGGGGCAGAAAGCTCCCTAAGCTTGGCCCTATCCCTCCTATGAATGTTCATATGCCCACCTAAAGCCTGCGCATTGGAGAAACCCCTCTTGCAAAAAGTGCATCTGTATATTTTCACATGGCCCCTTAGCATAATGGAATCATCGTGGTTAGGGTTTTGTGAGCCTGAGTCATCAATCTCCATCGATGGATATCACTGTAATAGGTGAATAACTTTGAGGCTAAGAACTACATATATATATATATATATATCCATATGTATTGGTCAAATGATTGCATCAGTTAATGGTGTGATTAAGGGGCAAGCGTGCTTAAGAGTTTACGTATAGATCAACCGTCAGATATTTATAGTAATGCCATCTATACACTATGATTTTTGCAGATAATATTTAAATAAATGAGTAAGTCGAGACGTGGTAGAAGCTGAAATACCTTAATATAACTAGTATTTTCCGCACCCTCGATGCGTGTGCTTAAAATATAAATAAAATATAAAATTATTTTTATAATATCAAATTATAATATTAATTTTAATTGTAAATTATTTTTTATAAATTAAAAATATAATTTTTGGATACAATTGAAATAAATTTATAAACTAAGGGTAAAATAGTAATTTATAGTGCTACACCAAATTAATTTGATGGTAGTTATTATAGGGTGCTCTCCCTTAACTTACATAAGCTCATTGAGTGCTCAACTGTCGTTGTTATGATAAGTGACTGCAAGAAAATTATGTATTGACTTTCTCTTGAGTGCCATATTTGAACAGTCAAATGTAGGGTTTCCCCTTTTGTTTCCTTCATCTCTTGCCCGTAAAAAAGTCATCGTAATTCCTACAATCTGATTAAATTTAATATGAAAGCGAATCTTAAGTTCAACGTCGACTGTGGTACGACATCAGCTTCCAGCGAGACTGTCAAATGCAGGTGCTTAGATTAACACTAGAAACGCATCAATTTGAAGCATTCGAAAACATAAAGCACATTGTTAGAGAAATAAAATTTCCTTACTACATACTCAGTAGTCCTAACATATGTGACCTCAAGTAGGGCTTTATTCTTAAAAGTAATTGGCAATATATGAACTAGTCCACTAAGCTTATATGAAGGTTACAAATTGCTAAATCGACGTGGAATTGAGTTTGATAGTTTAATGCATAAATCGTAGTTACGATTGTAGATGCATATTATTACAGATTTAGATAAAAATGCAAGAAAAGGGAGTCTAATTTTAGTTGATTATAACTAAAGATAAACTCTTCTCAAGGTACTTCACGCGTGCAAAATTTCAAACAAGTGAAAGGTCAACTGGTTTATTTATTTAATATAATTATTGATATCTTATATAGTTGATTTAATCCAATAAAATAGTCAGCGCACGATCATTTGTTCCCCTGCAAACCTCAATGGTTATTTTATTTCTAAGTTTTTATGTTAAGTACGGGCCACCTATTACACTGAGTTAAAAGGCAAGCAGAAAACGATATTGACTTACGCACGAATGTTATAAAATTTTATGTGACATATTATCTCTAGCTATCCCATTGCATTGACAATACGTATTTTATTTTAACATGTAGGATGATCACAAGATACCAAACTTTTGCTAGAGATTAAAAGAAGATTTTATTAATCGAGGCCCTTAAAGTCTTTAAGAGAGGGAAAATCACATCTTTCTTACTATCAAATAATTTGATTTGAGTGAGTTTGTCGTACATGTATATGTGTCCTAATATGGATTATGGCGCAATTGGCAAGTTAATTGTACTAAACCTTACCTTGTTGAAAAGCTAGCTAGGGTTCGCCTTTGATTTTAGGAGGCAATGATGACTCAATATTGTTTATAACTAGTGGTGTACTAAAAGAATTATGAGAATAACGAAATATTCCATCTAATACGTGATATAGTAGCATATATATATAATATTTATTAGAGGTTGATAATATTAGAATGTATTTGTTAAAAGATAATGTAAAGAAGGTTGAAATAAGAGTGGAGATAATTCGCTTTAAAAAAAAAATCATGGGCCCAAAGTACGACCCATCAGATAACATAAAGACGTCGAGCCCATCGGCGTCTTGCCACTCCAGCCAGGCCCACCTCACCTAGGACAAATAAATAAATAAATAAAACAGAGAGAAATGTTAATATTAGCCAGCAGAGAAGAGAAGATGATTGATTACTAATTTCAGAAAATGCATTCAAGATATTACAAATTAGAAACTCTATAAATTAATAGTCTTGCACTATCAAAATTTATTAATTAAAAAATTTATAATGAAATATTCAACTTAAAAGCACATTTCGAGCACCTACTTAATTATTTTATCATATACGTAAATCAAACGAATGGCCAAATTTAAAAGAATCCTTCAATGTTTCATGTTTAACTTTATGGATATTAAAAATATTTTCGATATAATACAATATCAAAATATGACAACACAAACAAATTATTTACGCATTACTTCTCAATACGAAAAACTTTCGTAACTCATTCATATAATAGTATGTAGTGTATAGAAAATTATTAAATTATTTTCAATGGGTCTATAGAAATTATAAAAAATATATTATCTTATAATTTTAAAAAGTTTATTAATTTACAACGTTATCCCCAAGTCGGGACCGACCAAAAATATTATCTTAGAGAGTTTATTAAATAATCGAGTATTATTTTATCGAGTTTCTACTATATTTCGCAAATGAAACTAGTTGTTATGCTTATCCATCTTTAATGAATTAGTTGAACCATTCCAAAGTCCAACATAGGATTTACATAGTCCTCCTTCAACCATTGTAATATCAGCCCCTCAAATTTGAAACAATTGCAGCAAAGTGATAACAACAAAATTCCAGGTGAAAAGAGATAGATACAAAGTAATAAATAAGGCCTTCAACGCCCATCTCTTATTACATATTTTTGTCAAAGCCGCAACTTTTTCATCAACTCTTTGTCACTACATGACATTTTTTCTCCAACTCAAAGAAAGTGTCAGTGACATCAGATGAAGAAAGAAGATGAGATGCATATCTCAAACACAGATACGCCAAGTTTGAATCTTTGGTTCCAAAAGGGAACAAAAAATGGAGGCTACATATAGATCATGAATGTTTTATAATCATAGTATAGGTTTAGAACATGATGATTTCTGCGATGAGATGTACATTAGAATAATAATCTGAACTGCTACTAAATGAAAAGAAACTCCGACCAAAACTGATCCATGATGTTTTTTTCCTTTCCTCTCCCAAGAGGGATATGATCAAACTGTGGATCTAACAGAAAGAACCATGCGAAAGCAGTTTCTTCAGCGTTTCGTAGGTCATGAAAACGATCCCTACGCTGGGAACGACCTTGTAGTATTCGGGCATGATCCCTCTGTACAGACCGCGGAAGCCCTCCGTACGGATTATGTGTCCGAACGTTCCCAGCAGACCTGTATTGTATACTCGGGCCCGACCGCCGGCACCTTCCAACTGCATCCTCCGCCTGACGAGGTCTAATGGAAATGTCGCTGCAATGGAAGGCAATGAGAGAGTGTGTTTTAATAATAAAGAAGAGTAATATTATCATATACGATTACGAATTTCGTAAGGCTAATTACTACCTGTTGATGAGGCAATTCCAGAAAGACTACCGCAAGCAAGGCTGACTATAACTGTCGAATCATCTGGCCTGTTGGGAAATTGTAGAAGTTAACTTTAAGCCCACCAAAGGAGAAAATTGTGAATAGACAATGACTATTCGATACCTTCGAGAAAGCCAACGTGAACGCAAACCCTCGTACACTGTGAAGCTTATTGCTATGCCGGGCCCAACACCCTGAAATTTGGAATAAATCATCAAGAATCGGCGGGAAGGAAAAGAACGGCAAAGTATACAAAAAATCGTACCAATAATGTCGCCCCAAGCCCTTTGTAAAGGCCAAGGAAGCCTTCTTCTCTATAGATAGTGTGGAGTGCATGCCTTATGCCTTGATAGTACATTGCATTCCTCTGTGATATACAAAGCCAGAGAAAGAGAACGAAAATGGCCTTCGAAGCTCTAACGTTGTAAGTGCAAGAAAGCAAAGTCTTCTGAAAAATCGTATCAGCGTCATACCTGGGCCGCAAGTCGTGTCCTGACGAGGTCCAATGGGTAAGTGGCAGTCGCAGAAGTTATACCGGCCAATCCACCGCCTACGAAATTCACTAAAGCGCATGCACTTGAATTCCCTCCTTTCCCATCGAGCCCTGGGATTGATTTCAAAATCTGCAACAAGACGAAATGATCAGTTTGGACAAGGACTCTCTAACTATGGAAAAAGGATAAGAATGGCCGAATGCTACTAACTCTTTTATAGTGTTCATAGGCGTAGAAGTTGACAGATGAATAAGGAAGCCTGTGGATAATCGTAACCATATTTCCTTTCCAAAAAGCTCTGAAACCTTCTTCATTGACTATGCGTAAAGCTTCTCTACATATACTGGGCTTACTCATCATTGCAACATCAGAGTGCATTCCTTGTACCTTAAACAAAGAAACAATCTTCACTTCAATAAAAGAAAGTCAACATAAACAAATGGAAATCAAAGAAAAAAGGCTATTACGAAAGGAAAAACTATGGAAAAATGGTAATTTGCTTGCTTGAACGCAGGCTATATGCAATAACCCCACTAAGCCTCACTTCTGATACAATTAAAATTAGATTAAAAAAAAAAAAAGACCTGAAAAAGAATGGTGAGCCGAGCCAGGGGAGCAGTACATGTCTTCCCAAAAGCTCCAGCAAGCCCTCCGGCGAGGAGCTGCGGCACCGTTCCGATCCGGGACGCCTGCTGCTGCTGCTGCTGATGCTGCCGTGCGTGGTGGTGAAGAAGCTTCCTCGTAGTTGAACCACCGTCCACGCTTAACTTAGCTTCCATTTATGCAAAAGATGAACACCCCCCCAAAAAGGAAAGATCGAAGCTTCAGGGATCATATGGTTTTCATCGAAGCCGACAATTTTTATACCGTTATGCAACTTAGTAGCTGGCGAGAAAAAGCAAAGTGGGAATCTGAGGGAGAAACCCTAAAGTGAAACTTGAGGCTTAGGTTTATTAAGAGGTTTGCTTTGCTTTGTTTCTGAGTTTCTTGATTTAGTTGTCAGCATCTCTTCTGTCGGTGATCAGACTTGGAAACTAGATAAACGAAGGCCCATTTCGCTTAAATTGGGCTTGGGCCCATTTTGAGCCCAAATTAAATCGTCTCCAACGGCGACGAATTTAATATATTTTTATTACATGCGTGCGTGGCAGTAAATGATTGGTTTCAAGATTCTGGTCCCACGTGTTAACTTCGATTCTCCCACGTGTCACCTCCCACTATGATTCTCTTCTTTAACTTCCCAGAATAAAAAAAAAATTCAACGACCAAAAAGGATCTTAACTGAAAAATAAAGTAATATAAAATTAGTGAAATAGAAATAAAAAAAGATAGGTGGGCAAATAGCGATCATCGTCACGCAAACCTAAAGCTTTTTGTTTCCGATAAGCAAAGCCTTATCCCCATCGTTATTACACAATTACATACGTGGGGCAGAGTCTTCCTTTTCAACGCTTTAGATTCTGTTGAGGTTTCTGTTTTTATTTTCTATTTTTTCTTTTTTATTATCTTAGGATAAGGTTATCCACTTTTTGCGGGTCGGTGCGGGCTTGGAATTATTCGAAAGGGCTCTGTGTTTTTAAGGGAGAGCTAACTTTGATTCATTCATGTCTTAGTTCCATTTCAAGAATATTTCATCTGTAATAATCAAGAAAAAAGAAAAATTGCAGGTCTGTCTGAAGAAAAAAAATGGAAAGTGGAGAGAAGCAAAGGGATTCTTCTTCATTGACTAATGATCTTTTCGGAGGAGCAAAGGGTTCTTCAGATTCATCGTCTTCTGGGATTTTCAATGCTATATTTCCACCTCCGACCAAGGTAATAACATTATTTAAGGTATATGTTGTTGTTATTATTCTAACAAAGCTGCCTATTTTTCTTCTGAAATAGGAGCCACTTCACTTCTTAGCAGCTGAGAAGAAGAATGACTTTCAAAGCCCAGAATCAAAGACTGAATCTTCAGGTATTCCCATGTTTAGGTTTCATTTCTAGGTCGTATGTTGTTAGAAATTGACTGCAATTCTATCTATATATGTAAAAAAAAAAAAAAAAGATGGATCCTTTATTAGATCCTTCAGCTGGGATTATTACAATTCAAAGAAATGATCGAAGATACGAATAAATCGTGGCATATTTGCGCATAAATATTGCTTCTCGTAATAGGCAGCTTCAAGGCCGCCGGCGTAGAAAGCGATAACCAAAACATGCCAGAAAACGACAAGGGTTCGAAGGCGCATCCGTGCCATTACAGCTCGTCGATCTACTACGGCGGCCAAGACGTTTTGGCGCAGCCCGAAAGTAGCCACAACTCTACCAAGACAACTGTATGAGCAGAAATGATATAATTAAACATGAACCATTTAATCTTGCCTTCGTTTTTTTCGCATTGGTAATAACCCGTAATTCACAATCAGTTCGATAAAGGCGGGGGAGAAGACGATCCCAACACTGCCTCGAGGGGGAATTGGTGGCAGGGTAAGTTATTTTTATTACTGAAATCTTTTGGTCTCATATTTGGTCATTGTATGGATTTTTCTTGCACTAATGTTCGTCTTTTTTCTCGATCTCCCGATGGGGCAGGATCTCTCTATTACTGAAGAGCGTAATGTAGAACGTAGAAAGAGATCAAGCTGAAGATGTGCGGCTTATCGAATCTCATCTTAAATAGTACGCTATTAACCTATGCTTCTATTACTGTCTACTTGTGAAAAAAGACACTGCTACTTTGTGTATATCTCCGATCTATGGACTCGATATTACGATAGCTATACGTATGTTGTGTTAGTGAATCGGGTTGTTATACGGTAAACATGGGGTTGTTCGAATATTAGGCATCTGAGGATGCTTTGGTCCAAGGTTGTCTCTTTTTTTTTACCTGGAAAAAAAGATTCAAGATTGGCCATTACATATAAAATGTTCTTTGCACAGTCAGAAATGACTGAGACAGAGGACCACTGCAGATGATAGATGCCATTAATGTGTTAGGAAAGAGAAGAAAGCTTCTTATTTTGCTGCAATGGAATCTTAGTTAACAGACAGTAGTACTCTGTCTTGCCAACATTGTTTTCTTTCTGTTGACATATACAGCTACTAAAAGCCTTCTTGCCAACACATAGAGGGTAATAAATACTACAACAATATCCTTCGATCATTTGTCATACCATTTGTTTATTATCTTCAAAATTCAGTTGATATTATGAAATAAGTTAATTATGGATGATTAAATAATTAAGATGTGGATGTTTTTGGATTATTGATGGATTTGGAAGTATTATATTAAATGATGATAAGATGATAAGATGATGTGTTTAATTGAAAAGTTTGTATTTTAGTGTGAGGTGTATAATTGTAATTAATGTGATTAGTTGTAATAGTGAATTATTAGTAGTATAAATAGGTGATTAGAGATCATTGTAAAACACACCAAGTATTGAAATACTTAATCTCTCTCTCTTTATTATTATAAGCTACATTATCATTATAATCTTAATATAAGTATAATTATAATAAAATAATCTTAATATAATATTAATCACAATTAATATTTTTATAACACGTTATCAGCACAATCGCTCTCCGTCGTCAAGATCAACCTCCGTCGAAGATCACGTACGAGTTTAGTCGAGGTACGGTAATTTATATTTTTAATTTATACTAATCGTATATTAATTGTGATTAATTTAAAAATATATATTATAAAAGTATAATTTAAAAGTTTTATAACAAAACGCCATAGCTCGAGTGGTTTCGCGGAATACCGTCATTAAAATTGATGGGAGATCCAGATTTCGATTCCCTATAGTGGCGTGTGGATTTTTTTTTTAAACGTGATTTATGATTCAAGTTATTTTTATGCACGTACACAACACTAAAAGCCCACGAGGTCTTGTGGTTATCCCCACCTCAGTAGCGGCATATTATTGATATTTTGATTGAACAATCTTGAAGTAATTATTGGACCGAATAATTTTGGACAATGGATAAATTTTATTACCGCAACCTTATCGGAGCTTGGACAATATTTATGAAAGAATAAAGAACGAGTTTTATAAAACAATTCATATATTTATCATTGATTTATATGTTATCTGATTATTATGTTCTTTTTCATGTTATAGAATCATGTCGTTTTATACAAAGATGGATCTTCTGTTGCTTACTTTATTTACGGTGATCCTTACGGCTGTGTGGATAATGTTTTTACCAATATTTTAAAATATAATTATTAATTATAATTTTTCTTTAATATTATAATTACTGAAATATATTTTATTTTGAAGGATGACGCTTTGTCCGATGTTTGATCTATTACTTATGTTTATTATTACGGCGACAGTTATTTGGATGCGAATATCGTTTTTCGTTAGAACTTTTACAAAAGAAGATATAAAAGAAGATTAATTATAATTTTTCATTTAATGTTTAAATGATGAGTTTATTTTTATGATATCAATATATTGAATTTGGCAAACTTTGATTTATCACTCTCGATTTTATACTTGCTAGTGATTTACACAATTACTTCGGTATATTATAAAGCATTCACCACGTTCAATCCATCGGATATAATACGAATAAATATCGTGAGAAAATGATCAGAAAATATTATGATGGGTGAATGAAAAGCATAAGTCCGACTATGTTGCATTCCCTGAAGTGAATGTATTCGCAAACAATAAAAGTGGTCGTGAACATTATATTTACCTTGGGTATTATTAAATATTTCCCCCGACGTGGAAAACTAATAAATGATTGAGAAAGATGTATTGAGCAATATAAAGGTTATGATTCGCACCCAATGATCCCGTTGATCTTTATAAAGGGCAATTAAAAGTGAAGTGTCGATGAAATTAAATTTTGCTCAAGATTACGATATTTCAGAAAATTGGTGCTAGATCCTATGCTCATTTGAATATTGTGATTTTTGTTAAAGATCCAAATAAAGAAAATTGATACATCGTCATAAATTTTATTGAATCATTATTTATTTATTATTTTATCTTTATATATAATTTTATTTTGACGCTTATTTATTTAATAATACTAGTTATTATATATTTATCAATACAATGGATACAAGCATGTGCAATGGGGAGTTATGTCTTGCAGATTGTGCAACGACTAATACGATTCTAAGAAATAAGAAATATTTCTCTCATCTTGAAATGAAAGAAACAAGTGTTATCACTATATCGGGTAGCACAAATATAATTGAGGGCTCCGGAAGAGCTAATGTTATACTGTCCAGAGGGACAAGGCTGATAATTGAAAATGCCTTATATTCTCCTAAGTCTCAAAGAAATTTATTGAGCTTTAAAGCTATTCGACAATGGATATCACATTGAGACGGCAGAAAAGAGAAATATTGAATATTTGCACATTACAAAAGTGGTTTCGAATGATAAAAGAGTATTTGAAATATTACATTCGTTTGACTCTGGATTGTATTACACGTATGTTAAAACAATTGAATCACATGCTATCGTAAACCAGAAGTTTACTGATGATAATACATTTGTTATTTGGCATGACCGGTTGGGCCATCCCGGTTCAATTATGATGCGGAGAATAATTCAAAATTCACGTGGACATTTAATGAAGAACCAGAAGATTTTTCAATCTAATGAATTATCATGTGCTTCTTGCTCTAAAGGGAAGTTGATTATTCGTCCATCACCAGTAAAAATAAAGAATGAATCCATAAGGTTTTTGGAGCGTATACAAGGTGATATTTGTGGACCGATCATCGTGTGGACCATTTAGATATTTCATGGTATTGATTGATGCATCAACTAGATGGTCTCATGTGTGTTTGTTATCAACACGGAATGTAGCTTTTGCGAGATTGCTTACTCAGTTGATTCGATTAAGAGCACATTTTCCGGATTATCCAATAACGAAAATACGCCTTGATAATGCTGGTGAATTTACTTCCAAGGCATTTAATGAATATTGCATGTCTATTGGAATTGATGTTGAGCACTATGTGCCACATGTTCATACGCAAAACGGTCTTGCAGAATCGTTGATTAAAAGGCTGCAATTAATTGCTAGATCATTATTAATGAAGTCGAAACTTCCTTCATCTTGTTGGGGACATGCTATATTACATGCAGCGGTACTAATCCGCATCAGGCCAACAAGTTATAATGATATCTCCCCGATACAAATGGTTTATGGTCAGGAACCAAATATTTCCCATCTGAGGATTTTTGGATGTGCGGTATATGTTCCAATTACTCCACCACAACGCACTAAGATGGGACCTCAAAGGAGGTTGAGAATATATGTCGGATTTGAATCTCTATCGATAATAAAATATTTAGAACCTCTTACTGGAGATTTATTTACGGCTAGATTTGTCGATTGTCATTTCGATGAATCGATTTTTCCGACATTAGGGGGAGAAAAGAAACAGCTGGAAATGAGTATTAGTTGGAATGAATTATCGCTAAATCATTATGATCCTCGAACGAAAGAATGTGAACTAGAAGTTCAAAATATAATTCATTTACAAGGTTTAGCTAATCAACTGCCAGATAGTTTTACTGCCTTAACAGAGTGACTAAGTCACATATACCAGCTGCGAATGCTCCTGCAAAAGTTGATGTTTCTGGAGAACATATAAGGATCGATCCTAAGCCACAACTGAAACGTGGTAGGCCCTCGGGTTCCAAAGATAAAAATCCTCGAAAAAGAAAAGGAGCAAATAATAAGAATGGTCAAGTCGAGGATTTATCGACTCTAGAAGAGTCAATGGGCATTAATGATTATGATAATGAAAATCAGGTACCTGAAATTTATGAAAATAATGATAATGAAGAGATCTCGATAAACTATGCCCAAAATGGAATTAGATGGAACCGAGAAAAAGTCAACGTTCACGATAAATTCTCATTTAACGTAGCGCTACATGAAATGAATGAGATAAATGAGAATGGGGATCATGAACCAATGTCTGTAAAAGAATGCAGACAAAGAAATGATTGGCCAAAATGGAAAGATGCAATCGAGGCAGAATTAAATCACTTGAAAAACGAAAAGTTTTCGGACATGTAGTCCGCATACCAGAAAATGTAAAGCCGGTTGGATATAAATGGGTTTTCATCAGAAAGAGAAATGAAAAGGGTGAAATTGTGAGATACAAAGCACGGCTTGTTGCACAAGGCTTTTCACAACGACCTGGTATTGATTATGAGGAGACGTATTCTCTTGTGGTGGATGCAACTACTTTTCGTTATTTAATTAGTCTGGCAGTACGCGAAGGACTCGATATGCATCTTATGGATGTAGTCAATGCTTATCTATATGGATCACTTGACAGTGACATATATATGAGACTTCCCGAGGGATTTCAATTGCCTGAAAATTCAGGGCCCCGAAATGAGTACTCAATCAAGCTAAATAAATCGCTTTATGGATTAAAGCAATCTGGGCGTATGTGATATAATCGCCTAAGTGAATATTTATCGAAAGAGGGGTATAAAAATGATCAAACTTGCCCATGCATATTTATGAAAAGATCTGGAAATGAATTTGTCATCATTTCAGTTTATGTTGATGATATTAACATAATTGGAACTTCTGAAGAGTTATCAAAAGCCGTTAATTGTTTGAAAAAGAAGTTTGAAATGAAAGATCTCGGTAAAACGAAATTTTGTCTTGGACTCCAAATCGAGTATTTAAAGAATGGGATATTCGTACATCAAGAGACTTATACGAAAAAGGTATTGAAAAGATTTTATATGGATAAAGCTCATCCATTGGATACTCCAATGATTGTTCGATCTTTAGATGTAAATAAAGATCCGTTTAGACCTTGTGAAAATGGTGAAGAACTACTTGGTCCTGAAGTACCATATCTCAGTGCTATTGGAGCCCTAATGTATTTGACGAGTCATACGCGACCTGATATAGCGTTCGCTGTAAATCTATTGGCAATATATAGTTCGTCACCGACTCGTAGACATTGGAATAGAGTTAAACGGATATTTCGATACCTTCAAGGAACAACTGATATGGATTGTTCTATCCAAATGAATCAAAAGCAGATTTGATTGGATATGCAGATGCTGATTTTCTATCCGACCCACATAATGCTCGATCGCAAACGGGCTATTTATTTACTCATGGCGGAACCGCTATTTCATGGCGGTCAGTTAAACAAAGTTTAACGGCTACTTCATCTAATCATGAAGCTAGCCGAAAATGTGTTTGGTTGCGATCGATAATTGAGCATATACAACAAACTAGTGGGCTATTATCGAAAAAGTTACTTTCTACGATTTTATATGAAGATAATGCTGCATGCATTGCCCAATTAAAGGAATGATATATTAAGGGAGATAGAACAAAGCATATTTCACCAAAATTTTTCTTTACACATGATTTAGAAAAAAATGGTGATATTGATGTACAACAAGTGCGATCAAGTGAAAATCTTGCAGATTTATTCACGAAAGCACTTCCTCCAATAATTTTCAAAAGATTGGTATATACAATTGGAGTTCGAAGACTTCGAGATTTGGAATGATGTTATTATCAGGGGGAGTAAATACCGTTGCACTCTTTTTCCCTTCACTGAGGTTTTTCCCATGTGGTTTTTCCAGTAAGGTTTTTAATGAGACAACAATCGAAAGCGTATATAAAAGAATCATGTATTCTTTTTCCTTCATTAAGTTTTTATCCCATTGGATTTTTTCTAATAAGGTTTTAACGAGGCATATTCTTTGAAAAATATCCAAAGGGGAGTATTATGATATAAGTTAATTATGAATGATTAAATAATTAAGATGTAGATGTTTTTGGATTATTGATGAATTTGGAAATATTATATTAAATGATGATAAGATGAGGTGTTTAATTGAAGAGTTTGTATTTTAGTGTGAGGTGTATAATTGTAATTAATGTGATTAATTGTAATAGTGAATTATTAGTAGTATAAATAGGTGATTAGAGATCATTGTAAAACACACTAAGTATTGAAATACTTAATCTCTCTCTTTATTATTATAATCTATATTATCATTATAATCTTAATATAAGTATAATTATAATAAAATAATCTTAATATAATATTAATCACAATTAATATTTTTATAACAGTTGACATATATTAACATCTTTTTATTACCGACTTATGCATCATTGTAGTAATACAGAGAGAACACACAAAGTCCAATACTGTTTATACCAAAGCTCTTAGAAAAATACAACTCATTATATGACTAATTTAATTAATTCTTGCGAAGATCATTATCCTTGACTACAGTAACTGTGCAAGAGGCGTGCTCCACGACGTAATTAGTCACGCTTCCCATTATAATCCTATCCATTGATAATCATCATCCACCATAGCATATTAGTTGTTAATTAATCAATAACCATGTAGTAATAAATTACGATGTTAAACACAAAAGTTGATTGATTACCTTTGGATAAGGCTCAAGCCCCTATTGCCCATCACCAATGAATCCAACTTCAAGTCCTCCACAGCTTTGCAAAGCTTCTCCCTCGCATCGCCCCAATACAACTTCGTCACCACCGTGATCTGTAATAACTTCAGCCATCATCATTACATACCATGTTTATACATACATACATATACATATATATATATATCTATATAGAGAGAGAGAGAGATCTATTCACCGACCTCTTTCTGCCTTGCAGCAGTGTCTAGCAAGTCAAGAACGTCGATGTCGACGGGGACATCGTACTTGTGCATCACCGTAGGCTCCCGAAACTCCGACAGAGGAATCAGAGCTTATTACCCAAATAGCAGACAAGACAAAGAAAAGATTAAATTTTTCGTTAATAATTCATGAGATTATGCCTTCAGTGACGTAAAGAAGAAGAAGAAGAAGAAGGAAAGATATATATAGAGAGACATACGAAAGCCAGATTGGGACCAAAGCTGATGTAAGGACTCGTGAACGGCGGCCTGAGATTTGATGTGTACGATGTAGAAGGTGTCTCCTTTGTCGGCCAAGTTCTCGATGGACCATTGCAGCGCAGCTTTGCTGCTCTTGGAGAAATCCATGGCCACTCCTATCTTTCTGTCTTTCACCATCTTTTTTTCTTTCTTTCTTTCTTTCTTTCTTTTTTAATGTTTTGATTTTCTTTTTCTGTATTTAAGAACGCAGAGGAATGGGCAACGTTTATAAGGGGCTAAGAGTTGCGTTACCCTTAAGACTTATCTAATAATTTATTTTATTTTATTTATTTATTTTATGAGCTTTGTGCAGTGCAAGAAATATGAGTGACGTGCCTTAGCTTTGTTTTGCTTTGGCTTATCATTCATCATCAGCATCATCAATTAAAAGAAGACAAATACGGTTTCATTATTCACGTTTTTAGTTAAAAGGAAAAAAAGAGGTTCTTTATTACATTTATTGATGGGTTCTCTCTCGTGAATTTTGTGGTAATTATTAATTTTTAATTCAAAATTTTTATGGGTGTGTGACTGACGTTATCTTAATTAAGATATTATCTAGAATAGAAAGATTTAAAGTGAAAAAAAAAATAAAAATTTAAAGTCTATTATCTTGGATTCTTAATAATTACTAGTGTTGCGTACGCGTGGAATATCAAGAATCAATTCGCTCTCTGCATGTTAGGCTCTGCTTTCCTTTGCTTAGAAGTTTTGATGATTTGGTATACTTTTATATATTTAAATTTAATTATTTTCTAATACTTTATTCTTGTAATAAATGTGTTTTCGCCTCTTCTTTTAATTGGGAAAATCATGATATTTTTAGGTTTGGGTGTCAATTTATTTGAACTCTTTGATTATCTTAGTCGGTATAGATTTAGAATGAGACATCTTTTTAATATATTATTACCGAGAATTATAGAAACCGTCATTTGGTGTGTCATTATTACCAATAAAAAAATTTTAAAACTAATAATTAAGGAAAAAAGTCTATATCATTTGTAAAAATCATTCACTAATAGAAAAACTATTATCTCACAATCGTAACATATTTTTTCTTACAATAATACTTATAGATGTAATTACTAACTCTTAATTAATTTGTAATAAAAATTGAATTTACAATAATAGTTTAACCTCTGAAATTATCTAAAATAAAATTAAATTCACAATAATACCTTACAATTTAATTAAAAAATAATAAATTTACAATTATAATTATTATTATAATTATCTTTTTTAATTGCACAGACAATTAACTGTGTGCAAAATTACTATTAAGGATTAAGTCATCTCATATCAATAATTAGGCTCAGATGCTTGAACTAAATTAGTCGGAGCGTGTGGAAATTAAAATGTTACATAAAAATACCTCTTGATAGACAAAAAAAAATTAAAACAAAAAATTATAATAAAAGGTGTTTTCTCAAGAAAAAGAGAAAAAGAAAGAAAATGAAGAAAAACTTCGATCATAAAATATGGGTCGATAGTAAACTATATCGGGCCTTCGAGAACTCGGTATGGTAGGCCCATTTATATTGACCCAGTCCAACCAATCGGGCAAGACCCGACCCGACTCACAAATCCCCGCGAAACTTGGATATAAAACCACACCGATCGAATCTCTAGTGGCAAGGCAACGGCACACTTCTGAGTTCATAAATAAGGTTTCATTTTTTGAATGAGCTTTTCATATGGAATTTGAGGGAGTTTAGCCTAATTGATGACATGGAGATCTTCGTGATGGCAATGGAAACGAAATCTTTGAAGAATGAAACAATTTTGATGGTCGATCGTTCGTAACAATGATTACAATTTGTAAGCATTAATTCAATCAAAGAATGTTTTTTTTTTCTTTCTTTCCCGCAATGGAGTGGGTGTCATCGGAATCCCCAACCACCTTGTTCCAGCCCTCGTGCGCCGATACCCTGCGGCGACCATAGAAGGTAATAATATCAGCATTCAAGTATTCTATTTACTTACTGAAATTCGTGCCTTGATGGTGATATCTTGTGAAATATGTTGTTGTTGAGTGTGTTCTATACGTTTTTCTTCTTCTAGAGATAAGGCTAAAATCTATCTAATGATTTCTTCTTTTTGAATGACTCACTGCCTACCATGTGTTTGATGAATGTTGTGGACGAGACGGCTTTGGCTGATTCTATTCTTTTTCACAGATACAGCCGGGCAAAGGGTTTGCATAGAAATTCTCTTCAACCCTCGATGCGGGTCCTATTTTCCTGAGATAAGGTGCGCCATCTCTGTCCGAGTGTAGCTTCTTGACCTCCGATGCCAAGCTTTCCCAGGAAATCGAGCCATTGTCGAACCTATCGACAAGTTTTACGAAGCTGAACCTGAAAAAGAAACCATACTGGCATCTTAGCCTAGTTCTTGAACAGCCTGACTAGTTAAAGAAAAGAAGAGAGAAAGAGATTCCCGTAGATCAAGAAATAAGTAAAAATAACCTGTCGGGAATTATTGTTTTCTTGAACCCTTCGAACCTCCTGTGACCCTGCACCGCCTTTGCCATATTCCCATCGTAAGTAAATGCAAAAACGTCACTTTCCAATGCTATGATATAGTCCAGAGCTGCGAGGCGATTCTGATAGCGCTTAAAGGGCTCCAACTCTTGAGGCGTTGCGAGGGTCGAGTGTGAGAATACATTCGGATACTCTTCTCTGAACGAATCCATGCTGTTGTTGCCATAGATTTCTCCAGCTACAATGTATATTCGTGTCGAGGAAGGATATCCCATTGCCTTGAGAAATAGTGCTGCCTCTCTCGGAGACATAGGGCAACCACCTTGTAATCTCTTCTCTTTGCTGTTAATCTCTTTCTCTTTCCAGTGCTTGACCTTGTGCCTCATTCGACGCAGTTCTTTGTCTTCGGTCTTGGACAAGCCATGGCTGCAGCCCGTGAAAGCCAGCATGTCCTTCTCATACCTCAGGTGAAGAGCTACGTATCTTTCATTATCATTTCTCATTCTGTTTACTAGCTTTTTTCCTAGTTCCTCAATCTCAGGCGTGTAACGAAGTGCTTTATAGTTAGCCCGGCATCTAAGCCTTTGGATCGAGGGCGATAGGCCATTGTTTGCGAGGCGTGAATCCGTGTGGGTAAATTTAATGACTTTGTATTTTTTGAGCAATGGACCAATCTCTCCTCTGTAGTACCCAGCCTGCACACACGAACACACACACACGCGCGTGCGCGCCAAGATTCTAAAGTCAGCTTAAAATCTATGCATCGAAGCTACTCTATTTACGGCATATAATTTCTGTTTCTTGACCTTTGACCAGGATACCGGTGCTTTCAGATGAGGCTTCATCGTAGCATATTTGGGCGGTAACTTCTCGATAATCTCGATGTCCTCGCGCAAAACATCAATGAAGTGTCTCCAGTCGAAGATGTCCTTGAAATCACTGTCAGAAAGATCACGCTCGACATCACAAGACATCCTCTTCATCCACAAAAGATCATCAATTCGAAGGCAAAAAAAAGCGCACCTTGGATCCGTCCAGAAGCTCGAGTGATCGAGAGAAGGGAGCACGAGGGTGGCATTCGTAATTTTCGCTACGGCAACAACATCGCATATCTGATCAAGTCCCAGATATTGTCAGGTGAATCAATCCTAATTTAGTACAACATTAGTTATAATCATTAAGGAGGTTTCACTTGTGGTTTAACTTACGCCTGTCCTCATTTGATTTAGTCCACCATTGGCATGCACTAGAATGTAGCCGTTTGTGGAAGATCCTTTCCCTGAACATTTTCAACTTCTTTTGGTGTGTAATAATACCAAGAAATTCATTTTGAATTATATATATGTATATATGTAGTGTATATAACTCATATATGCAGTAATCTTTACATACTTATTTGACTCTTAGGCCGATCAATGCATTGGTAGTAGTTGTCACTCTTTGGCTTCATCCATATTTCTGGGACCTGATGATGTTTTAGAAATAACATTATTACCATGAGATACTATTGAACTTAGATGTCTATACGATGTAAAGATATTGATTAGTTGACTTTAGATTATAAATCTCAATTAATTTTGATAAAAATCTAATTTTTTTTAATTTTTTTTTTGAGGAATCAGTCTATATTTATTACAGATCAATACCAATTGATAGAATGTAGTAAAACAATTAATGCATGGATTGTAATAATCTAGTAAATTCTATCTTTTTCTATAACACAAAACAAAGAAATATATATATATTTATTTATAAGAGAAAAAGGAAAAAGAAAAAAATAAAGAGAAACTAACCTGAGACTCCTTCGCCTTCGCCGTCGGCAAATCCTCCGATGTATCAGAATCCAAAACAGCCTTTTGGGCATTAAACTCCAACGTATGATCTTGATGAATAACATTCTTGATAATCATAACGTTTTCATTCTCTAATTTGGAGAGGCTTGCGTCCATGGACATGAAGAACTTTAAAAAACCAAAGAAGACAACCATCGTCATGACAAGGATGGAGATGACAGTCCTCCTCGTATTCTTTCCCCATATCAAACCCTTCAAGAATAATATCCACCTTCGATCCCACATATTATTATTACCATTATTATTATTATTGGAATCTCCTCCGCTGGGATAATTACAACATGGGTCTTCGGAGAATCCCATGTTTTCGCCTTTAGAATGACCTAATAATAAGATAGGGATGTGCACGTGGGGATTGGCAGCATCCCTATCGTCGTTCATGGCGGAATCCGTCATACGGCGGCGGTGGCTCGACGGCATTTGCGATGTAATTATATGGGGCAGCTTATTATATAACATAAATATATTAGATAATCATTCAAGAACAAGAAAAAATAATAATAAAAAAATGGATGGGTAGATAGATTGTCCTGAGAACGTCGTCTTAAGGGAAGAAATTATAGACTTTGAATCTGAGGAACGAAACGAAGATGGGAGATTCGTCGTTGATGCCTACGTTTTTTCTGATGTTTATTGATGTGTTTGCTATCATTACCTTGATGTCTTCATGCTTTCGTTCCTGCCTGGATATGTGCGCCTTGTCGATATATATATATATATATATATATATATATACACACAGATGTATCTTGTGGTCAATGTATATTGAGATGTCTCTAAAATGTTTTTCCTTTTTTGAGGTGTATATGATTATGTAATATTGTTATTTGACTTGCAAAAAAAAAAGACAGAAAAAATAAAATAAAAATGTACCTTCCTACGAATTAAAATATAGTTTCCTGTTAACGTTGTATCATGACTATGTTGAAATGTTTGGTAATGAAGGCGGCCACTTAAATATTTTTCCAATTCTTCTCTCATGATTAAAAAAAAAAAGAAAAAAAAAAGTGAATACTTGCGGGAATTAAATGTTGGTCATGAAAGGGAGATCTGAAAAATGATTGGAATAAAATGGATGTTTTATATATATGTATGTATATATATAGAGGAATTTTATGGTGTTCACCTTACGTGGGCACCTGTTGATGTGGTACTGATTCGTGCCATATCAACATGCCGCGTCAACATCAGAGATTATGTGGCATTAGTTGACACATTTTAGGTGTCATTGATCGACATTTTCGATGCTGATGTGGCATGTTAACGTGGCGCATATCAATGTCACACACCGGATGTCACATAAGGCATCAATGTGCCATATCAGCATCGAAAATGTCGATCAATGACACCTAAAATGTGTCAACTAATGCCACATAATCTCTGATGTTGACGCGGCATGTTGATATGGCACGAATCAGTGCCACATCAACAGGTGTCCACGCAAGGTGCTCACGTAAGGTGAGCACCATAAAATTTCTCTATATATATATGCATATAAAAATATATAATCCATTATCTAAGAAATAATTACCAACATATGTCATTATTCTAGAGGAGATAGAGAAAACGGAGAAATTGATGTATTGTTGCCCTTTCTTGACAGTATTGAAGCTAAGAATCCAACTATATTTTCTAATTTATTTCAATTAGGGGTAACGATGGGTGGGTTCAGGGCTGGTATTGGATCATCCACCCTCCAAATATCAGCCGCGCTAATTCACTGTTTATGATAAAATTGTTCGGAAATGGATATTGGAGTCCCCGTTTGGGATTGAGGTTCCTCATATAGATTCGATTATTTAATTTAATTTATATTTTATTTTTTTTGCAGCAAAAAGAGAAATTAAGCAATATCGCTAAAGCCAGTCATAAACATAACGAAACATGGACGATAAAAACAAGTTAAAACAAACCAAAATAAAGAAACATTAGTCATATGATAAAATTGCGATGAAATACGGCATTTGTTTCTTAAGAAGAAGCTTTAGTACGATATTTGTTCACAATTCTTCCACTAATACTAAATGCACCTTCTAGACATTTGATGTCCAAAATGTTTCTAGCAATAACTTGTAATGTTGGATATAATTTTTTTTTTAAAATAATGTTACATTACACATTATATATATACATACACTAATAAATATAATTACGGAACGGGAAATTACAGTTTGTTTCTAACATGGCGGAGTTATGGATGGATTGAAAACATGAATCTCATCCCCGTCACGTGCCCACGCTTAATCACAGACGGCGAATTCCCCTCCCATTCCAACGGAGATGATTCACCATGGATATTTTGACATCCTCTAAATTCAATAAACTATTATTTAACAATTATATTGTATTGTTTAATAATACATTTACGTATTATATTTAGCCAGACAGGCAGATCAACTTAATATCATTAATTTATTTTTATATTTCTGTTGCATCTAGCTAGAACAATGCTCGTCAGGTGCATACAAAACGTAGGGAAGAAAATAAATGAAAGATGAAGCCATCTGTGGATTTGATGTGTATTTTTTAGAAGGTATATTTGGTGCGTAATATAAATGTAATCGAGAAACATAATATACTTTAGATGTGGGTTACACGACATTAATTAATTCATGATATATCTATATAAATGGTGATTTGATATATATATATCATATTCCTCCAAGATATGCAAGATTACTTTGTTCATGATGGCACGTTTTTGTAAAGTTAACCCATTAGTGATACCCACCACACAAAGATAAAATCATCATAATCAAGATGAACTTCAATTATTCCTAATCTTTTTATCCTACATATGAAACCTAATAAAAGGCTCAAACTCAAATAACAAATCTCACTATCCTAAACTAAATGGAGTAGACAGCATAGCATAGCAGAAGCAAAGATGAGATCTTTATCTTCCTATAAATAAGAAATAGCTTCACCATGCATTTCACAGACCGGCGATCGCCGCTTTTTCTTCGTCGTTTTATTACATAAGCAAAAAAACGAAAGAGAGAGTTGTCACCTTCGGTGTGCTTTGCTCTCGTTTTGTATTCTATCTGCGTACATTGCCCGGCGAATAATCTCGTTGATCTCATCCAGCAATACGTCCTCCGTGATATTATCATTTATACTTCTCATTACCTGGAATTTGGATTTACGATCGATAAACTAGTGGTGTCGAGACATTTGAAATTAGTTCGTAGAACTACAACTCAGGCTTGTAGTATGTAAGTATGTGTATATATATTACCTTCTTGTAGGTGCTGAACTCATTTGGTGTTCCTTTATCTGTTCTCACTCGCATGCACACCCATGCATCTTCCTCGGAATTCCAAGAACACTCAACGATCTTGCCTGAGTATATGCTGATGCATCAGGCCCGTCTGGTATGGACGAAAGGAGGTCGTCAGAAAGGCATAAGAAAGTACGAGGGTGATTAAAGAATAAATAAGTCACGACTCATGAGACACATCGAAAGGGCTACTAACCTGGGAACACAACCCTATTTCCTTCCATCAATTTTTTCTTCCCTCGCTCGTATAAGTAAAGTAGTTGGCGATCATCAACCACCTGTTAGAAATGGTGGCCGAAGAATAAACGATGAGCGAAAACGAACATGATGCAGAGTAGATGAGAAGACCTCGAAAATAAAATCCACGGAATTCATTTCGGGGTACTTCAACTTCAAGAGACCTTCATGGGTTCGAGGAACATAGGGATCGTCCCATCCCTGAAAAATACAAAAGGCAAGATATGTAACAACTACTTAAAACAAATGCTAATATTATATTGCTCAATCATACGACGGCGTTAGCTTGCAGATGGATCAAAATTGATTAGAGATGGTTGCCGAAATGCTGAGATGGTAAGAATAACAATTACAAGGTCACAAACTTTACCTGAAAGATAAGACCATCTGCCTCGTGTGAAAGCTTTGGAATAAATCCCTTCAAAAGCTTTGTTACGGTAGAGAGCAGCCAAAAGTCTTTTCTCCTTACCTATCAAGTTTATGAAGTATATCAACAAAGAAATCAGACATTTACAAAGAGACGACACAGAGAGAAGTGGATTCAGGATTGGAGATGACAAACCCTGAAAGGTTTTAAATCATATCTATAATAAGGATTTTGACTCTGATATATATATGCTGTCTTTCAACATTGCGAGGTTCAATCACTTCTTTTTCAAGCATTCTCCAGCGTTCATCAAATTGGCTTCTGCATTAAAATATCTTAGATTTGGAAGAAGACAATACTTGATCATATAGTGACGAAAAAAAAGAGCAAATTTTCCATTCTCTCACCTCTACTATGGAAACCTGATTAATAGCCATCATATCATAGATGAGATACCTCCGTTCCTGCTTATTGGAGTCAGGCAAAGTGTCGATTACCATCTCCCCATCAAGCAATGTAAAATGATGATACATTGTTTCACCCATTCCTTTCTACATAGACCGCAGCAAGGTCAAAGTTCATATGCACAATGGCAACAAAGTCTCAAGAACTTGAGATGTTTACGGATACATACTTCATTATGCCGGCAAGGAAATCGCATCTGGAACCCTTCGAAAATTAAAATGTCTATCTACCAAGTAACAGCCATCCATAGTGATTAACATCATATATCTTGTTCCGTCAGCTTTCCATGCAGCATAATAGTAACGTTGCCTCAGCAGTTGCAATAAATGCCAAATCACAGTCTCTGATTATACAGTGTGAGGAATATCATTACTATGCCCAGAAAATGAACTTCAAGTGGCCAAATTAAATTATAAAATAGAATCATATTGAGCATCAACTTTCAGTCTAATAAGTCATTATTAATTACAAAGGTTAACCTCGCCCTTTACCAAGCAATCAAACAAGCATAGTTATCCAGCACTTTAGAGTAACCTGTTAAGAGATACTGGATGTGATCCAGGAAATTGTTGAGGTCCTCTCACCTGTTAATCAAAATAATCAACTATTATGAGCCAAGAGCTTTTAAAAGTGTTGGAATGCATCCCTTCAAAGAGCAAATATATCTTAGAAAATTAGAATAGCATGATCCAACCACATTGTTAGAAATCTGTGTTCAGAAACAGTAGTATATAACATTACATACCCCTGCAGGCAACTGCAATGATTGGTAGCAGAACTGTCGAAATGCCAACTCCTGGTCAACAGGTATTTTGTCTCCTAAAATATCATCATTCGTCATGACTAACTGCGTCTCATGACCTGCCTGCATGATTGCAAGGAGATTTATATGATTGTAACATTAAGAAAAAATTCTCAAGTAGGAAACATTAAGATCGTTCAAGGCACTTATTTGAGTTTCATTACAAAAAGGATATTTCAACAAAAAAACATCAACCCACATTCCACAAACATGAATTAACAGTTGAATGAGCACATACATCTGTAAGGGTAGCAGAATCTATCGTCATCGTCCGGAACCACAATACCATTGAGATCAAGTTCAGAAGACCTTTTCCACTCCGGAGTTGGGTGGCAAACAACCATATCTGGCTTTTTCTCATGATAGAAATTATACAAAGCATCAATGTAGTCAGGTTTATATATACCTGGTGGGCGTGCATCCGAAAATATTTTGATTGCCTGAAAAGAAACACAATGTTATGACATAATACAAAGCAAATGCAACTAATGAATACAGATACAGGACGAGAGCAATGATCACCTGAGTGACAGACATAACATGCGTCCGCAAAAGATAATGGACAATCATATATCCTGTACGATTATGCCCATGAGTGCAATGTACAAGGCTATACTTCTTTGGAGGTTTCTGCCGGGACAGAAACTGCAATACCTGAAAAATCAGAAACACTCCCCATAATGTCCATATCTTCAGATGTTTCAAAGATACAACATACCCAAGTATAATATATTAGCATAAAGAAATGTCAAAAGATAAGTTTTCTATAAATAAACCAACAAATCTGGGATGTCACTGCATGGACATATTATTGGAAAAACACCAGGGGATGTACCTCAGCCAATATAAAGGCAAAACTCAAATAATATCATATTGAATTAGCACCAGTTATCAACCGTAAAACAATCACAACAGGAAAACGTAGGAATTTCAAATGTGTCCTTGAACATGTTTCCAGACAAACATACTACGAAAATTCCAAAACATTGGTGCTCATAAAATATCTTGACAATGAAGATATGGGTTTCAAGACTTCTGTATGAAAAGAGAACAGAACATAATAATAAATTCCAAAAGAATCATACAAAAAATAAAGATACATACCTCGTAAACAAACTTATTTACATCCTCGTTTTCAGGCACTGAATCACGCCCCTTGCAAGCAATCTATTCAGAACGACAATGGTTAGAAGCCGAAGCAAAAAAAAAATAAATTATTACATCAAGTTGAATTACACACCTTGACATGCTTAATACCTTCTTTTTTCCAATCATTCAGATTATAGTATCTGCTTGAATTTGTCAGATCAATCACCAAACGAAGCTGAAATATTCATAGAAATCCAAATCATGCAATAGGCACTAAGGTTTAGTATATCTGGCAAGTAGAGAGAAAAAGTTTAAATTTAGTACAACCGCTTCAGGCCTGAAGTTGACATTCAAATCAATTTATCAAATTCAAACAGAAAGAGAAGAATCGACAAACGTGAACGAAAAAGAGAGAAACAACCAAACAATCATAAAGTTTCGCAAAAGAAATTAGAGAAGGATTTGATATATGCAAGCACAAATAGCTTTGCCTTTCTACTAAACACTCTCTGTTGATGGATCACCTGCCTGTATGAGTACCTTTTACCTGGGGGAATAAGATCAATTGAATGCTTCCCCCAAAGGAACCTTTGACGGTATCAGACCATTAATTTCTTGGCCAACTGCAGGGCAATCCAACCAACCTGAATCGTGTGAAATATAAAATCACATCACATAAGCAGCATCAGCACTAACACCGGAACAACGACATACACTTTTTACAATATGCCTCCGCATAAAACCCTGAAAAGTGTCACACTCCTTACAGAGTAGTCGTGGATATTAAATGCTAACGGACCTCTCCCGATTGTTTTATCACTATTCCGTATAACGGACGCACCACTAGATATTTAGGAAGCAAATCACAACAAGATTAAACACTCAAATTAGCAATAACATCCCACATTATTGGGCATGAGTAGCTAGGGCGACAGATATTAATGACAAAAGGAATTTCAAAAAGAGCTTTAAGACACATTGACATGTCAACAACAAACTGTTTTACCGACGATTTTTATTGAATCTTGTTGTGGATTAGGATAAGATCAGGAGAGGATCTTTGCCTAATTATCTTTCCTAGTTTATAGTAAATCTGTTAGGATACGATTGTATATATATTTGTGTATCTTGTACGAAGATAGACACTGTAACTCCTATTTAAAGGAGACCATTGATCAATGAAAGAATTAATTCGTTTTCACAAAAGTTGTCACTTGCTTACATGGTATCAGAGCCACTTACAAGGCTTCAATAAACCTAATCAACAACCTTCATAGTTGTTAACCTTTCACAGCCTTAATTGCTGAAAAAAAATAATGTCTGGAGAATCCACCGTTATTAGAGAAGTCTGAAGACTCCAGCAATATTCAGAAAATTGGAGACTTGCAGAACCTACGATCCACCTACAGACTCAATGGGAAGAACTACTTGAAGTGGTCTCAGTTTATCCGCACATACCTTAAAGGTAAAGGAAAGCTTAAATATCTTCTTGAAAAAGATCCAAACGTTGATGATCCTAAGTTTGATGCCTGAGATGAAGAAGATTCCATGGTCATGTCATGGTTATGGGAATCTATGGACTCACAAATAAGTGATGCATGCATGTTCTTGTCCAGTTCCAAAGAAATCTGGGAATATATCAGCCGAACCTATTCTAAGGCACGTGATGATGCGCAGGCATATGAAATTAAGATCAAAACTGCAGCCACAAAACAAGGGGACAAAACAGTCACAGAGTATGCAAATTTACTCCAGAACTTTTGGCAAGAACTTGATCACAATCGAACTTTTGAGATGAAGTGTGCTGAAGATGCCAAGACCCTTAAAATGATTATTGAGAAGGATCGAACATATGATTTCCTAGCCGGTCTTAATCCTTAGTTCGATCAAGTACGAGTTCAAATACTGGGAAAAGAAGATGTACCTACCCTGGAGGAAACCATTGCCTTGATCAGGGGAGAAGAGAAGATCAGTCATGCTTGAGTCTCAAACCACGGAAGGATCTGTCACGATTACAAAGTCTGAGCTAACCAAGTCATCGAACAGAGAAGCTAGAGGAAAGGGTAGCAAAGCTGACCTGTGGTGTACTCACTGTAGCAAGCCAAGGCACACCAAGGAAAAATGCTGGAAAATTCATGGCAAACCACCTAGCAAGGAATGGGGAAACCGTGGGAGCCAACAAAAATCTCAAGTAAATATGATTGAGAGCTCAAATACAAGGTCTCATATTGGCAAGGCCGAGAACTCCATCACTGATGAGAGCACAAATGGAGAAAAATTCAACCAGGAGGAGATTGCTGGTTTGAGAAATTTGCTTCAATCCCTAAGGAAGCCTTCTTCTGCGAACTGTTCATTAACTTCATCAGGTAATCTTTCATTCTCCAGATGCTCAAATGCCTCTGAAACAGTTCCTATTCTTTCCTGGATTTTAGACTCAGGTGCCACAGACCACATGACCCCTACATTTAACCTATTTTGTTCTTATACACCTTGCCCTGGTAATAGAAAAATTATGGTTGCCAATGGGTCTCTAGCAACTGTTGCTGGGACTGGAAACATACCTCTCTTACCAGGTCTCTTACTTAAGAACGTTCTTCATGTCCCAAAACTATCCACTAGTCTTATTTCGGTAAAGAGACTAACGGATGACCTAAAATGCTATGCTACTTTTTACCCATCTCATTGTACTATTCAGGAACTGGGGCTGAGGAGGAGGATTTGACTTGCTGGAGAAAAGGACGGTCTCTACCATATTCAGCCACTCAACACCCCTCATAGTAACCTACATGTTTCCTATTTGAGTCTATCCAATAAAGACACCATTTGGTTATATCATAAGCATCTAGGACAAACCTCTTTTGTATCTTTAAAATTCATGTTTCCTAATCTCTTTGAAGGTTTATTGCTGTTTTCCAGTGTGATGTATGTAGTATGGCTAAGCATACTCGCATTACATTTCCTATTAGCAATAAAAGATGTTCTCTTCCATTTCAATTGGTTCATAGTAATATCTGGGGACCTTCATCTATCCCAAACATTTCAGGTCACAGGTGCAAGGTGGTTTGTCACCTTTATTGATGATTGCACCAGAGTCACATGGTTGTTCTTGCTGAAACAAAAATCAGAAGTCGGCTTTATCATACCTCAATTCCATAATATGGTGCAAACTCAGTTAGGGACCAAAATAAAGAGCTTCAGAACATACAATGCCAAAGACTACCTTAATAGCACCTTATCCTCCTATTTTCAGTCTAATGGCATCATCCATGAATCATCATGTGTCTATACACCGCAACAGAACGGTGTTTCTGAAAGAAAAAATAGACATCTGCTAGAAACTGTCCGAACCTTACTCCTTCAGACTAATGTTCCAATAACCTATTGGGGGGAAGCTGTTTTGAATGCTACCTATATGATAAACAGGTTACCCTCAAGGGTTCTTGGGAACAAAAGTCCTATGGAGTCTCTAAATGACTTTTATCCACATTTGAAAACCTTTAATGGCCTCACACCTCGCATATTTGGATGTACTGCTTTTGTTCATGTTCATAGCCATCTAAGGGGGAAGCTTGATCCTAGAGCCATTAAGTGTGTATTCCTCGGGTATTCAAACACACAAAAGGGGTACAAGTGCTACAATCCTAAGTTGAGAAAGACTTACATCTCGGCTGATGTCACTTTTTCCGAAAACAAACCATATTTTCAGAATCCTATCTTCAGGGGGAGAATATATGTGAAGATAGTATTGAGCCCTTGAAAGATCTGAACCTACCTCAGTCCCAGCTTCAGCCTGAGTCCACCCAAATGAGCAGCCTCAGCCTGAGTCCTCCCAAAATGAACAGCCTCGGCCTGAGCCAACACCGGACCAACAGCCCCAGTCCACCCAAAATGAACATCCCTCTAAAGTTTCTGATTTTTTCCCAAGGTTTACTCAGGTGTATTCCAGAAAAAGGACAGATCCTGCTCAGAAGCAAGTTCATGACTCCACCTCAGAGCCTCCTATGGAACCAGTTATTCCTGTAGAAAACCAGGTAATTCTGATATACCTGAACCACCATTAGATGACTCAAATCTTCCCATTGCTATTAGAAAAGGCACTCGAAATTGTACCAAACATCCTGTCTATCCTTTGTCTCACTATATTAGTCTAAATACATGTTCTCCAAGCCACAGAAAGTTCATGTTAAGCTTAAACACTGTCACTATACCTAATACTGTTTATGAGGCTATTTCAAAAAGAGAGTGGAAGGATGCTATGAAGGAGGAAATTGCAGCACTCGAGAAGAACAAAACCTGGAAGATTGTAGACAGGACAAAGGGGAAGAATATAGTGGACTGCAAATGGATCTTCACAGTGAAATACAAAGCTGATGGAACACTTGAAAGACACAAAGCCAGATTGGTAAACTTATGGTGTAGATTATCAAGAAACTTTTGCACCGGTGGAAAAGATGAATACCATAAGGATCCTGCTCTCTCTGGCTTCTAACTGTAACTGGCCCTTATTACAGTATGATGTGAAGACTGCGTTCCTTCACGGGGATTTAGAAGAGGAGATCTTTATGAAGATACCACCTGGTTTTGTAAGAGAAACAGATGGGAAAGTCTGCAGATTAAGAAAAGCACTATATGGCTTGAAACAATCTCCTCGAGCATGGTTTGGAAGATTTACCAATGTGACGAAGAGATCAAGATATAAACAAAGTCAGGGAGATCATACTTTGTTCATCAAACATTCTACCGATGGGAAGGTTACAACACTTCTCGTTTATGTGGATGACATTATAGTCCTCGGGAATGATGACAAGGAAAGACAAAACCTGAAGCATAGACTGGCACAAGAGTTTGAGATAAAAGAATTAGGAAAGCTCAAGTATTTTCTTGGAATAGAAGTTGCTTATTCTACACAGGGCATCTTCATATCTCAACAGAAATATGTGACTGACCTGCTAAAGGGACTGGAAAGATTGGATGCAAACCAATCTCAAATTCCATTGATCCAAACCAGAAGTTAGGTGCAGCTAAAGAGGAACCAGCAGTGGACAAGCAAATGTACCAAAGACTGGTTGGAAGGCTAATCTATCTATCCCACACTCGACCTGATATAGCTTATCCTGTTAGTGTGATTAGTCAATTCATGCATGATCCGCGAGAACCTCATTTACAAGCAGCTTATAGGGTGTTGCATTACTTGAAAGGGACACCTGGGAATGGATTGTTATTCAAGAGAGGCAATAGTACATCTTTAGAAGTATACACAGATGCGGATTATGCGGGATCACTCATGGATAGAAGATCTACTATTGGATATTGCACTTGGTGGGATTTGGTAACTTGGAGAAGTAAGAAGCAAAATACGGTGGCAAGGTCCTCGGCTGAAGCAGAATTTAGAGCTCTGGCACAAGGAATGTGTGAGCTGCTATGGCTGAACATCATTCTGCATGATCTAAGAGTCACTAGAGAAGGCCCTATGAAGCTCTATTGTGATAATAAGTCAGCCATCGACATTGCACATAACCCTGTTCAGCATGACCGTACCATGCACATTGAGATTGATAAGCATTTTATCAAAGAAAAGCTTGAGAGCAGTCAGGTAGTTCTGACCTATGTTCCATCAGAACATCAGTTAGCTCTTAGCTGATGTGCTAACAAAAGGAATGAACAGCACAAGGTTTCATGAACTCACTTCCAACCTGGGAATGAAGAATATCTATTCCGCAGCTTGAGGGGTAGAGTTGTGAATTAGGATAAGATCAGGAGAGGATCTTTGCCTAATTATCTTTCCTATGTTATAGTAAACCTGTTAGGATATGATTGTATATATCTTTGTGTATCTTGTACGAAGATAGACACTGTAACTCCTATTTAAAGGAGACCATTGATCAATGAAAGAATTAATTCGTTTTCACAAAATCTGTCACTTGCTTACAAATCTCTTATTTGTTGGCACACAAATATATATTGTTGATCCACATTCCACATGACACGTAAATGGAGAATTACAGGACAATTCGTACCAGGAGGAAGTCGACCATCAGATCGCCGTCTCTTCACTTGATTATAACCATCATCATGCTGAGTTGGCTGAAACCCATGGTATGGCCTATCATCAGGACGTTGTCTTCGCATCCGTTGAATTCTTTCCTCGCGCTCCTGATGCAAAATAGAAAAGTAATCAATAAATGCGTGATCGTGATCCTCAAGGAACACGAGCATATTATTCGGATAAAAGATAAAAGGACATCGTGGCACAAACATCGAGGAATTCTATGAGAGAGCCTGGGCATGTAAAAGTGAATGCCCTATTAACGAGCACATCACCAAGCAAAGTCAATGAACTATATGTTAGCTATATGCACAGAAAATATAACATAGTGGTTCAGACGATGCAAAACTAGGGCTTATAACAGGATTTACAGAAAGTAGTACACGAGTCGATAATGTGGCAATCATTATACAGCCACGAGTTCCTCGATGTTCCAAAAGGCAGATGACAAGGACAAAAAAATCTTTATCATAATACATTATTTTCGGCCAAGATCAGATCATAAACGATATCTCTCCACCATCACACCATTAACATTTAAGAGAGGGGTGCAATTATCTGCCTTGTCAAGAGCTCTTAAGCAGGAATTCATCAATAAAGCGAGTCCAATAAAATATTATACTCGAAAACAGAAGAAAACAGCAAAAAAACTAAAGCCTTGAGGAAAACAAAAAAAGGAATAATGCGATATGACGTTATCTCTTCTAGTTAATAGAATCATAGAGAAGCAAAAGCAAAAATAAGTACCCTTCGCAAAAGCTCAACAGCACTCTCTTCACTGGCATCGTAGTGAACATGTTCGTCTGGCACATTATCGTCTTCTGACTGTGGTCCAGGGTACACTTCATCATCTTCAGATTCAGGTGTTGCATTCAAATCCATGCTGACAATCAGAACAGTCCAATCAGACGATTTCATCATCCATCAAAATTTGATTGAACTGAAATGGAAATAAACCAAAAGTACATAGTTAAAAGTCACATCAATCACACTTTACCCCCAGTGATCAGCTCAGCGCCAAGGGTCTCTCGCCTCCCCAATCAGCAAGTTCACCGACTCAAGAAGAAAGGGGCGTTGCTTCGCTTAAGGAGAAGAGAAATTTCAGGGCAAGAAACGATTGAGTGAAGCTTTTCAGTAGCAATAGTAGTAGTAGTCGTGAGGACGACAGCATGGTGGTGGAGCTGTGACGTCACGGCGGTAATTTTGTCTTTACCGTTCTCCTCCTCGTAATTTGTATTAATTAATGGGATAAAATCCAAAATGGTCACCGATGTTTACTATATGTACTAATTAAGTCTCCGATATTTCGCGTGAACCAATTTAGTCCCTGATGTTGTCGATTTTGGACCAATTTGATCATTCCATCACGATAAACGTCAATTTTAGCGGGAATTTCGCACGTGCCGCCTACTAAATCATGTCTGGATCGAATTTTGGAATATTTTGCAAGATTTGGGGGTTTGTACTGTTTTTTTCTACTGTCAATAAAGCTCGGACGAAGTAGGCAATCTAAAGCTCATGTTCGAATTTTGGAGGAAAATTTTTTAGTTTCGTGTCTTAATTTCAGTAACTATTTCAATTTTATCGACTTAGACATGATTTAGTGTGGGGCGCTTGTGAAATTTTGACGTTTATTGTGATGGAAGGACCTAATTGGTCCAAAATCGACAACATCTGGGACTAAATTGGTTCAGATGAAGCATCGGAGACTATATTGGTCCATATGGTAAACATCTGGGATCATTTTGAGTTTTATCCCATTAATTAATTAATTGAGAAACTGAATGGCTCAATATTTTTCGGCCCAATATAATAGATAATGGGCTGAAGTGAAATGTTTCGGCCCATAAGAAAATAAAAAATGGGAAAAATCATGCATATAGCTTTATAGAAATAATTCCTATTTCTTGTTTCAATTAAACTTTATGTCTAAATAAATAAAAGACTTATGGCTTTTGTCTTTTGATGTGATCTTATGTTGATCAGCCTAAGATCTATTGCAAATATTTTTGTTCAAATCCCAAAATATACCTAACAAATAAATGCCTATAAATTTCAGCTTGTCTGGCTTTAGTAACATGCCAAAATCTTTATTCTTTCTTGGGATTCCTAAACTCAGCTTTGTCAAATTTGATATTTATTTATGGATATTATTAAAATTATTATAACATACCTCATGCTACTTGATTATAATATACCTAAAAAGCCAAGAGTAATTAAGAGTAGTTAATTAGAAGTTAAAATCAAGAAATTTTTAAATTTTGATTATCGTAATGTAACTTATGAATCGAATTGGCTAATGAATAGCGTTATTGATTAAATTGGGGCTGCGATTAATTATGGAATGGTATAATTAATTATAATTTATAGGACAAATTATGACACACACACGCATGCTTTGTGCTCTTATTGCCTAACAACTCCATTTTTATGTAAATGCAATCATATTAATCATGGCTCACTAACTACTCACTAGGCAAATTTAATTTTCGTATATTTTTCTAGCATACATATATGAGTTTTTACATATCATATTGTGAACTATTTAAAAATTAACATACGCGTGCACAAGAGTATATTATATATATATATATATATATATATATATATATATATTTACCCTAAAGTGGCTAATGGATTTGGGGGACCCATATCCCACACTAAAAAATAATAATAAAAAAAATAAAAAGATTTTACTAACCACTAGACACATTCTCACATAATAAAATAGTAATTATACAAACGAAGAATGAAAGAGCATGAAAAGACAAGCCATGGAGGCTATAAAACAATAATGAAAGCTTTTTTATTACTAAATTCCATTAAAAATGATATGATAGCAATAAATAAAAAGAATGAACGAAAGAGAAAAAGTTAAAGGAGACTCATTAGATTCCACTCAAAGCTACGTACATACATACATACATACATACATACGATATTGGCTAAAAACCCTAAAAAAACACACACACACACACACTCATTGCATCTAATGATTTATGCATGTTTATGTTTTTCTTGCAACATTCCTATGGTATGTAATGGGGCCCCGCCCCGTGATTTTTACCCGTGACACGTCGGTGGGTCGGGGCCCACTACTCAACTTTCTAATTTTTTTTTCCTTTGAATTTTATATTTATTTTTAATGTTTTTATTTCAAGAAAAAATATATACTGCGGTGTGGCTCGTGACTATATATGATTCATTTCATTTTTTAGGTCTACGGTCGCTCACAGTAGACGCATCTGAAGTGAAGTGAAGCCACACGCTTGGGTAATTAATGTACTTAACAGCTAACTCCATGACTGTAATAAAACCTATTAATAACTTCGATGGCCTCATAATTATTATTTTATTTTTGTTATTTTAGATAAAATGTCAAATATTCATGTGAATAAACACACAGACACACAAAGGCAGAACCATGCATGTATGTATAGGCGTACGTGTACACTCATGCAGTAATTAGTGAGTTCAGAATATATAAATATATTATTAATAATAATATTTATTATTGGTATGATATTATATAGTGATATGATATATATATATATATATATATGTATATAAGAAATATGGAAGAGAGCATATCATAGCATTATAGCATGGTCATTTCTTTTTCTGGCCAACTCCCCATTTAGAAACACTGCTTGGACTTATTTGGACATGTTTCCACTTCCCTCGCACATTATCTCATTACTACACACACTCTTTTATTTATTTATTTATTATTAAAATTCAAACAGCATATAGAAACAAAAATGTGTGTGTACATTTGAATTTGTGGATGATTCCCACGTTTATATTTTATATCAAATATGATATATATAAGAGTGGGTTTGGGTTAATAAGCATTGACAAGGTGGCAAGTAGAGTTCCAAATATAGCGTGACACATTTTTATATGATAATGTGACTCAAAAATATGAATTTGCTAGCTGAAGAATCAAAATAAATCGGGAAAAAAACGTAAAAAAAAAAGTAATCCCAATCCAATAAAAAGAAAAAGTAGATTATGATTTTTAAAAATAAAAAATAAAATTTGAAAAGAAAAGTATAGAGAAAGCGATGTGAGAAGGCAACGCAAATCAGATTGTTCAGAGAGAGAGAGAGGATGAGGCGTGATTTGCTTTTGCTGCTTTTTTTCTCCGACAGGAATCTTTCAATATCAAAAGTACCCTCCGAAAAACAAAAACAAAAGGGCAGAAAGAAAAACAAAAATATTATAGTGATGATGTAATAAAAATTTAAATGAAAAAAAAAATAGTGGAGAGAGAGAGAGAGAGAGAGAGGAGCAAAGGTCAAAAAGGACAAATCATTCATTCGTAAGAGACGAAAGTGTGAACTTCGCTAGCATTGTCTTCCTCGTTTTGCTCTATTTCATAACGTTCATTTCCTTCCTTTGAGAAGGCCAAGAAAAGAAGGAAAAAAAAAACACACACACACACACAGTACCTTTCCTACAAGGTAATAATTCTCAGACCAAATCTACCGAGAACAATGGTGAGTTCCCTCTACGTAGTATCATGAGATCTTTCAGTCGTTTAACGCACAAAATCATCCGCAACGGCTATGAATAGCCACAACCACCTCACTTCATCCGACCCAACAGCTCCTCCGCCGCCTCAGCCGCCGAGGTCCTCCTTCAGCTGCGACCGTCACCCTCAAGAGCAGTTCACCGGCTTCTGCCCTTCGTGTCTCTGCGAGCGCCTCACCACACTCGACCACTCCTCTAACAGCAACACCCCTTCCTCCTCTCGCCGACCCTCGTCGGCTTCCAACGCAATCAAAGCCCTTTTCGCCTCCAAACCGCCGGCGCTTCAGATTCCCAAGCTCCCTAACCCAAAGCCCTCTGCCTCGTTTCTCCCCGAGCTGAGGAGGTCCAAGTCGTTTTCCGCTTCCAAGAACGAAGCTTTATTGGCGGCGGCGGTGGGTTTGGGTTTGAACCTCAGAGGAGGAGTTGTGATGTTCGGGTGAGAAGCACTTTGTGGTCGTTATTTGAGCAAGAAAAGGAGAGTAAAAAGAGTAATCTTGCTGAGGTTTCTGCTAATTGCGACAAAGCTTCATTATCTCAGGACAAAAGGCCGAATACTGTGAAAGCGATTGAGGAAACTGAGAATGTGGTTGATGACGATGTCGTTTTGGTGTGTAATGAAGAGGAAGATGATGACGTTGGAGAAGAGATTAGGCCTGTGAGTGAGACTAATTTGGGTATTTTAGGTGGTGAATTAGAAGTCAGTAAGAACAACAGTGAGATCTTGGAAGAAGAGGTAGTAGTACTTGGCGTAGGTGATTTGAAAGCCATGGAGCATCATTACATGGAAGACGATAATGTCTGCGAAAGTCAAGGTAAAAAAAGTTATGGAGGAGGGTTTTGGTCTGCAGCTTCAGTGTTCAGCAAGAAGTGGCAGAAATGGAGGCAGAAGCAGAAGCTGAAGAAGAAGAGAACCGCCGACACTGAGAGCTTAACTACGACGTTGCCCGTGGAGAAGCCGATTTCCAGACAATACAGAGAAACCCAATCCGAAATAGCCGATTACGGCTTCGGGAGGAGATCCTGCGACACGGATCCTAGGTTCTCCCTCGACGCTGCAAGAATCAGCTTCGACGATCCAAGGTATTCGTTCGACGAGCCCCGAGCTTCATGGGACGGTTACTTGATAGGCAGAAGCTTCCCGAGAACGGCACCGCCTATGGTCTCCGTGTTAGAAGACGACGGCCCACAGCCACAACCCCCCGCCGCCGTCCACGTCCCTCGTTCAGACATGCAGATCCCAGTCGAAGAAGACACGAACAATGACGAAGGCATAACAGACATCCCCGGCGGATCATTACAGACCAAAGAGTACTACGCCGACTGTTCCACCAGGAGAAGGAAAAGCCTGGACAGGTCGAGCTCTATTCGAAGAACAGCAGCTTCAGTAGTGGCTGAGATCGACGAGCTAAAGATGGCCTCGAACGCTAGGGTTACTCCAGCAGCTGCTGATTCTTACCGCGCAGCAAAGGTTGTAGTCAACGGCGGCGGCGAGCTTAGGGATTTGAGCTCCCATTCTTTAAGAGATGACAACTCGGAGACCTTCGAGCTGGGCAGTTTCAGTCGATTCAGAGAGAGCAGTACTACCGCCAGCTCTGTGGTGGGCGTCGGGGAGAGAAAAGAACCCAAAAAAGCAAAGAAATGGAGCTGGAAGCTATGGGGCTTTATGCATCGACGCAGCAAAGGCGAAAACGATGAGGACAAGTGCAGCATCAGAGGGGGGAACGGCGTAGTGGGGAGATCGTTGTCTGAATCTTGGCAGGATTTCAGGAATGTCCAAGTCGATGGAGATGGTAATAAAAATGGCACCTTTCGTACCAACATGCTGAGAAGCAATAGCAGCGTGAGCTGGCGACACTCCAATCAGATCGGCGGTGGTTCCATCAATGGCTATCCAAGAAATAGAAGTGCGAGGTATTCGCCTAATCGGGTCGATAGTAACGGGCTGTTACGGTTTTATTTAGCACCTACGAGCGGCGGCGGTAGCAGCAGAAGAGGCGGCACTATGGCGGGAAAAGTGAAGGGCGGTAATAAGAGTAGCAACCCGCAGTCGATCGCAAGAAGCGTGCTGAGGCTTTACTGAGGCTTTTTTCTTGAACTTAGAATGTTAGAAGAGAATCTCATATGCAGATTGGGATCTCTTTCTTGATGGATTAATGGGGTTGGTTGGATAATTTCATTGGTATACTTAAATAAACGATGGTTATTATTAGATGGTCCTCCTATGTGTTCTTCTTTAATGTGAATTTATCTTGCTTTCAATGGCATCCTTGGACTTGCGTTGCAATGGTAATAATAGATGTAGCTATTGGCTTGTTTTAGCCATTTGAAAGTTTCTTTCTTTTATTACCATCTAGCCGTGACGGTGAGGTCGCCGTGGTTGAGGGTGCGGTTAATACTCCGTCATGTGTTCAATTCTCGTGACTATCAAAGTTTATTGTGGCTTTCGGCAGTCACATGGACCAACGAGGATTAGTCCCAGAAGTCAAAGGTTGTCCCATAGTCGACAGTGGGATTTATATTCAAATTGAAGTGTGATAGACGGTGAAAGCATAGTAAAACCTACCCTAAGGGCTTGACCTTGTGGGTTGAACCATGACTTTCAAGCATGAGGTCAGTGATTCGATTTTTGTTAGTGGCTTTGATTACCGTAATTTGTGGAATCTTGAGGTGGGTCCCATGTCTGCTGGAAGCCGTGATCATTTCATAGCCGACGATGAGATTCGGATCTAACTCAGACTGAATCTAGTCGGAGTGTGAGACTACGGTAGCATTGTGTAGTGATTGATACCTACTTGACCGAAAAAAAAAGGGGAGTAGTAAAACCGTAAGTGGGACCTTAATGATACTTTAGTACATAGTAAAACCTTAATGTGTTTTCTTTCAAATGTGTCGAGGGATGTGATAATTATTGTTCATGATTATTTTGTTTGTCAGCAATGATTTGTTTGGTTGTTTCTCACTTGAGACGGAGCAGAGTGAATCATCCACTAGAAAAAAATAAAATAAAAAGGAATGAAAAAAAAAAAAAAACATTCAATAATGTGGTGAAAAAAATAAAATAAAAAGGAATGAAAAAAAATAAAAAAATTCAATAATGTGGTATGTGAAAGATTGAAAACGGACAGAACTGCCTCTGCAAAATCTGGCGATCTGACTCAGTTCAAAGAGAATGTCACTGCTTTACATGTCTAAAACTGCTTTTCTCTTTTCTTCTTTTTTTCTGTAGGGAAACACATGCCTTTGTCTACCTTTTATATTATATATGATAAATTATGCTATATGTATTTCATTACTATTATATGTTTCTTTTTATTGCGCAAAAATCTCTTGTATTGTCTAACTTAACATTATACCCTCAATGTTGTCTAAAACTTAGCATCGTATACGTATTTAAATGGCAATAAACATATGATTAAATAAACAACGATGATATTTTGGTGCTATTTACAAAAATCGAAGGGGTTAGTTGCTTAATTTTTGAACCAAAGTTGGGTTACATGATATTTAGCCTATTATATATTAGATAAGTTCTCAAACCACAAACCACAACGTGAAACCCATACAGAAATTGAGGCTTGAGCATTATCTTAGCATGAAAAAGGCTCAATTATTAAGCAATTTAAGCAAAATGAAGTCAAAAGGTGGCAAGAAACATAACATGGTATGACAAGAAAAAGGAGAAGGCTCGCATTCCAAAGGCACACACACATATATATATATATACACACAATGATTAAGAAGCTCAAAGAGCTGGCAATGACGAGGTGATTAAAATCCATGAAAGAAATGAACTGTTGGGTCAAAAAGATATTGCACTTTGGTGTCTAAATGCAGATATTTCACATCATAGATGACGCTTTTGTTAGGCACAGAAACATATATTGAAGTTAGTCTGGAAAATTGCAGCGTTTGAAATGACAAAAAAGAGATATAAACAGATATAAAAAAAAAAAAAAAATATATCACAATGAGAAGCTGATGATTGCCTGCTGTAAATCCTTAAGAGGGATTATCTGTCATGGTGTGGATGGATAATGAATTGTTGAAGGGCATTCTTAACTTCAACTTTTGGATTATCAGTTGAGATTCGACTCAGTTTAACAATACCTGGAAGAAACAAGATACAACATTAAAATTTTCAAATTCAGGAAAAAATAAATGCATAGAGGAGAAGTATTCTTGGCTTGATTATATATTATGCTGTTGAAAAGGCGAAAAACTTGTAATTTTCTGTGAAGTAAATAGCAGGAAGTCAAAGTCAGAGTCGTACCTCACTAGAACTAGGAAACGTCTTAGATCTTGGCGACATGGGAGAGATTCGAGCGCAGCTTTTGAGTTTTCATGCCTTTGGATTTGCTAAGGGGGACTTTTTTATTCTCAGTAGGTCTTTTCTGCACACCCATGTACTTACCATCGTCCTCATCTTCATCTGTGTCGATCTGTACAGGAGTTGATGACCTTGTCTGAACGCTCATGCGCTCTGGGATGTAAACGTTGAAGTAATAACTAATAACATCCGCTCTACATTTGTTTCGTAGTTTCTTTAGACTCGGCTTCAGAAAGTCCTCACTGTTTGGTTTCTTTTTCAGCAATGACTCCAAGATTTTTCGTTCTTTCACTGTCCAAGACTTCAAAATCTGATCGCCCATCTCGTGTAACTTCCAGCTGAAGAAAGCAGATCCAAGATCAGACCGCAAAAGTTTTCTGTCCTCGCATATGTGCCTCCCGACACAATCAACTGACCCACGAGAGACGCAGCTGCAAGTATTGGGCCTCCCTTGTCCGACTTCCCTTTCAGAAGGTCTTGGTGTTCTGCTTTTGAGAGGCCAAGTTCTGGTGCCCAGCCATTTGGTAACATTAGAATCATTAATATATGATTGGATGAGCGTACTTCTGTCCACTGGGCCGTTCAACTCGGGAACATCAGCTTGGAACCGTGGGCCGATTGGGATAACATTTTTTGTAACATCGTAACAATCCATTAGAGTCTGCAACCATAATGACTCAAGTGGTTGAAGGGGCTTAGTAGCTCGTGTGGCTTTCGATGGGCCTGATACACTTTTGCTTTGCGGGGTTTTTGCTGCCTTAGACTTTAGCTTCTCAAGACTTGAAGGTTTAGAACCGCTTCTAAATTCATCGGATTTCAGCTTCTTACGACTGGATGGCGTTGAACCACTCTCAGATTCATCAGCATCGACTTTTGCAGACATGTATTTGCCAAAGGATTTTGGTTTCTTGTTGAGTGAAGTTTCATCAATGGTCAAACTGCTCAAATTACCAGATTCATGACAAATTTTATCATCAGAAGTTTTGCCAGAGACAATCGAACTGACCATGGATGAGTCGAAAGGTATCTGAGAAAGCTGACTCCTTTCAGCAGATATATTTTGTTGATCGGGCACAGCAAAGGTGGAAGAAGCTACTGGCTGTTCATCGATTAACTTCTCATGCTTCCTCTTCCTCTGAGAAACCAAAAAAATCGTTTAATTGTAAAAAAGGAAAGACGAATTCCACCAGTGAAGCAAAACGAAAATGTATGACAGGAATGGCTTATCAGAAAAGCAAAAGCCTTCTCTTTTAGTTTTCCAAATTATATAATACAATACCTAACGCAACAGAAATATTTTTGATTCCTGCTATCCGTTTCCCACTAAGTAATTTTACTGGCGTTGACCAAGGAAATATGAAACAATAAACACACTGTTACGTTAACCATTTGTTACCTTCTGTGCTACCAAACTAAAGCCCTCAGAGGCTAGCTATGTTAAACTCTTAACAATAAGAACATAAAAAATAAATAATTCAGATATATTACATACTATGGCAGATAATCATAGCATACAAATACTAGCTGTTAAGCGCATATGGAAAATAACATGGTAGTATAGGAAAAAATGTATATCGGTAGTGTGTTACCGAGTAATAGTGGGCGACACGAACAGGCGTGTACGCACTTGTACAGCTGATTTCTTTGATATATGAAATTGAACTTTCCCAAAAAAGAAAAAAAATATATATATTCCGATATATGGAAACCTTACCAAATTAATGTGAGAATCATTACGCATACATTTCTTAATCCTCAGAATGTGATCCAAAAATGGCCCGTTATGGTCCGGGGCAAACTGTGGCTGACAAGGATCCAAAGCAAGCCTCTTAAGCTGGGCTATCATTTCAGCACCCCAGCCGCTAACGAAAGTTGAATTTCGTTGCACATCTTCTGCACATTTGATGTCAGCAGCGTGAGAATTTTCCATCCCCTTGTCTTCTCGTTGTTTGCCCATCTTTAACACCCAAAGTCGCATATACAAATGCTCGGTTATGGAAATTGAATTCAGGTCATCTTCTGAAGATGAAGATAAACTAGATCACCATTCGGCCCAGCAAATGCAAAAAATAATCAAAATAAACATGAAATTAGAAATAAATCATCTTCAGAACATGATGTAGATAATTAGAAATCCATTATAAGATGATTCCAATCCGCCGAGTCAGTCTATAAATCCTAAAGACTACTCCACATAACACCAACACATTTTAGGATTTATGTCTAAAATATGCGTTTAACTCACCATAACAGATCCATTGTGCCAATGTAATTTCTCATGCTACGAAGTGAGGGAGGAGCTGAGCATGCTATTTCACATCGCTAAAAAAAGATATTCAATCTCTAAAAGTCGAGTTTAAGCTCTGAAGAACAGAATTGGGAGTATTATATGCTGACTTCTCAAATCTAATCCTTTCGCGTACCCTAGAGAACCTTACCCAAACATGAAACGCCCAATTTCCATCTCACACTGCCAATCATGCGCCTGAATCACGCTAAACAGTTTCTCATGCCATTTACTGGTTGAAGTTCTCATCCTTAACATTTACGATAACGCTAAGAAAGATATCTCAAGGTTCATACCTTTGTAGCAGGATCACCGAACAAAGCAGTCGAATCTGGATCAATCTTTGGATTCCGTCGCCTCGAAAACAAAATGTCAGCTACTTCATTTCAATCGAAGCTCAACGCCAGATTAATCGATTGATAGCTGTGTGCTCTTATCATTAGAAAATTGAGAACTTCCGACGCCGAGGTGACGATGACTGCTGACGCTTCCCAAGCTTGCGAAGGATAATATTATAAATATATGATGTCGAACTTTATAATATTTAATTATTATTATTATTATTATTATTATTATTATTATTATTATTATTATTATTATTATATATATTCTGAAAACTTCCCACCGACATCTCTAGTGGTTAGGCATAAGATACTTCAAGTTGGAGGTCTCTTTAAATTCACTATGAACCTTGACTTTTAATACTGGTTGAGAGTGGGATATTTTCACTTGACCCTAAGATTAGTCTCATCATCGGAATGTGCAGCGCAAGTCTGTAGCATATTCAACGAGGAAACCTCGGGATAGAGAGAGAGAGAAAAAAAAACTGAAAAATCAAGTACTAATAGACGTTAAGAGCATTCAAGTGATAGGTCAAGTGGTCGGGTAAAAAAAAGCTATGACTTCATAACTACTTAAACTCCTTCATATTGATGTCTATGTGGATTTGATTGAGATGAAACACATATGCCAGGGAGATTCGTCCTACTAAAATCCAAGTGTCGTCGTGTAGCTGATAATGAGGTTCAAATTCGATTATCTGACGGGACACATAGACCAAGAAGATTAGTTCCGCTAGAAGTCGGGTGTCATCCTTCATAGTTGACAATAAAGTTCAAATTTAAGTCTTACTTAAGTTAATCGGAATATGACGACTATAGGGCATTTTTATGGAAACATCTTAATTAGTCCCACCGAGAGGTTCAGATTCGATTCAACTCGAACATAATCATAATATTACGGTGACATTGCGCGGAGATACTTTATACATTAAAAACAACAATTTATATTAAATATGGACACATTTATATTGTCTTATTATGCTGTGCCGTTCACCGTTATATCCCTAGTTGGATATCTTATATATTAATAGAAATGTAGTTTTCTTACAATGTTGTCATCTGTCCAATAATTTAAAAGACTTATATATATGATCTTGATTATAAATAGTTCTTTTGCGCAAGTAAAAAAAAATATTATTTTTTTTATAAAATAAACCACGATCTACAAGAGCAAAAATTACACCAGCAAATAAATTAGGCTTAAATATATTTTTAGTCTCGTATGTTTGAGGAGGTAACATTTTAAGGACACTTAAGTTATGTGTGGCAATTTTAGTCCTGTAAGTATCAAAATTGAAGCAATTTAGGGACATTTAAGTTAAGGGTGACAATTTCAGCCCTATAACTATTGAAATTGAATCAATTTTAGGACAGTTATACCCAACAACTTAATTTCAGCCCGGAATTTACACATGTAGCGCCGAAGATGCTGATTTGGACTAAATTTATTTTCTCTTTCTTTAATTAAACGCCACTTCATAGTCCTAGTCAGCATTTTCGGGGTTAATTTTCTTAAAATTGCTTCAATTTTGATACTTGCATAACTAAAATTTATTATGTTTCCTCCAAATAAGCTCTTACTTATTTTTTTACTTATGAGGTGACGATTAATTGGAGGAAAGAGAAAACAAATTTAGTTCAAGTTAGCATCTTTGGTGCCACATGTATATATTTCGGGTTGAAATTAGATTTTTAGGTTTAGCTGTCCAAAAATTGCTTCATTTATAATACTTATAGGACTGAAATTGTCACCCTTTACTTAAATGGCCTTAAATTGCTTCAATTTTGATACTTACAGGACTAAAATTATCGCCCTTAACTTAAGTGTCCTTAAAACGCTACCCCCTCAAACATACGGGACTAAATTAAAATATATTTAAGCCAATAAATTAATATATTTGAAATAAATAGAAACTAAAAAATTGTATATATGATTTATTTATTTCAAAATATACTCTCTTCACAATAAGGATGCGACATATCAAAGAAAAACGTATCAATATTCGTGCATTACATGGAAAAAAAAAACTAGTTTATTTTATCCAAATGTACTTAAAATGTACATGAATCATATAAATTTTATATCATTCATTGCAAACGCATTAATAGCATCATCACAGATCCAAATTTCAATCATCAAACCAAAAGGGAATCGTATAGTATATACAAAGCTTGATGAAACAATGAAACAAAGCAATGCATTCGCCATTGATGTATAGCTAAACAAGTTCGATTCTCCCAAGTGGCTCTATTAGGGTCCGAGCCGAGCCGGGGTCACATAGGCTTCCCAGCCACCTTCTTGTAGGTATACATCCTCGCAATCACCAAATAAACCACGAAGTTGACCACGCTGAGCCCAGCCAAGAGCCAAAAGAAATAATCAAGGTGGCCCCTATTCAAGTTCTTGGGTATCCACCCCGGCGACCCGCCCCTCCTCGTCGCCTTGGTCACGACCGTCACGAGCACCGTGCTCAGGTAGCTCCCCAAAGCGTTGGTCGTCAGCGACAGCGCCGAGCAGAGGCTCCTCATGGCGTCGGGCGCCTGGTCGTAGAAGAACTCAATCTGCCCTATGAAGGTGAACACCTCGGCGCACCCAATGAGGAAGTACTGAGGCACCTGCCAGAATATGGACATGGGGATGGTCTCTAGGTCGTAGCAGCCGTTCCTCCTCACGTAGCCGAGCCTCGCCACCTCGAGCCCGCCCGCCACCACCATGGCGAGGATGGAGACGACGAGCCCCACGCCCATACGCTGCAGCTGGGTGAACCCCCGCTCGTGGCCCGTGCGCCTGCGGGCCAGCGGGACGATGAACCGGTCGTAGACGGGCGCCCAGAAGATGACGCTCAGGGTGTCGAAGAGGGAGAGGGAGGCCGATGGGATTTGGAAGTTGGGGCCCATGTGCATGTCCATGGTGTTGCCCTGGAGGACGAACATGGTGCTCATCTGACTGTACACCGTCGAGAAGACGATCCCCGACGCCCATATCGGGACGATGCGTATCACCGACTTTAGCTCCTCCACTTGCGTCACCGTGCAGAGCTTCCACGGCGTGGTTGCCGACGGTTTGGACATTTCGTCGTCCGCCTCGGTTTTCACGGCCGCCCTATCGAGGCACCTGCCACGTGAATCTATTGTTAGACCCTCAACGCAGAAATACAGTCAATTTTTTTTAAAAAAAAAAAAATACAATTTTCTACTGTATTTTTACTCCAACCCATCAGCATCAACCCAGAAATGGTGCTAAATATACAGTTCGATTGGAGTAACAAAAAAATCGTTGTATTTTTGCGTAAAACACAAATAAGTAAGCTTTTACCTCATCTTGTCGGTGTGCTCGATCTTGCGACTCCCCGCGATGTTCGACTCCATATCGGCCGTCTCGTAGAGGAGCGCCTTGTCCTCGGGAACCCTAACCCTAAACTTCCTGGCCGAGGCGATGAGCACCTGGGCGATGCGGGCCAGCGGGCTCCCGTCGGGCTTCTGGTGCCTATACAAATAGCTCCCGAAGAAGAAGAAGGCGACGGCGACGGCCATGGAGACGGCCGGGATGCCGAACCCCCACCCCCACCCGACGTTCATCTGAATCCAGACGAGGACCGACGAGGCGATGAGCGCGCCCACGTTGATCGAGAGGTAGAACCAGTTGAAGAAGGAGCTCTTCCTCTTGCCCTCCCTCTCGTCCGTCTCGTCGAACTGGTCAGCCCCGAACGACGAGACGCACGGCTTGATCCCGCCGGTCCCGAGGGCGATCAGGTAGAGGGACAAGAAGCAGACGGCAGTCTGAAGGCCCGTCGGGCTGCAGGCGTCGCCCTGGCACGACGGCCTCAGGCCGGGCACCGAGGCGGACATCGTCAGAAGCGTCATTCCCTGTCATAAAAACCAATGTTGTAAAATTCGCTAGGCGCTATCGGACGCCCGACGAGGGCTTAGCGTCTAGATGGCAGTTTGTAGGAGGAAATTAAACGGTATAAGCATTTTTCATTATTTCTTTTATATATCAAATATACAAACAATTCTACGAAATAAAAGTGCGTCAAATTTATCAAAATATTATAAATAAATAATATCAATCCCAACAAAAAATAATATTAGTTGCCATTTTTTTATTGATTAAGAAAATTAAAAAAAAATGGACCGATTAATCAGCCACCTAGCCGATTTTTGCCGTGGTGTCGGCCGACTAGCGTGCCTAGGCGCCGCCTGGGCCGATTTTTACAGCAGAGACAAAAAAAAAGAAAAAAAACGCTCAGTTTCGATGAAACCTTAAACAAGAGAAAGCACAGAGGCCGAACGGCTCAATATCATTACGTACGATGATGTAGATGGTGGAGAAGGTGGCGATGGTCCAATATCGTCCTAGATAGGAGTCGGCCAGGAAGGCGCCGATCAGCGGGGTGATGTAGCACGTCCCGGACCAGTTGGTCACATTGTTCGAGGCGGTCACGTTGTCCTGGCCCAGGCGGATGGTTAGGTAGTTGACGAGGTTCGTGCCCATGCCGTAGTAAGCCAGCCGCTCGCAGCACTCGGTCACTGTCGGGGGGAAAAACGTTTCAACTCGAGCGAAATATTGGGACGTTTAAGTCGGAGAAAAATAAAAACTCACCGAGGATGAATCGGCACGCCTTCCAATTTCCCGTTTTCTCACGGTTTGCGGGCTTTTGGTTGCGGTCGAGCGTCCCGTCTTTGGTGTAGCCGTCGTCTTCTGCCGCCATTGCTTAAGCCAACCTCGTACAAGTAAGAAGAGACTGAACTAATACTGCAAGGAATTGTGTATATACATAGAATTAAACTACGCTTGATCCACATAATCAAGAAATAATCTCAAGATTTCGACTTTATTACATATATTAATTATATGATCACTCAGAAATAAATTACGGTTCATCCACGGAATAAAAAATATCAAGATTTCGACTTTATTACTGAATAATTACATCAGCCCGATTCAATGAATGGAGACAGAAAAGGGGGTTTGCTGCATATTTTTTCATTGTAACGAAAATTCAAGATAAAGATCAAAGAACGTTCTATCAACCTAAAAAACATTCATCTTCAAGATTAACATCACTCATCATAATCTTTATGAATCACAGAAAAAAAAAACAACGAAAAAAAAGAAACCCATGATTCAAAAGGAGCGTACGATTAAATAAGTTAAAAGACATATATAGAGATCAAAGATTCAAGATTGAAGTAGAATAACATATAAGTCGCCATAGAGAGAAGGGAGAAAAAAACCTGGATATTAGAATAACTATCTTGGAGGAAAATGAGTGTAGTGATGAAGGGAAAGGTTAAAATATATCGATCTTGTGAGGAGGTTTTGAGGGTAATTATATCACGTGCGGAGGTTTTGAGGGTTTTCTTCTTGTGAGGAGAATCTGCAAAGATTACGGCAATACAACTACAGTATAAACTCGATAAGTTAATACTCTATTATTTAATAAACTCTTTAAGATAATACTTTTTATCGGTTCCGATTCGGGGATAACGTACTAAATTAATAAACTCGCTAAAATTATAAGATAATAGATTTTTGGTGATTCCTATAGGTCCCATATAAAATATAAATTAATAATTCCTTATATTACATAATATATATAGGGAAATTTTGACCAATAACTATGTGTTTAAGGCTTTTATAATTGGTGCCCAAACTAATTTTCGGTCCATATAGGTACACATGTATTTAAGGTTTTTCCAATTGGTACTCAAACTAATTTTTCAGTCCACGCAAGTACTCATGTGTTTAAAGCTTTTTCAATTTGTGCACAAATTATTTTTTAATTTCCGCAGTTATCTATGTATTTAAGGCTTTTCATTTGATGTCCAAATAAATTGAGAAATTACTATGTGTCGCTCACGATTTATATAGTGATGGACAATGACGGATAATGACTTTTGCACGACAATCTATACTGTATATAAAGTGCGACCACACACGTAGTAACTGCCTAGTTTATTGGGATGTCAGGTGGAAAAGACTTAAACACCGGGGTAACTATCGGAACTGAAAAATAGTTTGGGTGCCACTAGAAAAGCCTTATAAACGCATTGTTACCTATTAAAATTGAAAAATAATTTGAACGTCAGTTCGAAAAGCTTTAAACGCTCGGTTACCTACTGAAATTTCCCATATTTTTATTAAGGTTTCTTGAATACTCAATTGTCTTTTGCTTTTGTTTAAACGGATTGAACTTTGAATCAGGTCTCTATTAAGGTAGGTGATTGAATAATTTTATCAAATTGAGCCCTTCATTTGATATATACACATTGTATGGTAGTTAAGTGAAAGTTTGAGAGGCTTTTTTTCAAGGAGAGAGGAGTTTGAAAATTAAACATTTCATTATAAATTAATAAAAAATTAATTTATTGATTAATTAATAACTCTTTTAATTAATAAAATTTGCTGGTCTCAAGCATATTAATTTATAGAGTTTCTATAATGGTTTTTCCATAAAGGTGTTAGGATATTTTCCAAGGATTTGAATATGATATTGCGTGTTACATATTTAAAGTAATTAATTTATTCATATTAATGAGTGAATTTGAAATTATTATTTGATTAATGAGGCGTGATTAATTCGAAATTACAATTACTAAGGAATACGTAAGGCTGGAGCCAGCTGCACTACTAAAGTTAGAGTAAATAACAAGTGGTAACTAAAGTAAATAGGAAGGGGAGAGTTAATATCAATCGACATGGCAACACAAATACATTATATTTGGGTATTCTATATATACAATCTTGGAGTCTTTCAATTACTAAAATTTAAAAAAATATATATAAAAAAATAATACAAATAAAAAAAATAGACATTCCATTCCAAGTAAACCTAGGACCTCACCAAGACTCACCCACATACCTCAATTCAGCATATGCGTGATAAATAAATAAATGTAGTGGAGAAAATTATTTGAAAAAACTACGTTATTTACTTTACTTAATCCGTCGGATTCTTCCAATACACAAGAATTTATTAAATATTTTACGCAATAGTCCGATAATATTACCTTCCTTAACTATGACTTCGTCTACTTATTAATTCAACTCCTCCAAACCATTCATAATTAGCAAAAAAAATAAAAATGTTAAGATATTAATCTCTCCTAACGAAGCAAAAAGGACGTTGTGGCGACGACGGATCACCATATCTCTAAATATGCAAGTATATATGTGTGTATATATATATATATATATATATATATTGTTATTGTCGTCTTAGTTCTATAGTGAAGAAGGCAAACGAAGTATTCTTACAAAGAAGACAGAGACGAACAAACCTAAATAGTAATAAAAATGGCGTCGCTGATTCGAGCTCTCATCCTCATTGCAGTCTTATCTCCGGCCTTTAATGTCGTCGAATGCATCGTCCGCCATTACAAGTTTAATGTAAGCCTTCTTCTTTAACTGCCCAGCAATATTTCCTTAATTTAATACAATATATATGCTGTTTTATTAGCTAATTATTCTGACAAAAAACATATTTTAAAATGCAGGTGGTGATGCGAAACGCAACGCGGCTGTGCTCGACGAAGCCCATCGTCACCATCAACGGGGAGTTCCCGGGCCCGGCGATCTACGCAAGGGAAGACGACAACGTTATCATTAAGGTCACCAACCATGTTAACTACAATGTCACCATCCATTGGTAAGAAAATTACGTTGTATTAGAAAACCCTAAAAAGACAAATGCAGTTCAATGCTTTAATATATTTTGTTATGAATTTAAGTTTAGTTTTAATCTCCTATAATATATATAGGCATGGAATCAGGCAACTTCGGACGGGCTGGGCCGACGGGCCGGCGTACATCACACAGTGTCCGATCCAACCGGGCCAGAGCTACGTCTACAACTTCACCGTCACGGGCCAGAGGGGGACGCTGCTTTGGCACGCCCACATACTGTGGTTGCGGGCCACCCTATACGGCCCGCTCGTCATCCTGCCGAAGCGCGGCGTTCCTTATCCTTTCCCAAAACCCGACCACGAGAGAATCATCATCCTAGGTATACATAGTGCGCAAGAATATATCTTCGATGCGCTGAGTTTTTTTTTTTTTCCCCTTTTCGTTAAGGTGGTATAACTAACTTCAATTTACTTCCATGTCGATCAGGCGAGTGGTGGAAATCGGACACTGAAGCTGTAATAAACGAGGCTATGAAATCGGGCTCGGCGCCTAATGTATCCGACGCTCATACGATCAACGGCCTCATGGGCTTCGTCCCAAATTGCTCATCTTCAGGTACGTGTAATAAATATATATATATATATACACACACACACACACACACACAAAATATTGGTATAAATAACCGATTTTTTGACAGTTGGATACGAACTAAGCGTCTCGCCGGGCAAAACGTACCTCATCCGCCTCATCAGCGCGGCGCTCAACGAAGAACTGTTCTTCAAGATCGCCGGCCATCATCTGACGATCGTAGGAGTCGACGCCACCTATGTAAAACCCTTTCAGATGGACAATATCGTGATCGGGCCGGGCCAGACGACGGATGCGATCCTCGTCGCTAACAACGACCCCATCAACGACTACATCATCGCCTCCTCGACATTCTTAGACACCCCTGGAATACCCGCGGATGGGTTCAAAGCCACCGCCACGTTACGCTACGCCGCCGCCGCAGCCGCCACCTCTCCGCCGGAAACCCTAATCACCGCCTCGCTGCCGCCTATCAACGCAACCCCGACGGCCGACAGCTTCACGAACTCGCTCAGAAGCTTGAATTCGAAGAAATACCCAGCAAACATACCAAGAAACGTAGACCTTCGCCTGGTTTTCACGGTGGGCATTGGAATAGACTCATGCCCGACATGTAAAGCCAACAACTTCACCCGCCTGGTGGGCGATATAAACAACGTGACCTTCGTGATGCCGAGGGTCGCTTTATTACAGGCGCATTACTACAACGTTTCGGGCGTTTATACCACCGATTTTCCCTGGAATCCTCCGAACGCCTACGACTACACGGGGAAGCTGCCGGGCAACTTGGCGACGGAGAGCGGGACTAGGGTTTATAGGCTGCCTTACGACGCCGAGGTTGAGCTGATATTGCAAGGCACGAAAATGGTTGCGCCCGAGAATCACCCAGTACACTTGCATGGGTTTAACTTCTTCGCCGTCGGGAAGGGCTTGGGGAACTTCGACCCTAAGAGGGATGTGAAAAAATTCAACCTTTTTGATGCTGTGGAGAGGAATACCATTACTGTGCCTTCTGGTGGGTGGGTGGCTATGAGATTTAAGGCTGATAATCCAGGTAATTAACGATATTATTACGTAATTAATTAATGTTAATTGTGTCGAGAACAAAGAACTATATGTAATGAAATTCTTTCGAATATCAAATCTTTGCCCGCAGGCGTCTGGTTTATGCATTGCCACTTGGAACTGCACACGACGTGGGGCTTGAAGATGGCGTTTTTGGTCGATAATGGCAATGGCCCTAACGAGTCTGTCTTGCCGCCGCCGGACGATCTGCCTCAGTGTTAGAATTTGGTCTGTCATACAAAATTCTTGTGAGTTTCCATGAAATAATTACAGAGACAAAAAAAAATACATATATGTAGAAATATAAGATTTTGTGTGTGTATATATACATATATCAAGAAGAACATGATATATATACATAATATGCGTTCGAATTCTCCATGCTTTCTTTTTTTATAACACAAAAAGTCACTACCCAAAAAAAAAAAAGAAAATTCAAGTCTGAATCACACGTGGCATCGGAAAGACGCGCTTAAGCACACACTGAAACGGTCTGAATGAGCCATCTTCTTCCGCCAGAACCATATCGCAGCGTCGTGCTGCTCATTCCTCATCTTCTTAGAGGCCGCTTGCCTGCAGTCGTATACGCTCTCTCTAAGCCCAAGATCGTATAAGAGAGGCCTCAGCTTGCCCAAGCAGTCGTCGAGATTTCCCGGGCTGTAAAGATAGCCCATCTTACCGTTTTGATCCTCTGGTGTTATATTCGGGATAACCGCCCGCCCGGGCTGCTACGACGGGCAAGGCCCGAGGACATTGCTTCCAGGACGACGAGTCCTAGGGTTTCTGATTCCGAGGGCGTAATGAATATGTCCCCGCTAGCGTATGCTTGAGAGAGTTCTTCTCCTTGGACGATTGTTTCATAGCTCACATATTCGATTCAAAACCTAGAAATGTCAAAAAAAAAAAAAGAAAAAATAATAATCCGAAGCCTATATTTATTTTTAGTTACTATCTTGTTTTGTAGGGGTCTTTCGGACTCTGTGATTTGATATTGCTTACTAAAAACGTAATTAAATACATGAAGAAATTCCATATATTGTTCCTACTCGTTATTACTGCCTCTGTGATTTTACAATTCTATTTTAGGGTTATTATTTAGGTATTCCTCAAATGTGAGCTTCATTTGTTATATATTATTACAACCATGTCTTCTTCCACCAGCTAACCAAGAAATCGTTACGGTGATTGAGAGATTTCTCAAGAAAAACAGTCAGCAAAAGTGTGAAGATGGACCATAATAATGTTTATGCTTAGAGCAAAAAAAGAAAAGGTCAATCTCTCTCTCTCTGTCACTTACATAAACTTTCACAAAATGAAATCTCAGTCAATCACAGATAACATATATATAGCCTTTTACCTGCATATATGCTCCAATTTCGGAGCTTCACACTCATTATTAGTCGTACGGTATCTGTATGTATGCAGCGTCGCACACAAACGGTATATCAGCGTACATTCCCGTCAAGGCACACCTCGCACACTCGATAACCGTGAACAGATAGGCGAAAGCCACCGCCGTCCAAAAGTGCATGCCGATCTTACCCCAATACACGGCGAGTGGCATCCAGCGGCTCACGGTTCCAATCACCTGCAGAGCGATCTCGAGCAGCATGCCCATCACGACGTGGAATCTGAAGAAGTGTGGCCACTCTTTTCGCCTGACGACCCCGAGATAGGCCACGAAGAAATAAGCCATTAGGAACCAGCTCGGAAGCCTCCCTAATGATCCCAAAAAGGGGTAAGTCAAGAACTCGAAATCTTCCAAGAAGGGGTGGAGATGGTACGCTGTTTCGGCGTACATCCATGTCTCGTGAAAGGGCATTAGGTAGGGGAGGCAAGCTAGGGTTCTCCACCACCATCGGGGTTTAGTGGTCATGGCGGGATATCTGTAACTCGTCGGGACATCCTTGGATGCTCTCACTGAGAACTGGGATTGGTTCGACCGCTTGGGTGGTTTCAGGGTGGTGGTGAGTGGGAATCCAGGGGTAAAGAAAGAGTTGTGGTTGCCTGAAATTTGTAAAACAAACATGAAAAACTGAGGGAAAAGAAAAACACTGGTAATAGCAAATCAGTTGATTTCACAAACTACAAGCCTGAGATATCGAAGGTTAAGAAAGCCAATCAGAGGAAAGCGAATATATTCTACACAATCTTCGCCCCCTCAAAAAAGGAAATAACAGATAAAAATCAGCATATATGTTGTGGTGTGGTCAAAATCTTATCGATAAATCTAAGCACATTGTATAGGATTACATTCACGCTGCAAGACTCAAAATGCATCTAATTATAATTTATAGAAAGTAACTGTTTATGCAATTGCAAGCAGCGACTACTTACCAAGAGATACAGCGGGCCTCAATTTTTCGACAGGTTGCCAAGAACTTCTACTCCATTGAGACCGAACATTTTTAGGAAAGTAAGCAACGGGCGAAACTCCATAGTCACGTGACCAGGCGCTAAATGGCTTCTTGTAATGAGGAAGCAATTGGACAACCCCAGGACTGAGAGTGCACCCATTAAGAATCATACCTCAGCACCACGCTTTACCTCCAAAACTGCAGAAGTAAAAACGAAAACAATGGTGAATTTGCATACACAATGACAACTGAAGAATCAACAAGCAGTGAAGAAAATGGCCAGACAACAAACACATATTGGGCTATGGGCACAACAAGAAACACAGACTGATGTCTGCAGAGCTACATGCTATTCAATATAACGTTTTCCCAATATGCTTCAATCAATCAACACCACCAGACGGCAGAAACGCGAAATAAACAGAACAAAAACTCGCCAATTACAGTCAGGGATAGCAACTAGCTTCGGAATGTACAATTCAATCGGAAAATAACACAAAAATTGAAAGAAAAAAAAAACCCAAATCGAAAAATCAAAGGAAACAGCAAAGTCCATGAACTAATCTCATTCCAACTACCTCCCGCCGATGAACCTTAGCCCAACCAAAAAATTGCATACCTGAGTAGAAATATGAAAAGGAGAACAACGGCGAGCCTCGGAGTTGATCTTCAAAGGGGCATAGAGATGAAAAAGAGAAACATCAGCCGCGAGCTCGCTGATAACATTCCCTCTATCTACTCTATCACTATGGAAGACTTTGGAATGTTCATTACATTGATGAAATTAAATAGTTACAGCCCAATAAACAAACTTGAAGCCCATTGAGAAGGCCCATTAACAAAGCCCATCAATAAAAAGAAAATGAAGGAAAAAAGTTATACGAAATATCTATCTATTTCAAAAGATTTGGAAAAGATTATATATTTTGTGTGACAAGTAACTAAGTAATAGTGGGGGGTGATGATATGACTGATATGAAAATAAATACCCACTAAATAAATAAAATCTGTCACATATTATATATTCATGAAATTCATGATATTAGTAGGTTCTATCCTTTCATATGTTTGTCGGCCATGAACAAATACGTATACGACCATAAGTCTCGAGGCAATTATGAAATGTAAGAAATTTTTATACGAGGAATCAGAGACAAGATTCGGTGGATTTCAGTGCATTAGTGATTCATTATATTGCATATACGTTTAACATAATAGTGTCTTACATTTATCTTCATATTATATATAGGGATAATATATATAATATATACGTGTGTGTGTGAATTTGGTGAGTTATTTTTGCAATTTATAAAATATAATAACCCCGAAAGAAAAGAAGATATATTAGAGAGGTAAACGTATGATTTAAATATCATTATTGGTAAGTTATAGACAAGAAGAAAAATTGAAAACCAAGTAAGTAGATATTAGATTAGGTTGAAAAGTTACTTTTGGTTTTATATGCATTGGCAAGAAGAAGTAGTTTCCTTTCAGCATGTGTCTCCCTCCTCAGGTGTGTGTGGTGTTGGTATATACATATGTATGTTTTT